>BDMV01000008.1:14609136-15176755 GCA_008326285.1 Oryza officinalis
TTGACTTATCAGAATTCCTGAAAGCTGAAAACATGAACTTCTCCTTATCCTTGTCAATCTCATTTGGGTCGTATGTTGATATCAACTTTGGAATTAGACGACGAGGTTCCAAGGGATTAGACCTCGGTCCGGATTTAGTTCCTTCAGGTATGGGCAGTTGTTCCACCGGAGCAGATTGGGGTGTGGGCAGAGAGGGTTGAATTGTTCGCGGAGAGGGGGGAACTGGAGGAGCTGCCTCTTGAGCTGGGGAGGGCGGTGGAGTAGGTAGGCGAGGTGGGGACCTAATCGGTGGTGGTGACGCTGGATCTGGAGGGGAAGGTGGTCCAGGAGGCAACGGTGGTGCTGGAGCGGCAGCTGTCTTTGCTTGTTTTGAGGATGGAGTTGAAGATGTTGGTGCTGGAGCGGCAGCTGTCAGTATTATGTCTCGACGATGCCACAATATAAACTGATTTACTGCATCGCCGAGAAGTTCAATCCCCTCCGGTGCAGGGATGTCTAGTTCCATAGAAGTGTGCTCGCTATGTACCTTAGCGACTTGTACCCTTGCAAAATCCTCAGGGATTGCCATGTTGTGGAATTGCCGGCCGGGTATCGCTAAACCCGTTGCAACCTCTTTAGTCTTTCCAGCGCGGCCGATAGGTACTACGAGTGAGCACGGAGTTGGTTCGGTTATACCATCCACAGCGCAAGGAGTTGTGTCCACTGAGCCTGCACTGCTACGAACTTGAGTTGTTTGCTGTGGAGATTGGATGGTTTGCTGGCTGTCAGGGAATAGCCTTGGAAAGGCCGTGGGGTTTTCAGCTGCCAACGAATAGAAGTGTTCCTTCACTTGCGCATAGATTTTGTCCGATAGTTGTTCTTTGTATTTGTCTCTCTTCTTATAGCTTGATGCGTCCTGTGGGAACCCTAACCTCCAACTCGTCTTTGACGACAAACCCCTTACACGTCCAGAGTGTTCGGCGGTCCCCAAGGCTGCAGTAAGTTGGTCATTCTCCCTCCGTGGGACGAACTGTCCTGATCTTTCTTTCTCGGCGATCTTCTGCAAATTTTCAGTGATCTGTTCTATGTCAGGAGTCTCGAATAGTATATCTCCCTCCTCCGAGACCTGACCTGTGCTGCGCGCCCACACCCAATTCTTGCTTCGTTCCACCATGGGGTCTACGAGCAAAGGCTTGCCAGCGGCTGCAAACTTTTGCTCGGTTTCTCGCCATCGATCGACGTGCCCAGCGTATCCACTCGAACCCAATCGATGGGGATATTTGTTCTTCTTCGCCAGATCTGACATTTTTTTCCTCAACGCCAACGCTTCAGCTGTGGTATGATCCGCAACGAACGTATCCCAGTCAGCCTGCGATACATGTCCATAGTCATTGAATGGGGGGCGATTCTTCTGGACGTAATCCCGATTTAGATCGGACTTCCACTGTCGCCATCGATCTCCCATCTTTTTAAGTGCGTACTCTCTGCCTATGACCTCCGATCCAGGAGGGTACACGAAATACCTCTGCAAATCATTCCAGAGTAGTGTATTGATGTTCTCGTCCACCTTTTCCCATAACTTAACATTGATTGGACAACGTGTCCTGACTAGAGTGCCACAGGTGTTGCTGAACCTGGACCTCACAATCGATGGCTCGACGGGCTTCCCATCCTGATCGACAGCAATCACGTTGTATGTTTCCTTTGGTAATTTGTTCTTGCTTATCTCACCACGTCTTCTTTTCCCACTCCCGCCTGCACTCGCAGATGTATCCGTACGATCCGGGGCAGACGTAGCAGTGTCCATTTCAACTTCTACCGATCTGCGAGTCCTCCCGGCCTTACGTTTCGAGCGGCGTCGGACTTCCATCTGCAGAACATAAGTCACTCTCTATATCATTAGGCAGATTTGGTATTTATGTACGAATTAATATATGACTAACGATGTTCAACACTTACGGCCTGTTCCATAGGTATGTAGTCCAGATCATCATCGCGAGGAGCGACTTGTATTACTTCCATCGGGTCACTTGGTGTTCGCCACGTTTCTTCACTAGAAGCGTCAGCCTCCTTGTTGCTACCGGAAATCTGAGGAGCTTTGCCTTCTTCAGTACGAGCTTTGCCTTCTTCAGGCGCTACTGGGGCGTTCGATGGAACATTGTCGTTCGACATCTTTCACATTGACGTAAAATCAAATGAGTACACAAACCCGAATATGATTTCTCATCAAACATGATATGCTTGTGAAGTGATTAATCTATCTTACTATATATATACAAATGAGTACACAAACCCGAATATGATTTCTGATATAATTATAAGTAAATATGTTACTACTTTTTTAAAAAAATTTTGCAAAAAGACATAGGAGTATAACTCAGTCACAGAGGTTGCCATCGGTAGATCGTACATTTTTAAAGATCATAGTCATTTTCGTGCATTTATCGTGTCGTTTTCGCACTCTCGCTCAACGACAACGTTATATTATTTCGTAAACTAAGGAGCCGTACTATCGTGTCTTTTTTTCTCAAATTCTGTAGGGAACATATTATTAAACAACCATTTATTATTAAACAAAACTATGGAGCCGTATTATTAAACAACCATTTATTATTAAATAAAGTTCCTTCTTTATAACTGGCTCAACAATGGTATATATATCTCACTGTTTCACATATTCACACCAATATATTCCAAAATGAATATGTCACCAGTCGTGTTCACATATTCAGACATATATATTCCAAAATGAATATTTCACACATATATATTTTGGGAACATTCTGTGTAGTACAATTGACAAATACATATTCACACATACATATATATTGTCAAATTGACACATACATATCCTCACATGAATATTTCACACATACATATATATTCACGCATACATATATATTGTAAAAGATGTACTGACAAGATATTGCAAATCTACACATATATATATTGCTAGTAAAATAAATTCACACATACATATAGGTTACAAATCTACACAAGATATTGAAAAGATGTACTGACAGCTATCCAGTACACAGCAAGATATATACGCTAGTAATATAAATCCTTCCATTTGGAGCCTTCCCGCAAATAATTATTATATATATATTCACACAAACATATGTTAATCGGATTACTATATATGCATATTAATTCTGTGTAGCCAAATATATAATAATTAGTCA
This sequence comes from Oryza officinalis, assembly GCA_008326285.1. NCBI lineage: Eukaryota > Viridiplantae > Streptophyta > Magnoliopsida > Poales > Poaceae > Oryza > Oryza officinalis. Next base: position 14,612,301 of record BDMV01000008.1, read on the forward strand.
AGCTCTTAGACAAATATATATATTTTTTAGGTGACAAATGTACAAGCTAGGCATCATAACCTTCCAGCATGCAAACATACATATTCACACATATATATTGAGACATACATATCTCACTGTTCGACATATTCGCACATATATATTGAGACATACATATCTCACTGTTTGACATACTCACACATATATATTCTTAAATTCACATTGCAAAAAAAAATATCAGACATACATATCTCACAATTCACATTTCTCACATTTCACATATACATATATATCTCACATTTCACAAATTTTCATCTAGATATGCACATTGTGTAATTTATCTGTAAAAAAAGATGTTACTGGCGACGAGGGGGAGGTCTTGGAGGCCGGAGGCGTCGGGGGAGGAGAGGGCTTGGCGGCGCCCGGCGGTGTTCGACTTGGAGGCGGGTGGCATCGGCGTGGAGAAGGAGGAGAACGTGCCGGCGGCGTCGGCCTGGACGAGGACGACGAGCAGGGTCGACGTGGAGGAGAACGGCGTCGGCGTCGACGTCGAGTCGGAGGAGCTGCCGGCGGCCGCGGTGCGCGTGGAGGAGGAGGAGGAGGCCGGAGCCGGCGGCGGCGAGGGGGAAGGAGGAGACGGCGGCTAGGGGGGAGGAGAGGAGGCCGGCGACGAGGGTCCTTCACATAAAACACTTGAGCCACACGCTCTGCTAAAACCCAAGGATCATCCTTGTGGCCTATCTTATTGTGATCGACTATCGTTAGCCCATAGTCGTCCACGGAAACCCCTGTTGTGTCTTTCACCCATTGACAACAGAGCACAGGGATCTGGATGTTCAGGCCGTAGTCGAGTTCCCATATTTCCTTTATGGTCCCGTAATACAACTTCTTTTCACCAGTTGGGTCGATCGCTTCGACACGAATCCCACTGTTTTGTGAGACGCTTTTCTTGTCCTTCGTACTCGTGTACAAGGTAAAGCCATTGATGTCGTACCCTTGTCATGAGTTGACAATACTTGAAGGCCCACTTGCCAATCTTTGTAAAGTAAGTTGCTCCGTACAATCACCGACTGGCAGGTTTAGATCTTTGAACCATTGAGGAAATCGACGCTTGTGCTCTCTTGAAACCCAATCAGCGGATCGTCCTGGGAAGCAGGCTTTGATTTCTTCAAGGTGTCGCTGAATGAATGGCTTGACGATAGCGAGCTGTTGTAGAACGCTGCTGTGTGCCACGGCCACTGTTTTGTAATCATTATCGAAAAACTGCTTCCTACCAACAGTACCCCTTCCAGATAATCTCCCTTCGTGTCGATGCACAGGAATCCCAATAGCATTACCATCCTTTATGTAATCCATACAACACTCGACTGCCTCTTCAGTTGTGTATCCCTCTATCATTGATCCTTCGGGGTGAGCGCGATTGCGTACATAGCCTTTGAGGATCGACATGTAACGCTCATACGCCCACATCTGGTGTAAGTATAAGGGACCAAGTTCAATAATCTGAGGGACGATGTGAACGATCAAATGCTCCATCATATCTAAATATGATGGTGGGAAATACATCTCCAGCTGACATACGGTCTCCACAGCAAATGTCTGAAGGGGACCTAATTCGAGAGGATCAAATACCTTTTGTGAGATTCGATTGAAAAAGTAGCACAACTTTGTTATAACCACCTTGGTATGGACAGGTTTGACTGCCCTTAAAGCAATTGGTAGGAATACTGTTAGCATCCTATGGCAGTCGTGCGCATTGTATCCGGAAATGGTCAAATCTTTCGTTGAGACTAGCTTCCTGATGTTCGATGAGAAACCAATAGGCACTCTCACCCCTTGTAAGCATTTACATAAGGCTTTTTTCTCTTCAAGTGTCAACGAGTAACAAGCAGGAGGTATCTTGGTCTTTCCATTTGCCAGCTCTACTGGGTGAAGGTCATGCCTTATGTCCAAATTTACAAGATCATTACGTGACTTCAGTCCATCCTTCGTCTTACTCGGGATGTCCAGCAATGTGCCGATGGTGCTATCAAACACGTTCTTCTCGAGGTGCATAACATCAATTGCATGACGGATCTCTAGGTCCTTCCAGTAATCTAAGTATCTGAAGAAAATTGAGTGCTTCTTGAATGGCAATGTAGTATTCTCCACGTCATCAACTTTCTTCCTCTTTGCTGTCTTCTTCTTTCCCTTGCCAAATACAACCTTAATCTTCTTTGTTATATCATACACGTAAGTACCACTTCATGTTTCAGGGCCAGTCTCGTTCTCCACTGTCTTGTCGAACAATCTGGCCATCTTACGATACTTGTGTTTTCGTGGTAGAAACTGTCGATGTCGCATGTACACTGTCTTCTTAGACGACGTCAGGTATTTGTACGAAGTCATATCCAGACATATCAGACACCCAGTCTTCCCTTTAATCTGACCGGATAATGAAAAGTTTGCAGGTAGATCATTGATGGTAACGAATATGATCGCACGTAGATTGAAGTGCTCCTGCTTGAACTCATCCCACAGTCGTAACCCCTCTTTCCATAGCTCCTCCATGTCCTCCATCAAAGGCTTAAGAAAAACATCTATATCGATTCCAGGTTGCTTCGGACCTTGTATGAGGATAGTGAGAAGAATATACTTTCGTTTCTGACATATCCATGTTGGAAGATTATACATTGTGAGAAGAACTGGCCATGTGCTGTGTGAGCTGCTTAAATCACCAAACGGGTTCATTCCATCAGTGCTCAACGCGAACCTTACATTCCTTGGATCCTTACCAAATTCTGGGTGCTTTGCATCAAATGTCTTCCACTGGCGAGCATCGGCAGGATGTCGAATCATACCGTCTGTCTTTCAGCCCTCTTGATGCCATCTCATCAACTCAGCATCAGTCGGGTTTGAGTACAGACGCTTCATGCGGTCCTTAATTGGTAGGTACCACATCACCATTGACGGAATTTTTCTTCGCGTACGCTCCGATGAATCTGGGTCGGTAGACTCTGTGTGAACGGGCCCATTTCCCGTTTTATACCGACTTGTGCCACACGTTGGGCAACTTTCCAAGTCTGCATATTCTTTGCGGTATAATATACAATGATTCTCACAAGCATGAATCTTTTCAACACCAAGAGATAAAGGACATATGAGTTTCTTCGCTTGATATGTATTCGAAGGTATGAAGTTAGGCTTAGGAAGCAACACACTCAACAAGCTCATCAGATCATTAAAACTTGTGTCCGACCATCCATGTTTAGCCTTCAATCTCAGAAGTTCAAGCACTGAACGCAGTACCGTGAAATCCTTATCACATCCGTTCGTTTCATCGTAAAGAAGATCCTTCGATGCCTTCTCCAGTGCCTGCCAATTCTCTAACCCTCGTGATCTACCCGCTAGAACCTCAGGTTCGACATGGCGTAGCATATCTTCTATATCAAAACCGCCCTCAAAATCATCACTATCTGTGGACACGTCTACATTTATCCTTTCACGGGACATGTCTTCGATTACAAAATTCTCTGCCTCATTCATCTCTGGACTTAACTCTTCATCGTCATCTTGGGGATCGGCAATTTCCCCGTGATAGGTCCAAACCTTATAATTGGCGGTGAATCCATGTTGCATTATGTGTCCCAAAATTTCACCATGATCTACCAGCAATTTCTAATTCTTGCAATGACGACACGGACAAAAAATTTTTGCCATATTCTCCCTCAAAGCATGCGCCTTAGCCCGATCAATAAATTTAGATGCTTCCTTCATAAATATTGGCTGAGTTCTCCGCATCTCATACATCTATGACGACCGATCCATCTATATATAAAGACAATAAAATTACAGACACAAATAATAGACCGCAGGTATTTTATAAAGACGTGTAAATACATATATATATCCATCAGAAAAATACAACAATACAAGTAACTAGTATGTACAAGTGTTTACATCCAAAATTTACACATCAAAACATATATTTTGAAGCTAGATTTTGCAAAAACTAACTAAAACAAACCTTGTCAAAATTTTAAAAAAACTATAATTTCCACCAACGAAATTTAATAAAAATGGAGCCAAATGAAGGAGGAGAGAGAGTTCTTCACCTTTCATATAAACTTTAAGCAAAGATTTCGAGTTGAAAACCTCCCCCCTATTTGTTGCATGCATAGGAGAGAGAAGAGCTCGGTTTGAAATGGTGAAGTTAGGGCTAGCTGCAAGATATATGGGCCCATCATCGCATGCGGTCCATTAAGACAGCCGCATGCGAAGATTCATTATCGCATGCGGCTGCTTAAGACGGCCGCATGCGATAATAGGCTATTATCGCATGCGGCCGTCTTAAGCAGCCGCATGCATTATCGCATACAGCTGCTTAAGACGGCCGCATGCGATAATAGGCCTATTATCGCATGCGGCTGTCTTAAGCAGCCGCATGCGATAATGAATCTTCGCATGCGGCTGATTAACCTGCCCTCAGGGGGGCGATTTTTGCAGGCGCGCCCACAGGTCGCCCGCATGCGAAGATAAGGCCCCCCCGTACAGAAAAATGTTCTCTGTAGTAGTGATTGTGTGTTGTATAGTGTAGATTTAATATTGATTAATTACTCAACTGTTTTTACTATTCTCTAAAGTTTGTTAACTGCTATTATGCAAATGAGCCTATTATGCCACCCTTTGTATTATCTTGTGCACATGCATACTTGATGTGTGGCTTGTTGAGTATTCCATATACTCAACTTGCAATATATCATCAGAGGAGAAGCTCTACAGTGAAGGTGATGATCTAGAGGATTAGGCTGAGTCCTGGTCATGCTGCTTGTAGAGTGGAGTCACCTACGCTAGTTTTTATTTTCCGCTGCTTAGAACTTTATTGATTTGAGAAGAACTATTCACCTATATGATTACTTAATACTCATTTATTAACTAGATAAAGACTTGTACTCTTTTATTAATTTGTTAATGTGTGCCTTGGCTGATTCCTGGATGAGGGTTTTACACATATGTAAGTGTTTGGAATTTTGGATATAAATTTTGGGCGTGACAACAACCATCATAACTGACCTATAAATAGAGGAGTTTATCTCATTCTCAAGACAGTACACAACTCAAGTGAGTACAACTCACTTTCATATCTAGGTTACTCTCTGGTAGAGATAGAATATAGGAAGAGAGAGAGAGGAAGCTCCAAAAGGAGTGCCCCAGATGTCAGAGTTCTCTTCGGGGGAGTTTCAGAGGAGTGCTGGAGATGTCAGCACTCTCTCTATTGGACTCCCGAAGGAGTGCTGGAGTGTCGGCACTCTCTGCGATCTTGTACCTCGACGGATGCTTTTTTTATATAAGTAAGTATTTGTGATTTTATTTGGTATTTACTTTTCTTATTTAAGTACGATAGCTTCACATCATTGTGGGTTCGTCGCTTGTATTTATATGCTCTAGTATTAAGACTGAACAAAGAATAAAGTTCTTGGCTGAGGCTAGAGTAGTAATTAATAATGTAGACATCGTGTCTAGGTTAGAGGTTACCTTTGTTTGTTGTGTGCTTCACGGAAAGTGAAGTAGGCGGCAGGTGGTAACAGCCCTGTCCGTCCTTCATATTCCTGCACGTTCGGGTACATAATAGAACAATAGGCCAGACTCAGCTTGGCAGACCAGAGGAGAGCCGATGCTTGAAGCAACTGATAGAGTTGTACCTTAACTTAATTAAGATAGTTAACCCATAGGAGTCCTCTCTATCCTAAGCCTACCATTTAGTTGTTGTCCTTGGATGAATCTCGATCTTAGATTATACACAGACATTCCCTGTGATTTGATACCTTTGGAATACTCTGAGGTGAAGTGCTGCAATGGTATCCATTCACTTGCGGATTTATCTGTGACCATAATAAATACCAATAGCAATGCATCCCTTTGTAACGATACCTGAATAATAATTATTCCAAGCCATACATATACTTGTGAATCTTGAAGTGTCTTCCTTGTCATCTTGGGTGATTGAAAAATGAAACGGTCGTGATTGAAGTTATCTACTCTCCTTTTGATGAGTACCTTGGCTTTTTTGTTTGGCTCATAAAAACATAACTTTACTTTACGCATCAATTGATTCTCTCGGATTGCTCAACGTGTATCATTCCTCACCAAGGCATTGATTTTGCCTTTTTCTTACCCTACTTCTAATAAGGCTTATGTGGAGAACAGGGTAGGGAATAAGAATGGCATACAAGCATCACATATATTGTAAGATCAAAAACTGAATCCAAGAAGATAACTAATTGTACAATCATGATCAAGATGTGCATGTGTATGGAAAGGAATATGTATGTGGAAAAGGAATATGAGTGTGTATGAACGGAAAGTGGGATGATGACTCCTCTTTTGTATGATCCTCCTCTTTTAACTTATTTGGAGAACATGGCTATATATTTTTTTCTCTTTTTTTCATTTTTTTCATGCTCGAGGATAGCTGTTTGAGCATATATCTCATTTCCTTTTTTTTCAACATCATTTTTTTCTATCTCATGTCTCATTTTGTATGGATGGTTGGAGGGATCACAAGTATATATGTGAAGTCTTTATTTTGTGGATGGTTAGCTGATGCGGACTTTCAGTGTAGAAGTTTGTATCTGTGGTAGATGGATAATTAATGCTGATTTCCAGTATTAAAGTATAGCATCTGTGGTAAATGGAAGACATGTGTTTGCTTACCTCCAATGTAGAGGGTGAGCAAATATGGTGTGTGTGTGTGTGATCTCGATCATGAAAGTATGAAAAGAATCTAACATGAGTCTCAACAATTTGACCAAACTCAAAATGAGAGCAAGCAACATATGTATAAGGTTTACCAGTATGAATGACATATGGCTTTGGTAGGAATAAGGCATCAATCTGGAGTATGTAAAGTTATACTATTTTTTATTTTCATAAAAATTCCCAAGTACTCAACAGAGAAGAGCAAAGTTCCTTTTTATAAGGAAATCTCCCATGCATCAATTACTTAGATGACATGTGTTCCTATAAATGAGTGTTCACAAGCAACAAGTAACATGCGAGGAATAAAGAATTCAAATTCATTATATTCTAGAAAAGCATATATTCTAGTTGCAACATCCAAATTCATTTTAATCTTGAGTTTAAGTTTTTAGATACTTTCTATGGTGGGAGTTGACTAAACACAAAATTTAAGGAGCTTCAATGAAAGATGTGCAAACCATCGCTCTTGTATGAAGTGGAAGACGCGGAGGTTCAGGGGTGGTTTGGCCGACCCTTGGGTTCAGCTGACCCTTCCGTAGTTCCCATCGCCTTGCTCCTGCTTATGTGGGTTTCGGAGTCGTAGTGCAACACAAAGGTGGAAGATCTCATTTGTGTACATGATAGAAAACATGCGAGGTCTCATTCTTGTACCAAGTTGCTTATTAAAAACAAAAAGAGTGAAAACAAAAGTGACTCCACCGGTTTAAAAGCCGACGAATCAAAAGCTTTATTTTATTGAATTCAAATGTACCTTACCTTGAATCCTCATGGGGACTGTGGGCTTGAAGGCTAGGAGGTGGCAGTGCCACTTATGGGTCGTTTATTCATAAAAACAAACAAAAAAGGAGTAAAACTAAAGGTGATTCTTACCTTTCTTACTTGTTTGCAGTGACATGTTGTCCCAAGGTGCAGTTGCAACTTTGTGCTGTGCCCCAAGCTTCCGTATAAAGTTTTGGAAGGTCTTTATAAAGAGATCATCTATCACTTTTTACCATCCGAGGTGTTCCAAGATATCGAACATCCATCGGGTATGATTAGCATCATCGACTCAGCATGGCATTGCTTCTACCCACTTGGGCATATAGTCGATGGCTACCTAAAGTGGTGTTTCACGATATCTCTGAGTGCCTTCAGTTGTCTGTACACCTCCTCTTAGTAGACCGTCTGCACTGACTCAAGGGTTGGAGTCTGTCACCTTCAGCAACATGTCATCCCATAGAAGGTTATTTATCGGTCATTCCTGTATGTTAGTGAATTTTATGCATGACAAATAACCTACTACAGAATTTTTCACTTCTTTATTATCTTTAACTTCTAAATAAAATTCCTGGAGTAGAAGTACCCATTTGATTAGCCAGGGTTTTACTTATTTCTTAGTGAGCAAATATTTTAATGTAGCATGATCAACGTACACTATAACCTTTGCTCTAACTAAGTAAGATCTAACTTTATCAAAAGCAAAAACAACGGCAAGGAGCTCTTTTTCAGTTGTGGCACAATTTAAATGAGCTCCAGTCAAAGTTTTACTTGCACATGTGATAACATAGTGTTTCTTACTTGAAAAATGATCCTAAAAGTATGATAACTAGCATTGCACATGGTTTCAAAAGATAGCATCCAATCAGGGGGTTGAATAATTGGTGCTGACATGAGATACTCTTTTAGGATGTTTAAAAGATATTAAGCACTCATTATCAAAGTTAAAGAGGCGTCCTTAGCTAACATGAAAGATAGGGTTCTAGCAAACTGAGATAAAACTTCAATAGAGCGTCGATAGAACCCTGCATGACCTACAAAGCTGCGGATTCCTTTGACTTTGGTAAGAGGTGGAAGTTGTGGAATCATTTCAATTTTTGCTCTATCCACCTCTACTTCCCCTTTGGAAACTCAGTGTCCTAGGACTACACATTCACGGACCATGAAGTGACCCTTTTCCCAATTAAACACGAAGTCCTAGTCTTGACACCATTGCAAGACCTTATCTAAATTCTATAGACAGTGATCAAAAGTTTTTCCAAAGACGACGAAGTCGTCCATGAGAACCTTGATGATTTCCTTGACCATGCCAGAGAAAATAGACATCATGCACCTTCATAATGACGTGGGTGAAAGGCACAACCCAAATGAATGACATCTTTCGATAAGCAAACGTTTCATAAAGATATGCGAACGTGGTCTTTCTTTGAGCATCAGGATGGATGGGAAGTTGATGATAACCAGAATGCCCATCATGGAAAGAAGGAATAATTTGCAAGCTGCCCTATCATTTCATGAATGAAGGACAACGAGAAATGATCCCTTATAGTTGCTTTGTTGAGTTTCCTGTGGTCAATGCACATCGTCCATCCTATGACGTTTCGTTGTGGGATCAACTCATTTTTGAAGTTTTCAATGACCGTCATGCCTCCCTTCTTAGGCACATCTAGAAGAAACCTTTCTAAGGGATGGCTGATCAGAAGATCAAAGTTAGGGACTTCGAACACATGGAAGGCCAGGAGGACTTTGACAATCTTGTGCCTTAATGGCAGTCCACGTAGAATCCATAACCTTATTTGATAGGACCTAAGGAACACCAGAAGATTTTGGCTGTGGATCCAATCGATTCGTCCCGTAAGAGGGTTGATGCAAAGGTTGTGGACATGATGTTAGCACCGACAATGGGATTATAGAGAACGTTCACCATGATCTCTTTCACGAGACATTGAATGGTTAAGAACAGGGAGCTAACCCGAATTGCTTCGGAAGAATGCTCCACCTCCCTTAATCGCTCATGATCATGATGGTAGTTGATTCCCTCACCGTCTCTTGGAGAAAATTTTCCTCGGTCGGCTCAGGGAAACTACACAGGACAGGTGGTCTCTTTTGATAGGAATAGCTCGAGGAATTTTTGAAGGTTGAATTTCATCTTCCTCCGGTTCCTGAGCTTTGGGTGAGGACTCAAAGGTTGAATTTGGTGATGTGGATAGTATAGTCTTGGATTCAACAATTAAGGGCTCCTCGTAGGTATGCTTGACTTCCTGGAGGGTTTCACAACGGATGAGGGAAGTATTCTCTAGGATGCAGTCCCTACCTTTTAACGCGTGAATGAGCCTTCAGTGGAAAGATTGAGATACAAGGCAGACTCTATCTCGCTCTACTAAAGGCCGTGAATTTCCATCCGTAGGAAGACATCATGGGTTAACGGGAAGAAAGCAAGACAACACCTGCTTTTGAGTTCCCCCTATTCACCATTCGTTTTCCTAATGGTGTGAAAAGGATTGCTCTTGAACCATGCCTACAAAGCCAGGGCAGAGTTCATAGCTAGATATGAGAGTGGGTCTGTAAAGGTAGTGGCTCAAAGAACTCGCCCTTTGAAGTGGAATGATTTTGAATAGAAAGCTGCTCCATGGTAGGTAAGAAGAGAAGGGAAGAAATAAAAAGAAAAGATATGACGATGAATCAAGTTCAAAGATGATACAACAACCATTCCCCTGCAACGGTGCCAGAAATGCTTGTTGATATTTGTTACGATCATAGATAAATCCACAAGTGCATGGATACCGCCGTAGCACTTCACCTCACAGTAGGAAACATGTGTGTATTATCTAAAAACAGGTTCGTCCAAGGACAACAACTGATAGAAGGCTTAGGATAGAGAGGATGCCTATAGTCTATGGATTAATATTCTTGAATTAACATAGGGTAAAACTCTATCAATTATTTTACACACCGACTCTTCCCTGGTTTACCAGTTGAGTCTAGCCTATGGCTCTATGATGTACCTGGATATGGAGGATTACAAAGGATGGACAGCTGTGAGCACCTACCGCCTACCTCTACAACCCGTGGAGCACATAACAAATGAAAGTAACCTCTACCCTAGACATCACTTCTATGTTATTGATTACTACTCTAACCTTGCGCAGGAACTTTCTTCTTTATCCAAAGTCCTAATACTAGAGCACTTAGTATAAATACTAAGCGACAAACCCACAATGATGAGAATATATCTTACTCAAGCAAGAAAATTAAATACCAAAAAGGAAATCCCGAACAATTACTTTATTACCGAAGCATTCACCATGGTACAATAGAGGAGAGAGTGCCAACAACTCCGACACTTCTCTGAAACATCCTCTTACTCTCTCTCTATTTTATAATATTCTATTAGAGAGTTCCCTTGAATGAAAGTGAGCAGTAGTCCACTTGAGTTGTGTGTGTTGAGAGTGAAGTGAGAAGCTTCTTTTATAGTCTCTAATGATGGTTATAAGGTCGGTTTATCCACAACTGTCATAGGGAATAATAAGGTTGGTTTATCCACAACTGTCATAGGGAATAAATCTCCATCCTCCACGTGGAAGGTGGGGATGAAAGGTCATAAGGGCAGTTCGGCTGAACCAGGGTTTGGCCGAGCCCCTGGCATAGCCTTTCCCCCTCTTCTTCGATCGAGTCACTGTCCAATGGGCCCTCATAATGGTTTACGGTGAATTTGCTCCAAATATGTCGGTTTGCTCTAATTTGTGGGTCCTTCCATCCGTGTACTCGCGTATGATTGGCCGGAGATGTATTTCGTTGCATGATGGGTATATTTTCATCCAAAATCTCCTGCATACAAATATTTTACCATAGTCATGAAAATGGTTAGTAATAAACCCTACTACTAAGTTTGCTGTTCCATTTCATTTGTTTGTATTCATGGGTTGATGGTCAAATTTCATATTTAAGGACCGTCAACAGTAATAAATCTTGATCTATTAATAATTAGTTCCCCGGTATGTTTTGTTGTACTTTGTGTAGTTATTTTGAGGTTGGACACCATCGATTTATTCCATGATGTATACACTTTGTTTTTCATTGTCAGATGCACCAAGATTTTGAGGGTAACCCTACACAACACAATTCAATATTTAATTGTTAATGAATTTTATAATTTTAATTTCTGCGTAATATTTCTTAAAAATATAAAAGTTCATTACAAATCCAGCTTATGCACTATGGCCCCATTTGATTTTACTAAAGATAAAATTTAAGGCACGCAAAACGAGGCAAACATTATGATTAATTGAGTTTTAATTATTATAGACTTAAAAATTGGATTATATGATATTTTAAAGCATCTTCCTATAGAAGAATGAGGCCTATATGCAAGCAAAAGCAGAAAGATCCTGCAGACCTTCGCCGAAAAGAAACTAGAAATATGTAAACTGCAGTAAGGACCTTGTACTATGCCCAATTATTTTGGCATAGGCACACAGTTTTATCATCACATCAGTCGTGTTCTCACACGGCAATCATAGCACTCTTGTCATGCACTTACACGGTAATTACATTGTCATTTTTAAAAAATACATTGTAAATTTTTAAAACTTTGTAATTTTAATATTTATATTGTAATTATGCTAATATTCATTGTATATAAGGTATCAGGCTATAAATTATTAATTACTGATATTGACTATATATCAAAATAGCGTTGTCTAATAAGCAAAGAAAAAAAGTGAAAGAGTAAGAAGCGAAGAGATACATATGTTTGTGGTGGTGATATATGGATGTACGGATGCAAGCCTATCAGATGGCTAATCCTAGATGTGACTGAAATCAGTTACGAATGGTGGTGGTATATTTTTACCAATGCTGAAAGAGAAAAAAAGAAGAAAAGAGAGGAGATTGGAAGAAGAGGGAGAGGATCAGGATGATCGGGACAAAAGAAATGGAAAAAAAGAAAAGAAACACAGAAAAAAAGACGCCGATCGGCAAAAGATATGTGCGGCTTCAAATAGAGGCACGCGGGATGTGGTGGTGGGATGTTGTGAGCTGATTAGGTTGGGTTGGGTTGGGCTAGGAGGGGGAGGTGAAGGGGTTGGGATAGGAGGGATGTATAATAGTTATTTTAAACTTATGTCGAATTGGATATGAGAGACATATAACTCAAACACTAACTCAAACAGGAATGACGTACCAAAATTTTGACGAAAAAATCTTTAATTTTTATAATAGTAGAGATAAAAGTGTACATTCACACATAACCCGAAAGACCTTAAAAACCATGCATGGCGAAAAGAAACTAGAAATCTGGTAAAGATCAGGACTTTGTGATACACTGACTTATTTTTGGCATGGAAACACATTCATCATCATACCAACACAAATCAAAATAAACAAAAGGAATAAAGTCATACAATTAGCCCTGACCCATCGAGCTTCTCCCGGAGGATAGAATCCAAACGCTCTGCCATCTCAAGAGTCATGTGGTTCGTCCAGTCCCCTGCCATCCCCTTCCTGAAGAAGGATTCATGCGAGAATTTCATATCACCACCAAAGGAGCCATACTTGTTAGCTTTTTGGTTCCTCAAGTTGTCAATGCTGCAGAGGTCTGCAATCTCTGTGACAACACCAGATTCTTCTTCAGCACCCGAGAACGGTTGACCAAGGAATTGAGCTAGCTTCTTAACCGCGTCACATGGGTCTTGGAGAACCTTCTCATAGGTCAGGAAGAGCACCCTTGTTGGCTCTACATTGCTAGCCTTCCAGAACTCAAGAATATGATCCCACACAGGTCCGTCCATGCAGATGCCATTGCAGAAGGACTCATATACCTCAGAGAATGTCAAGTCTGGTTGTATACGCTTCATGAAGTGCCATAAAGAAACTGCTCTGTCTTTTTGGTCCCTATAAATTTGCCGCACAATATAATAAAATTTACAAGGGTTTTGGACTTTGATTTACAAGTCTTCTCGATTGTCGGGTACAAGCTACTTAATATGGAATCATAGCCTACTTAAGATTTTCTAATATATTATCAACTTGGAAAAAATATTAGAGTTGACAAGAAAATGAGTTGAAAATTATCCAATAAACTTCAAAATATCGTAGCCACGCTGAAGCTGCTGGACTGATCAGGCCTTGGTGTAAAATAGAGTAAATGTTTTAGGTACCTGCAAATATAGACGATCTTGCAACCAGCAGTACCAGGAGTCGAAGGAGGCAACAGCGAGAGCGGCATATGGGTAGACAAGAGCCTTGGCGACGGCAGCATGTCCAGCAGAGCGTCGCGCCCTAGTTTGAACAGGACCTCCAAAGAAGGCACACACAGATGCGGGTTGAGGCGGCGGAGCGGGTGGTCCTGGCTGGACGGTGGCCACGCACCGCGCGCCATGGTGGCGAAAGTTAGGGCCTTGAGCCACGTGGTACCAGACTTTTGCAGGCTCGCGATGATGACGTCGTCGGGGCGAGGTGCGAAGCTGCGGTGCACGGCGACCAAACCCGGCGCCCACTTCTCCAGTACCCAGAACCCTCGATAGCAGCGGAGCTGCATGTTGTTGTTGCAGCGTCCCGCCGGCATGGCGGAGATGGCCTCGTCGTGCTCCGTGGGTGGTTGCACCGGGACGGCCTCCTCGTCGACGGCGTCCTTGAACGCGACGGGCCCTTGCTCACCGGGAAGCAATCCTGCTAATTTCGCTGTGGTTGACATGAATGGAGCGTGACTCTGGGAGTACATGCATGCGTCGTCAGAATCGTCCTTTCCTCAGCGAGAGCAGCAGTTGTGTGTAGTAGATACTTATAGCAGGTTTTTAATTTTATTCTAGCCCGCGCAAGTGTCAGGCATCTGACAGCGAATTCACCCCACACGTGGTGCTTATGGAAATAAATTATACACATTTGATCTTGACATAGCACCAAACAGGAATTAATATGTGTGTCGGATGGGGAATTTTTAGCATTTTTAATTTTTATTTTTTAAAGATTTGTAAAAATAATTTTAGGTTTGAAAAATTTGCAAAATTAATCCCCAATCGCCCTTCCAGAGGACGACAAGGGGCCTAACTGCAAATTTTCAAACCCTTTGCATCGGTTTAATTGCTTAAAAACTGATAATACTTATTCGACACTCAAAACGATCTTAAATGAAAAAGTTGTTAGCTATAAGTTGTAGATCTTTATAGCTAACAACTTTTTCATTTAAGATCATTTAGATATCCAAATAATTGTTACAAAATCTAAAACCTATTTAAAAAAATCTTAGATCTACATTTTAAACGACATCGGATGGAGATAAACTTTATATGAAAGTTATAGATCTCACAATATCTACAACTTTGTTTTTAACAATTTTTTTATTTAAGATCATTTAAAGTGTCAAATAAGTATTATTAGTTTTTAATCAATTAAAACCGATGCAAAGGGTTTGAAAATTTACAGTTAGGCCCCTTGTCGTCCTCTGGAAGGGCGATTGGGGATTAGTTTTGCAAATTTTTCAAACCTAAAATTATTTTTACAAATCTTTAAAAAATAAAAATTAAAAATGCTAAAAATTTGATGGATGGGCTACTTATTTATCTACTTCTAATATGTATTTGTCTGTGTGCTGAACTGCTGCTAATTATTGTTTCCTATTTCACCGAAAAATGTAGCACTCAGGCATCTGCATTCGTTTTTCCCCTTAAAATTACCTTGTTTCGTTTTGACATTTTACCTAATCAAACCTCTTTAGGTTTGATCAAGTTTATAAAAAATTTAGCAGCATCTATAATACCAAATTAGTTTCATTGAATATAACATTAAATATATTTTGATAAAATATTGATTTTTGTGTTAAAAATGTGGCTATATTTATTTTATAAACTTGATAAAAAAACAATCAAAACGACTTATAATATAAAACAGAGAAACTACCTAGCTAACCACATATTGATTGATCTGGTCGTGCGGGAAGCAACCCGTTAGAAACGGGACATCCATAAAAAGAAAGAAAAATCATAAATATGATAAATCCTGAACTCCACTCGATATGCTCAGAGATCTGGTTGTCCCGATCTTTCGATGAGTTGATGATAACTACGATTTGGGAGAAATGTTGACGACTCGACTATAACCGTACGAGACGATCTTGTCGGTGATCTTGCCTTAGCGATCGATACACCTCTCCGTGGGTTGTTGATCTTGCCGGTGCAGATCAACCTTATTCCTACAAACAAATCGAAGAAACAAGCAAGAGCAAGATAAAAACAATCTGAATTATAAATAGGAATTAAAGCTTATGATAAGGTGGGATTCCGAAGACAAGTAATTAGGTGGTCTACCCAACACACGTAACTACAAGATAAAGTAGCAATGGCTAAAACTTTAATCTAACAAAACCCGAAAAACCCTAAAGGGGTACCTAGCTATTTAAGAAGGTGGGAGGATGACCAAGCGGTTTCTAAGGTCATGCTCCACCAGATTGGGGCGCACCCCACATGGGCCCCACTTGGGCCAGGGTCCCAGATGAAGTTACAAGCCCGTAGATCTATTACAAATAACACAGCACATTGTTTTTGTGATTGCGGATCACTAAGAAGAAATTTGAAGATGAGGCTGGATCCGTTGGAAAGAGCACTCAGAGAGCTTTCCATCAAGTACTCATATGCCCAAAATGGATCTCGTATGCATATTTGACGGCCGTTTGAAGTCAGCGTTGTAGTAGGCGGCCGAAGTCACTTCTGCGGCTCAATCTTGATGTCTTTCAATTGTCCTATGATATGAGCAATGGTTGTATCAATGGTAGCCATAGTCACATCATCCTCTATTCTTCATGGAAAACTGTCCTCGGTTTTTTCATATAGTGCTCTTCGCGTAGCCCATTTAAAATAACCTGTTTTTTAAAATCAAAACAAGACAAACTCGAGATAACATGATTAGTAATAATTTATCCCTCTAACTTGAAATTTTTATCCATGGCTATAGGATGTTCTAAATCTGAACATATATAAACTCTATGCACCAAATACATTCCTTAATCATTGTGTTTGCCAAATATTTTTAAAATGGCTTTTGGAGGACTTGAAAAATCAGATTTAGCAAATATTTTCTCCTTCAGATCTCGAAGCTCACAAAGGATATCAAACAGAACACAACCCAAAGTATTTAAAGAATATAGCAATTCATATTTTTGAACGTCATTCGCAATTTGAACAACATGCTTTAAATCAGCGCGAAAAGAATTATCAACTGTAATACCATGTTCATTCATTAGTTGCGGCAGAGATATAAGTGAAGCATTATCACACAACTTTTCTTTTTCACAAGGAACAACAAGTAAATCAACTTGTGACAAAGGAATCTCAGTAATTAGTTCCAGTAATGTTTGCTCTACTATAGCATGAAAAGTGGACATATTCAATTCATTAGCTGCATACTCAACTTGATTAATTTCAGCACAATTTACTTTACTTTTGATGCTATCTTTAGACGATGGAGGTGCATCGAATTTGAGTGTGAACAATGGAAATGGCAGCTCATTCATATCTCTCTCCTTCTTTTCGTGATTATGCACTTCCTGAAAATGGTTAGTAATAGGAGGCAAAAACATAGCGTGTTGCTTTTTCATGTCTTGCTCTTTTTGACTTTCAGCATTGCAAACAAGTTGTAACAAATGAGAAAGAGATCTATAACTTTGACAAGTAAGCATGTCCTGAATTTCCTTGTTAAGCCCACGAAAAAACCTCAATTTTGTAGCTCCTTCGCATTCATCTAAACCACAACGTAATAAACAAGCATGCATATCATGATAGTATGAAGTAACAGTTCTGGTATCTTGTTTTAAACATTGCAGTTTGTTGAACAAAATATCAGTATAATACATGGGAATATAAACATCTCTCAAATATTGTTTGAGCTTTTTCCAAGATTGTGGTATTTTGTAATGCCTACAAAGATGTTTCCAATCAGAAGAAGCATTTTTCACTAAAACACTAGAGGCACACATAACCATTTGTTTCTCAAACAAATCATGCTTTTTAAATTCACTATCAACCGCTAGCTCCCATTTAATGTAAGCATGAGGATCATAATTTCCTTCAAAATAAGGTAGTGCAGATTTGATCTTGGTTAGAACAACGTCACTTACCTCATATATATCATGTTGATCACTCCTCATGTCTCAACGAAAATGTCGATGTTGAGCACAGTTATCTCCAATTGTCTTGCGTATCCTTACCATTGTTAGTAGAAAACAAGAAACATATACAAAAATATGCACGCTCCTATCAACTACTAGGTAGTGGAAGCTCAAAAATCACACACACTCTCAAACTTTTAACCAAGCTCTTACAAGTTCTTACCAATGCAAGCGAAATGATGACATGCACCGACTCAACCAAACACCCCAATGGAGGTTGGATGTATCGATGCCTTGGCAAACACTTGCGGTACGGCTGCAATCAAATCTGTAGAACTCTGAGAATGCTTAAATATGTAGCAAAGGAATAGCAAATGATCAAATCAGAGAATGCAAAGTTGAATAATTGTTCAAAGTGAGTATCGTGCTGGTCTTAGGCAAGAACGTACTAGAGATGCGAGCCTAGACACAAACGATACCACAAGATAGCACTAGGAACAACTCAAGCATAACTCTGATATACAAAAGCAAACTAAAGATAACAGCTGATTTTCTCTTTTCTTTCTTTCTTTCTTTTCTTTTTTTTCTTTTTTTGTGCGGCTTTTGTTTTCTTTTTTTAGCACCTTTCTACCTTTCTTTCTTTTTTTTGATTTTTTTAGCAAAAATGACTCAAAGACCTAAATGCAAGATTACAAGGACTCAAATGTAAAAGTCGAAACCCTAAAATTTGATTTATACAAAAATGGAATGCTCTCGTCGTATAGATTCCATTTTTGCAAACGAAACTCGAATTCAACACCAAATTTTTTTACCAAGGTGTAGCAACTCACAGTATAGGAGAGAAAACAACCGTACGATGGGGAGGTGGATTGGGAGACGTGCGGTGAGGAGGTGGAAGAGAAGCCGATAGGTTCGGATTTGGTGTAGATAAAAAAAGAAAACTAATCCAATCTACTTTTTTTCCCGAATCAAACAGAAACAAATCTAATCTAATCTTTCTCACAGCAACAGCACAGACATAGGCACAACCACATGATAGAAATTCTACACGTAACTCCAAAACCAACCGACAGAAAATGCCCAAAATAAAAAAACGAAACCCTAGTGGCAACACGATTCTATTTTCGTAGGTCCCGATAACAACAAAGACACAGCGGCGGTGATGACAGTGGTACTAAATGTGACCAAAACTCGAAACTATAACGGACTAAATGCTAAGACTAGCAACATGACGCGATGATGCAATGCAAAACTCAACAATGCAAAAACTAGAAAGAACAATGCAGTGGCACAAAGATGGATAGTTAATAGATACAATCTTTTTTTGTATGACTATTTTCTGGTTATAGGTAGATAAAAACGTACTGAGCAACTAAAGCACTGATACCACTTGATAAACCCTAAACTTCACTCGATACACTTAGGGATCTAGTTGCCCTGATCTTTCGATGAGTTGATGATAGCTACGATTTGGGAGAAACGTTGATGACCTGACTACAATCGTACGAGATGTTGTTGTGTTACGCCTTAGCGATCGATATACCTTTTCATGAGTTGTTAATCTTGCCGGTGCAGATCAACCTTATTCCTGTAAGCAAATCTAAGAAACAAGTAAAAACAAGATAAAAATAATCTGAATTGCAAATAGGAATTAAAGCTCATGATAAAGTGGCATTCCGAAGATAAATAATTAGGTGGTCTAGTCGACATAAGTAACCACAAGATAAAGTAGCAATGGCTAAAACGTTAACTTAACAAAACACGAAAACCCTAAAGGGGTACCTAGCTATTTAAGGAGGTGGGAGGACGACCAAGGGGTCCCTAGGGTCGTGCTCCACCAAATTGGGGCGCACCCCACATAGGCCCCACTTGGGCCAGGGTACTAGATGAAGTTACAAGTCCATAGGCCCATTACAAGTAATGCAACACCTTGTTTTGTGATTGCGGATCACTGAGAAGGAATTTGGAGATGAGGCTGGATCCGTTGGAAAGAGCACTCCGAGAGCTTTCCATCAAGTACTTACGAGCCCAAAACGGATCTCGTATGCATATTTGGCGGCCGTTTGAAGTCAGCACTGTAGTAGGTGGCCGAATTAGATTCCATAACTTCTGCAGCTCAATCTTGATGTTTTTCAATTGTCCTATGGTGTGAGCAATGATTGTATCAATGGTAGTTATGGTCACATCAAAATATGACATCAACAAAGTAGACACTGAGTCTACACAAATCATATCTATACCTTCTATATATTTACATAAGTCTAAAACTCAACTTGCAAACATATCATCTCATCATTCAGTAGCAATAATTACATATCAAAACTCATACAAACATGCAACATCATTTACGATTCATTGAATTGTACAAATCAACACATAAGCACATGCGATCATTACCCCTTGCATCATTTTCTTAGTATTTTAACATTTCTATTTATCACTATATTACTTAACATATATTTATCCATATATTCCCCAATCAAAGCATGGGATATCATGTAGTGATTTTTCATCATTTTTTCCATACCTTCCACTTCTTGTGATGCAAATTATGGTCAACAACCTAATATTTCATCTACAATTTAGATTCTATTAAATTTATTTCTCTCTAAATATGGTTTGACAAATTAGTTTTATTTGTTCTTACTAACTAATATCATTTTTACTCCTAGCTCAATATTTGAAAAAAAACATATTATAGATTAGTTGCTAATTTTCGTAGCAAAACGTGGAGAATCACCTAATTTCATAACCATCTCGCTGATGAACCTCAGCACACCTTGCGTTGCTACAAGGTACAGTTCTCGAAAAGTCTAATGAGCGCCCAGGCGTGCTCCTGCCCTCCCATGCAAAGCAGCCACGTGGCGTGCATGGAGAGGGGGGACGGCCGAACGGTGCGGTGCGTGGCCGGTTTTTTTGTCAGGTTTTTGTCAGGTTTTTTTCTTTTTTTAGTTTTTTAATACATACATATACAAACTTTGTATATGTATATATATACATATATAAATTTTATATACATATGTATACATGTATACAAG
Organism: Oryza officinalis; assembly: GCA_008326285.1. Lineage (NCBI taxonomy): Eukaryota > Viridiplantae > Streptophyta > Magnoliopsida > Poales > Poaceae > Oryza > Oryza officinalis. Next base: position 14,632,911 of record BDMV01000008.1, read on the forward strand.
GTTTGTATACATATATATATACGTATGTATATACTTATATGCATATGTATAAATTTTATACTATATCAATACAAAGTTAGATGTATGTATACAACATATACAAAGTTCTTATACGTGTATATATTTTTTATAAAAATATACGTATAAACATAAAATAAATAAATAAATAAATAAATAAATAAATATATATATATATATATATATATATATATATATATATATATATATTTATAGACACACACACACGTTGTCTCTACGTGATATTCTTATGCAGATGCCATCATCTCCTCGGCTGCTCCTGCTGGAGGCCTCTTCTACAGTCCTCTTGACGAATTCTCTTAGCTTAGGTGCTCCCCTTCTTTCTTACTATCTGTTTCAATCTTTTATTTGCTTAGAAGGATTTGGATCTCATGTTTACAATTTCATCAAGGGACGTCCAAGTTGATTCTCCTATAGTTATATTGGCAATATTGTGCAATGAACCAATGCAGGATATTAAAAATATCATTCATTGACTATGGGCTGCCATCCATGCATTTTCAACCACCACACTTTGAGGACAGATGATTGACAATTTCTCAAATAAAGAACAGATAGTTAAGCATGGATGTCTGTCATGACCTCCCGTGCACAGGTTATTTTTTTTCTTCTACAAAATATTTTCAGGAGCTACGGTTCAGTTCTTGTGTGGGCCATAAAAATAGGAAATGACCAGATTGCTGTTATTAAATTTACATGCAATCCTCTCTGTACATTATTTTTTAGTTGTTCCTCTTCTACAGAAGCAAAATATCATCCAAGACTACCTGTTGCAATGGGGTTCCTATATTTCTTTCTTGCTTTCATGCTGAATGTCCAATAGTTGGTTTGTCTTTTGCAAGGTACTATTGGGTAGTAACAGGCTGCATCTTACTAAATCTTGGAGTAAATTTTACAAGAGTACACATGATCAGTGATGAAATACTAACGGGACAAGCAAAATATAAAGTTAAGCCACTGTAACATCCTAGCCCAATTAAAATTTGGCTTATGTGACCCATAAGAGTTATGTGCACATTTTTAGTACCACCTTGCTAATTTAGTAAATGTGGAACCAACTTATAAGGGCTTGTGTCTCCAAACATATCACTCCCGAATAACCTTTTTACATGAAGCGAAAACGAAAGTGTAAGTAGGATGATATGTGTAAGTGAACCCGCCTGTTAAATGGGCTAGGCTAAGCGGTCCTAGAGGGTGGGCTGTTACAGCCACCACAAGGTTAGCTCTAAATTTTGCTAATGAATTTGCCTTTTTGAATACTTATTACTGTAATTGGACCTACATGAAAAAACTCTTAACCATAGAATTGTTCTACAGATTCTCATGTATAGTGATATCCTTCTTTTCTATGTTGTCATTCTGCAAATTTTCCAGCTTTCAGCATGGTTTTGGCATGAGTTGGCCATAACTTGTAGGGCTTGCAGTACCACTATGGAAAGAAAATAACAATTTGGATGTCGAACATAGGTTGTAACTGTTGTACCTTATATTTTTTATACCTAAATACTGAATTGATTTATTTGGATCTTCCTGATCCAAAACTGGCATTTTTTGCACAGGAGTTCAATGGAATTAAGAGCAATGGCTGCAGGATGAGGCCTAAGTAATATGTTCTTTATTGATTTAGTGAACATTCATAACTTAATTCATTAGTCCTGAATCCGGCATGCATCGATGGCAGTACCTCCCAGTGCTGGGTTTGCGAAAAAAATTTTAAAAACATAATGTTTATCGATTTATTTTTTAGAAATATACCGAAAGGGAAGTGTTTAGCAAAAATATCCATCGGTGTCGCGCGAGGGAGGTGCGATACCAAGATTCGCACGGCGGTAATGCGATACCGTGGTGGTATCGCAATTCCAGGGTGCGAGAGCATGACGCCAGCTACGTTTTCATGTAAGCGGCACGCGAGTTCGCCTTGGTCTCACGCGACGAAAATGAGATGGAGATTGGGTATGGAACGGACAAGCGGTCTCGCACCAAAAGCGGGGTCTCACATTTCTCCAGAGCGAGAGCGACACGTGGGAAGGGAGGACACGACACTACCGTGACCTCATGGTTTGGGAGTGCGAGACCGGAAGGGATGGGAGGGCGGCAGCGGGCCCCGCTGTATTGCTTGTTGGAAATGCGAGACCGGCCTCGGTATTGCACCTTCACTGAACGAGAGCGACAGCATGGTGTGGGTCCTGCAGTCTCCTTTTAGTGGAGCGCGAGGGAGGCACGACACTTAGTGGGCCTCACGGTATCGCACCTTGGGAACACAATACCGTCCTCGATATCGCAAGTCCAAAGCACGAGAGCGGCAGTGGGAGTGGGACCCACGCTGTCGCTTGCTTGGTGCCCGAGAACGACGCTCTCTCATGGGGCCCGCGGTCTTGGTTTATTGGCGTAGGAGGACGGTGAGCAGTAGTGGGCCCAGCGGTATTGCGTGTTGGGAGCGCAATAGTGTTAGAAGTGGGCCCCGCGGTACTGCTCGCTGTGCCTTAAGAGAATTGATTCAGGTAGCTTTTTCCTTGCTCTCAAGCCAACATCATTCGATTGCCCCCTATTTTGCCTTCTCTTTATTTTCTTCACACGCGGTCGCTTCATGTCTGCTCACCTTTCTTTTCTCCCGCTTTAACCCTCATTCAATTACTCTGTCTTTTCCTTCTCTCTTTCTTTGCACGCGCAATAGTCACTTCATGGCTGATCACCATTCTTTTCTCCCGCTCCAACTCCCATTCAATTACTCTCTCTTTCTTCTCTCTTTGTTTGCACGCGCAGTCACTTCATGTCTATCACTGCACTCGATTCTCTCTCTTTATCATTTTGCAAGTCACCATTCAGCTCATAGCCTCTCTTTTCATAAGAATCCAACAACGAGCTTGCATAAAAGGAGAGGAGAGGAGACTGAGGAGAAGAAGAGCAAGAACTGAGGCTTCACAGAAGAAGAAGGGAACAACAAGAGAGGAGGCTGCAGATGAGAGGAGGCAGTGCAGAGAAGAAAAAAATCACACGTAAGTTGATTCATTGTTGTATTAGCAAAATTTTGTAGGATTGATGATTTAGAAAAGATTATAGTAGTAATAGCAAAAGTTTATTATTAATTATGTAGGAGAAAATTTGAGGTATATATTAGTTTGTAGATTATATTTTTTTATGTCGCATGTAAAAATAGTCGCATAGGAAGTTTATAAATATCAAATATTCATAATGTAGTCTCAACTAGTACAATAGTAAAATATTATTACTAAGTACGATAATGCTAATGGAGGTATTAGTTTGTGTGATATGACGTAGACTTGGTTCGGGTTTAAATATTACGTAAACATATTTTATTTATATGGTACGGTAATTAGTTAAAGCTAGAATTAATTTGTAGTAATTTTAAGTTACAAATTCATGAGATTATTTAATTTATATAGCTAGGCAATGTTATGTGTACCATATGAAAATTGTTTAAAGAATGGTAACGCTATTTGTCATACACATACACAAGGTTCGTGATGAGTACGAACCATGATTACATATGAAATTTTTATATGATGATTTACATATAGTAGTGACAAAAATATAAAGTGCTTAAACATATGTTTACCATTGTAGGCAGTTATGAACCAACAAAGAAGAAATACTGTACTATAATGAACTTGAAATTGAAGGGTGAGATTTTTGTATGAGCAAGTTGATTAAAATGGAGAAGACAAGACTGTATAGTAGCTGGTAACTATTTTGTCTTTATATTTATATGTAGTACAATATGGTATGATGTTGTAATTTAAATTTTCGTTATTTTTTACTATAATTATTTGATAGTTGTAATTAATTTGGCACCCTAAATAAATTTCTAGTTAATTGATAGTTATAACTAATTTGGTAGTGTAATTAATTTGTACTTAATTAATAAATTAAAATATTAATTAATTTTGTAAATTAATTGATAGGTATTAAAATGTGTTTAATTAGTAGCTAATAGTTATGATTAGTTTATAGTTAACTAAATTTAAGGTGCTTTAATTAATTTGTACTATATTTAACTAATAGTTGTAATTAATTTGGTAATATAATTAATTTGTACGTAATTATTTTATCATGTTGTAATTTAAATTTTAGTTAAATTTTGCACTATAAATAATTGATATTATGATTAATTTGGTACTGTAAAATTAGCAATGTATTAAATTTATGGCGCTGTAATTAGTTTGTAGTTTATTTTGTAATATAATTATTTGATATTTACAATTATTTTGGTACGATAAATAATTTCTTCCGAACCAATTTATGGTGATGTAATTAAATTTTTATACTTGTAATTAATATGATACTATAATTAAGGTGAAGTTAATTAAATTGATGGTGCTGTAATTAATTTCTAGTCAATTTTGTACTAGAATAATTGATAGTTATAATTAATTTGGTACTTAAAAAAACATATGTATTATGCAGTGTGATAAACTTTGAGGGAGGGAATTTCCTTTGAGCAAGTTTGTTAAAAAGGAGTAGGCAAGACTGCATAGTAGCAGGTAAATATTTTATCTTAATATTTATATTTAGTATGATAGGGTATAGTGCTGTAACTAAATTTTTAAATCATTTTGTACTTTCATTAATTGATAGTTATAATTAATTTGGTAAAGTCCATTAATTTGTATTAATTAACTTGCCTCGACCTTGCACCCAGCACCATGCCCGCTCGCCTTGCCGAGCCCCCTAGACACTAGACCGACCGCGCCATGGTAGCACGTGTGCGTGCCGCACGACATGAGGGCGTGCCCTGTTTGGTCCGCACGCAGCTTGGACTAACCGGCCGCCGCCCTCATGCCACACCATCCCCTCCCCTCTCGCCGGTAGCCACATCTAGCTTCCCTGCACCGAGTCACGTGCCTAGCATGGTCAATTAGACCCTCTCGTCAACGTCCTCGCCTCGCCATCACATCGGACACGAGCCCATCGTTGACCTCACCTCTCCGTCCCACCTCCGACCGCGCTAGTTAGGGTGAAACATTCCCCCACCCTCTAGGAACCTAAACCACATAGTGCCACGGCCGATTACTCACCGGTTCTGATGAATTTCGTCAGAACCCGAGCCCGCGCCACCGTATCCATGGCCTTCTCTGGCTCCGGCCCACACCACTGCTCCTAACGCCGCCAGCCACTAGGCAACCCCGCTAGGGCTCCTAGGAACTCCTAGAAGCCAACCACCGACCTTAACACCACCGTTTCACTAGCGTCCATGTGATACGGATGTTGTCCCAATCTTCACGACGTAGGATCTTGAGCAAGATAACTAGCTGAAATTCAGCCAAGATAAATAGCTGTGAGCAGCCGGATAACTAGTGCAACCTGACGACACGCACAAGAGCCAACCACCGTCTCTATACGGCAGCTTGAACCAAGGATTCGCCCAATCACACTCTCAAAGAACCAACCTACGCAGCCTGCACTCGAAATAGCAGAAGCATGGATTGGGTGCCGATGAAGTGGCCGCCTATGTAATCCCACGAGGAAATCACAAGAGCAAAGGGGTAGACATCTCTGTTTCTCAGTGTTTGTTAGCACATAGCTGAACAAAGAGGATTGTATTTCGATTATCCAAAAGTCTCCTAAATGATAAAACACAAGGAATATCTATACTAGGAACATCCCTCCTAGTTGGGAATGAAAGGTCTTAGGAGTTTGATGGACATAGGCTAGCTCAAAGGTCTCAACAAGTGAATTCCCGAGAAGACTCGCACATCTGTCTGGCTTCTGAGCAGTCTATAATGATTTGTCCATTACTCCTTATTGGGAAGTCGAAATGACGAGCCGTTTGTTGGAGGTGAAACTAGACTTGATTATATTTCCAACCATATATAATACGCATGGATAAAGTTGACTGGCTGAGTCACACATTCCTTGGAAGTTGGAGCAAATGTTTGGAGACAGTGTACTCCAAAATCAGCATGACGTAAACGGTCGTCTTCTTCACGTAACCCATCGTCACTTTGATCTTCTAGCTTGTCATCGATGCCCAGCAAGTCTTGTGCATGTGTAAACCTAAGTAACAGCAAAGTACTTGATTTAGGCAGTATATAATTCTCGTCAATATTGAAATATGTTTCAGCTAGGAGCGAGTTGTAGTTTCTTTGCTCGACTACGTGTAATCGGCCCTTGAGTTGTATCTTTTATGTTGGATGTTGAATGTTTGATACCTGAGGTAGCATGCATGGTTGGGATGTCCTCATCATCCTCCCCCTCTTGAAAAGGAGTCGTCCTCGACTCTGAATCTTCTAGTCCAAAGAAGGGTGTTAAGTCAGCAACGTTGAAGGATATGCTAACACCATAATGTTCCGGGAGATCAATCTTGTAGGCATTATCGTTGATCTTGGATAGCACTCTGAATGGACCATCTCCTAGAGGCATCAACTTGGATTTATGCTTCTCTGGGAAACGGTCTTTGCGAAGATGTACCCAAACTAAATCTCCTGGCTCAAATGTCACCTTCTTGCGATGCTTGTTTGCCCATTTAGCATAATACGTGGATCTTTTCTCAATTGCTTCTTTGGTCTTCTCATGAATCTTCTTAACATATGAAGCATGCTTGGAGGCATCCATGTTACTTCTTTCATGCAATGGTAGAGGCAACAAATCGATCGGAGCAAGTGGTTTGAAACCATATACAACTTGGAAAGGACACATATTAGTTGTAGAATATACTGCCATGTTGTAAGCGAATTCCACATGTGGCAAGCACTCTTCCCACTCCTTCAAGTTCTTCTTTATCAAGGCTCGCAGCAGCATAGAAAGTATTCTATTCACTACTTCAGTTTACCCATCCGTTTGTGGGTGACAAGTGGTGGAAAACAACAGCCTTGTTCCATGTTTTGCTCATAACGTCTTCCAAAAGTAGCTCAAAAACTTGGTGTCATGGTCTAAAACAATGGTCTTGGGCATGCCGTGCAATCTCACAATTTCCCTGAAAAATAGAGAGGCTATGTGGGAAGCATCGTCGCTTTTATGACAGGGTATAAAATGTGCCATTTTAGAGAATCTATCAACAACAACAAAAATTGAATCCCTCCCCCTCTTTGTCCTTGGTAAACCCAAAATGAAATCCATGCTAATGTCTTTCCAAGGAGCATTAGGAATAGGCAAGGGAGTATATAAACCATGAGGTTTCAGTTTTGACTTAGCTTTGTAACAGGCGACGCATCTTTGCACAAGTCTTTGAACGTCTCTTCTCATTTTTGGCCAATAGAAATGGTCAGCAAGCATTTCATAGGTCTTCTTCCATCCAAAGTGACCCATCAGTCCACCTGCATGTGTTTCCTGTAACAACAAGAGTCTAACAGAGAAACTTGGAACACACAACTTGTTAGTTCTAAACAAAAATCCATCATGTATATGGTATTTTTCCCATCCTTTTCCAGCTGTATATTTTGCATAAGGCTCTGAAAAGTCATGATCAGCTATGTATAATTCTTTTATGTTTTCAAGTCCAGGTACCTTTATTTCAAGTTGATTTAACAAAACATTCTTACGAGACAAAGCATCAGCAACAATGTTTTTCTTACCTTTCTTGTATTTCACAACATATGGAAAAGTTTCAATGAATTCAACCATTTGGCATGTCTACGGTTCAGTTTTGCTTGACTCTGTAAATACTTCAAAGCTTCATGATCTGAATGAATAACAAATCCTTTTGGCCATAAGTAATGTTGCCAAGTCTCAAGTGCTCTTACCAAAGCATACAACTCCTTGTCATACACTGAATAGTTCAATTGTGCTCCTCCCAACTTCTCGCTGAAATATGCAATGGGCTGTCCATTTTGCATGAGAACACCTCCAATCCCAATCCCACTTGCATCACATTCAACCTCAAAGGTTTTAGTGAAATCCAGCAACACAAGCAAGGGGGCTTCGGATAACCTTTTCTTCAATTCTTGGAAAGCTTTCTCTTGTGGTCCACCCCATTGAAAAGCCACACCTTTCTTGGTTAACTCATTTAATGGAGCTGCTATGGTGCTGAAATCTCTCACAAATCTCCTGTAAAAACCAACAAGGCCACGAAAACTTCTCACCTGACTTATATTTTCAAGAGTTGGCCAATCCTTGATTGCTTTCACCTTCGATTCATCAACCTGAATTCCTTGACCTGAAACAACAAAGCCAAGAAACACAACCTGATCTGTACAAAATGTGCACTTGTCAAGGTTAGCAAATAATTTTTCCTTTCTTAGTACGTCTAAAACTTGCTGAATATGTTCAACATGTTCCTCCAATGTCTTGCTGTAAATCAGGATATCATCAAAGTAAACAACAACAAATTTTCCAATAAATGTTCGCAAGACATGGTTCATCAATCTCATGAATGTACTAGGTGCATTAGTCAAACCGAAAGGCATAACTAACCATTCATACAACCCTAACTTTATTTTAAAAGCAGTTTTTCATTCATCACCAATTTTTATTCTTATTTGATGGTAACCACTTCGCAAATCAATTTTAGAAAAAATCATAGAACCACTCAATTCATCAAGCATATCATCAAGCCTAGGAATGGGATGACGATAACGAACAATTATATTATTTATGGCTCTACAATCTACACACATCCTCCATGAACCTTCTTTCTTTGGCACCAAAATCACAGGGGCAGCACAAGGACTTAAACTTTCACGCACATAACCTTTATCTAAAAGTGCTTGTACTTGCTTTTGAATTTCCTTGGTTTCTTCAGGATTGGTGCGATATGCTGGACAGTTTGGAAGTGTAGCACCAGGGACGAGATCAATTTGATGTTCAATGCCACGCAAAGGAGGAAGTCCAGCAAGTGTTTCCTTTGGAAAAACATCTTCGTAGTCCTGTAAAACATGTGTAACAACACTAGGGACAAATGTTAAGTCATTAGCTGAAAGCAATGTGTCTTTGCACACAAGTATGATTAATACTTGATCTGGGTTTTTCCTCACATCTCTCATTTCAGATTTGGTGGCTATCATCACTAAATTCTCTTCCTCTCTTTTCTTGCTATCTCTCATGTTTGGCTTGTGGCTCTCACTCACTGATTTGTGGAGGGCACTCGAATTCTTTTTCTCTCCTTTTGTACTCTCATTCCTCACATCAGAGCTCTTTTGCAAGTGCTCAGCTAGGATTTGCTGCGGTTTCATGGGTTTAAGTATCAACTCTTTGCCCTTCCATTTTATCGTATAATTATTTGTTCGACCACAATGCATGGATGATCGATCATATTGCCATGGTCTTCCCAACAACATATGGCACACTGTCATAGACGCCACATCACACTCCACAGTGTCAATATATTCACCAATCTTAAAAGGAATTTTCACTCTTTGTGCAATCTTAATGGAACTTGAATTATTTAGCCATTGCACATGATATGGATGAGGATGTTTCAGCAGCTTTAAACCAAGCTTTTCAACCATTTCTTTATTAGCAAGGTTGTGGCAACTTCCACCATCAATAATCACCTTACATACCTTGCCTTCAACTTTGGCTCTGGTTTGAAAAAGATTGTGCCGCTGTCCATGTTTAGCTTCACTCATTTGTACACTCAAAATCTGAGTTACAACAAGAGTAGCTCCAGTTTGTAATTCACATACTTCCCTTTCATTATCATTTTCTTCTTCACTAGCAATTCATACTCTCCTTGGTCATTTACAATGATGGCACGATTGTTTGGGCATTCCTTTATAACATGACCATGACCGCCACACTTGAAGCATTGAATTCCGCTACTCTTGGTTGAAGAACCCACTGAAGTAGATGATGAATTTGTTGGTTTGTTTCTCTCACTTGGAACAGCCAACTCTTTGCCACTAGAAGTACCAAAATTGCTTGAGCATGCAGTACCACATGAATTGGAATATGTACCTCTACTTTTACTACCTCTTGGGGTGAATTTGCTTCCACTTGGCGTACTTCTTGTGCTGAAAGATACTCCTCTGTTGGACTTCATGTCCTGCTGTAATTGGTGCTCAGCTTTACTAGCTTGATGTACCAATTCAATTAGATTACAGTACTGCTGAAATTCAACAATGCGCTGAATATTACGATGCAATCCTAACATGAAACGTGCAATTGATTGTTCTTCATCTTCATATACATTAGCTCTGTTCATTGCCTTCTCCATCTCTTTATAATACTCATCAACATTAAGGCTTCCTTGCTTCAAATTTTGCAGCTTGTCAAATAGATCACGATGATAATGTTTGGGGACAAATCTTGCTTTGATTTCTCTCTTCATTTCAGCCCATGAGCGAACATCACCTTGTCCAGCTTCTTCGCTGTCATTGAGCATTTGTTCCCACCAGATTAGAGCATAACCATCAAACTCAAGAGCAGCCATGGCCATCTTCTTCTGCTCAGAATAATTACGCAAGCGAAAAATTTTATCAATCTTCAATTCCCATGTAAGATATGCTTCAGGATCAGATCCACCATCAAACTTTGGCATGATGAATTTTAGCATACCAAACCTCTCTTCCTCATTATTTCTTCGCCGTGGTATGCGACCAAAATGATAGTGCTCATTCACCATCATCCTCTTCATCAAATTCAGCATAATAATTGTTTCTTTGAGCACGACCTCTGCCTCTACCATGAGCACCACCTCTCCCTCGGTTACAATGAATATTGTTTCTTCTTTCTCAAGCATCTCTAGCAGCCAGAGCAGCAGCCACTTCCTCATCCTCCTCATCTTCTTCATTGTGGACACTCGCATTTCCACCAAAAGGATTAATATTTTCAATATGACCCAAAATATTTTGAACATCTTGTGCAATTAGATCTTGTCTTGCCTCCATGTTTCGCCTCAACTCATTAAATTGAGCCATGGTGACACAATCCTCCAGATTAATTTCAGACATCTTCCTGCACGGTTAGTGATATAAGTGATAAAAGAAGATATATATGTGGAATAGGATAATATGTGCAAACTCACAACCTCACCTTCTCTTACCAACCGAAGCTCTTATGAATTCCCTGCAGGTTACTAAGGCAATCCGTGTGGTGGTAAAGAGTAGTGATAATTGAGCGAATACAAGACCAGTAAACCGTACACGATGGCTTTTATGTGGAGCTTGGTAGGGGATAAAGCACAAGGAGCAATTTGAATTCTAGTTGTTGTAAAGCTAAGTAGCAACCCAAACTAGATATCAATGCCTAGTGCTGATCACAAGATATGAATGATGTAACCAAAGCAACACACACGCAAACGAAATTTCAGAAATGATGCAAACAAGGGTTATGCTAGGGATGATTGATTTAAAGAGAATCACCAAGCAAAATTGCACCAACGGATGATAGCAAACTGGTAACACAAAACTGATTTGAAGGTTCATCACTTGCGCATGCCAACAATCTGATCCTTCTCCTTTCTTTCCAACACTTCTTTTTTTTAAAACTTTCTCAACACCCTTTTTTTTGCAGTGTTCTTTCTTCGTCTTTTTTTTGACAATTTTTTTTAGCACGATACTATAAAAGACCAGATATAACAGTTGCACAAATTAAAGATGATAGAACCAAATAAAACCAGTAGCTATCTTGATAGGATAAAAGTTTACGCAAAGGATAGAATCGGTTACCTTTCTTTTTGTGTGGGGATTTTTCAGATATGTGGAAAGGAACAAAAGGACACGCAAAGGATGATATGATCAGCAACTAAACAAAGATTTTAATGGATTAAAACTTAACAAAACTCACTAGATAAACAGATTGTAACAAAGGCTATGACAGAATATTTTTTAGGTGTTTTTTTGATGGATAGGACGACGGCAAAAAAAATATATGTAGCTAGGGATAAAAAATCCTACCGTGTCAACGAAAGCTCTGATACCAGATGATACGGATGTTGTCCCGATCTTCACGACGTCGGATCTTGAGCAAGATAACTAGCTGAAATTCAGCCAAGATAAATAGCTGCGAGCAGCCGGATAACTAGTGCAACCTGACGACACGCACAAGGAGCCAACCACCGTCTCTATACGGCAGCCTAAACCAAGGATTCGCCCAATCACACTCTCAAAGAACCAACCTACACAGCCTGCACTCGAAGTAGCAGAAGCACGGATTGGGTGCCGATGAAGCGGCCGCCTATGTAATCCCACGAGGAAATCACAAGAGCAAAGGGGTAGAGATCTTTGTCTCTCAGTGTTTGTTAGCACATAGCTAAACAAAGAGGTTTGTATTTCGATTATCCAAAAATCTCCTAAATGATAAAACACAGGGAATATTTATACTAGGAACATCCTTCCTAGTTGGGAATGAAAGGTCTTGGGAGTTTGATGGACATAAGCTAGCTCAAAGGTCTCAACAAGTGAATTCCCGAGAAGACTCGCACGTCTGTTTGGCTTCTAAGCAATCGATAATGATTCTTCCATTACTCCTTATTGGGAAGTCGAAATGACAAGCCGTTTGTTGGAGGTGAAACTAGACTTGATTATCTTTCCAACCATATATATTATGCATGGATAAAGTTGACTGGCTGAGTAGCACATTCCTTGAAAGTTGGAGCAAATGTTTGGAGACAGTGTACTCCAAAATCAGCATGACGTAAACGGTCGTCTTGTTCCCGTAACCCGTCGTCACTTTGATCTTCTAGCTTGTCATCGATGCCCAGTGAGTCTTGTGCATGTGTAAACCTAAGTAACAGCAAAGTACTTGTTTTAGGTAGTATATAATTCTCATCAATATTGAAATATGTTTCAGCTAGGAGCGAGTTCACCTCTTGTTGTAGTTTCATTGCTCGACTACGTGTAATCGGCCCTTGAGTTGTATCTTTTATGTTGGTTGTTGAATGTTTGATACTTGAGGTAGCATGCATGGTTGGGATGTCCTCATCACCATGGCACCCGTGCCCGGGCCGCTGCTGCACCCAAGCCTCCCCACCACCTCGGTCCTCCTTAGCCCGCGCGCCGCCGCCTAGAGACGGCGGGGTTGTTGGGCTGTCGAGTGGCCCCCCTAGACTAATTAAGTTAAGGAAGATAGTTAAGTTAGTAGTTAGTTGTTAGGCTGACAAGTGGGCCCCATTAACTAAGTGTTTATGTTTAAAAGAATGTGAGACTAACATGTGGGCCTCAGGCCAGTTAATCGTCAAGTTGAACAGTCAACTTTGACCTATGCCACACCTGTCATTGAATCCATGATATTTCCTTTGGAAAATAATTCCAAAAATCATATATAAATCCTAACTGTAGTATTTTTGCTTTCATTTGATTAAATTCAAATTCAACCTTCAAAAGCTTGTAACTCATTCATTTTAAATCAGATTTGATGAAACTTTCACCAATTTTTTTCCCAAAATCGAGATCTTCAAAATGGCACTGGTTTGTTTTTTTTCTACTTTCTAGGATTTTGGCCTCTTCCTGTTAGGATAAGAAAATAAGTTAATCCAATCCAACGTTCAATCAAGTAGGGTACATTTGTGAAGAGAAAACTGAAACAGTCGAGGAGGAGCCCTTGACTGAACAAGGCAAGTCACTAGGCTCACCTCCTTGAGCATGTTGATCCTATTTTGATAAATGTGTTGATTGCAAAGAAAATTGCATGGTAATTATAAGATGCGTACCTAAACTTGATTATAAGCCACCTTTGAAATCGTTACCTATATCCTTTGTTGCCTGAGTCTATTTATTATGTGGTCGACTATCTACACTCCTTAGCATTGCTTTGCTTAGATGACTATACACTCCATGCTGGGTATATGGATGTAAATGCGGTGATCACTCGGTGTGAGTGATTCTCGGAGAGTACGGCTGGAGACATGAGTGCCACCTGCAATTCAAAACCTTTGTGAAAACTCAAAAACTTAATAAGACAATATTTTTGACTGGGGGCGACACGAATAGAGTATGGGTGGTTCTATGAAATGGCTAGCCACTGACCCTAGTCAGTTAAGGACCGAGTCAAGAAGCTATGCAGAAAATGAACTGAGTATGACCACATTTCTCGAATGGGTATAGACCTCGCAGATTAGGTAACCCAAGTGGGGCGGCACCTATCATGGTAGTTCTGTAGTCGTTACCATTGTGAGGGAAGATGTGTTGGATTGATTGAATGACATGTCGAAAACCTAAAATGCACATAAGATTTTCTGTTGTTGCAGCTGGGCACAATTTTTGCTTTTTTGGGTGATTTTTCACACCTGTGATGGGTTCACAGTTTCAATACGTTTGAGGTGAGTTTCATGTCTGATTGGTGTTGCATTCATCTGTGACTGGTGCTAATTATAACCCATCACAGACATCTATCATCACTAACGGGCCTTCACCTGTCATAGATGAGTTTAATGATGCCTGACCACTCATCTGTGACGAGGGGCCTACTCGTCAGAGATGAGGGTTTATGCCTGTCATAGCTGACCTGGTCTGGTGTGTTAGTGCCTTGCTCATGAAGAGGAAGAAGAGAAGGGTAGGAGGTAGAGGGAAGGAGGGTAGGAAACATCGGGCTTGAGCTTGCATGAGGAGTACGTCTTGCCAAAGGAAGAGGAGGGTATGGTGCGTCAGGCTCAAACTCACCGGAGTCTTGCTAGACAACGAGGAGGATGGTTCGTCGGAGTCATGGTATAGGGCATATGCCTCTCCTATTGCGTCGAGGTCACACCCTGCCTGGCACCACCTAACAGTGACACCAGGGAGGGTGCGCCACAGGAATTTGGCGTGAAAGCGCCACAGGAATTTGGCGTGAAACAAATACCGTGGAACTGCTGTATGTACCAGTCCTAGGACACAACTGTTAGGACCCGCGGTCAACCAAATGCGTCATGGCAACTAATATATATGGGTTAATTGGATCCATACCGTTATAAATTTGCCCGTTTTAAAATATGTCATTAAGAATCATGCCATTACAATTAAACATATTGTAAACATGTATTCTAGATGTGCCACTACCATTACAATTAAACATGTATTCTAGATGTGTCACTACTTATCCCTTTGTTGCAATTTCTATTTTTTTATGACCAAAGTGCCCTCTTCTTCTCCCTTCATCCTCTTTCTTCTTTTCCTTTCTCTCTCTCCTCTCGTCGCCCGCTGGTCGCCACCCTTGCCTGTCTAGGCCTGCTCACTGTCATCCGCGACCGTCCACTGGAGCGAGCTTTCGGGCGACGCATGTTGTGTAGTTCTGCATCAACATTTGCAGGACGCGACACGTATGGCAAAGCGTCGGGGCAGCGTTAGCAAATATGTCCTCGATGGAGTCCATGGCCTCACCGAGCTGGCGGTATGCCCTCTTTGGCACCTACCATTCCCTTTGTTAGTCGGCGTCCTTGAGGAGTTGGAGGATCTTGAGCTTCAATGCAGCATCATGGCAGCACGCGCAGTGGCAGTCGTCGGACCGCTCGACGGCGACGAAGTCCTTGTCCGCTAGACATGCACACCGCAGGTACAGCAACAGCGAGTTAGAGCTTGGCCAGCTTCAGCCTGTCCACAATGTGATCCGGCGTGAGCCACGCCGTCGTGGATGCCTATGTCGCACGCTTCAGCCACCCCACCCTGTATGTGTACAGCGCCAACAGCTGCAGCCTATACACGGGCACTACCTCCTCATCCTCCGGCATCACTTTGAGCATCGCGCACATGCCCAAACATGCCAATCTCAATCAAATCCAAGGACAATGAATCTTCAGTGTTCTCCCAATCACCTAGAAGCGCAGAGGAAGTGAAGGAAGGTGAATACGTTGGAGGAGGAGACGCCGATGATATGGACGATAGACTCGGCGTACCATTCTCGTGGCCATGGCACAACTGAAGTGGAAGGGGAAGAGAGAGAGAGAGAAAGGGGAAGGAGGAAGAAGAAGAGGGCACTTTGGTAAAAACAAAAATAGAAATTACAACGAATGGGTAAGTAGTGGCATATTTGAAATATATATTAAATTGTAATGGTATGGTTTCAATTTCATGAATTATAATGGCTTATTTCAAAACGGGCAAAGTTATAATGGCATGTATCAAATTAACCCTAGATAAATTATACCTTTAAGAGGGCACACATTCAAAGTAACTCCTTGAGTGTAACTGACAAGCAGAGAAGAAACACCGAACTTAGGGTGTGTTTGGTTGCTCGCATCCTTTTAGCCTGGCTCATCTTTCTTATCCAGGCTGAGTCTAGCCTGGTTAAAGAGATACACGTACAGCTGTTTGGTTGTTTGCATTGACTTAGTCTGTGTAGCATGAGATTCTGTTTGGTTGTTTGCATGAGAGATATGGCTTAGAAGAGATTTTGTTTGGTTGGTTGCATGGATAGTAGGGATAGGTATCTCTTTTTCTAAAGGGTGAGATTACCACCTATAACTCATGGACTATCATTTATACAAGCTAAAGTTTAACTCAAGATGTAAATTGTAAGTACTAAACTTTGATTTATCTTCTATATTTATAATTGATATTGAAGTTACTGGCCAAAATTATTTTAAGAATCGTCAAATGAGCAGGATATATACACCAGCACATCTGCACGGCACAAAGTTATAAAATAAGTGAAATAATTAGCAATGCATACAGCAAACATCATTATTCCCATATTTCATGGTCACGGTTAAGGGTCAGTGAAAAAAGAAAAGGAACAAAAATACAGAAAAGAAATGGAGAGGTGAGGAGCTTCGCTGATGTCGCCGCTCAACCGAAGACCCGACCTGCTGTTCATCGTCGTGTGCGCGCTGCTGTTCCTCGCTGTTGTTGCAACAAGATCCGGTGGCCATGGCCCATGAGCCCGAGGCTGCCTGATCTGACGGCCTCCAGCTTGTGGCCATCGGGTCCAGTGGTATTTTGGCTGATGAACAAAGGGAAGAGCAGCAGCCACGATGGGGAATCCGTGACCAGCGAGGAGGAATCCGGTGGCTGGGAAGGTTGGAGGCGGTGGCGCAGAGAGGGGCAGTAGCCAAAACCTCCATCGAACTCCTTCACGCCTCTCTCTATTAGATCTGGCAGCGGCGTCCTCCGTCAAGCCTCTCTCCGCTGGATCCGGTGGCGAGTGGCGACGTGCTCGAGGCTGTCGGTTCTAGCCCGTGAAGTAGAGACAAAGGCTGCGGATAAGTCGATGAGGGTCGAGGACCTTGAGGTTGGAGACGATGGTGGCCGGCGACGACGATGGAGACGAGGGCGAAAAGCAGCGAGGAGCGATCGGATGGGCGAGAGAAACAAATGAGAGATGGGGGTGAGCAGATCGACCGACCCCCCTACGTTACCTGCACCAGCTCATGCGCGCCTGCATCCGCTCGTCCCCACGCGTTGCACGAGTCGAGCCTGGACGTGGAGCTAAGAAGGAATCGAGCGTTCCCCCTCCGCCTGGCTGGGAGGTAGATTTTGCAGCAGCACATCCTGTTTCGCGCGTGCGAGCAGGCAACCAAACGCATGGACCACGTCCCGCTGGATGCGAGCCACCCTATATACAAGCAACCAAACACACCCTTAGCGTAGCTAGACACAATCCACAAGTGACAACTTGGGATTAGGAAGGAAACCCTAACCTTCACTTCGGTCTTCCTAGGAAGGTGAAAAAACAATGGTTAAGTACATCCGTACTCAGCAAGCCACAAAAATGTGAGTATAACAGCTGCAAAGGAGGGTTGGGTTTCTTTCGCAAACTTTTGAAAACATTTTCTTTAAAGAGTAAGTGTGGGGTTGTTTACCTGCAAAGAGGTTGTCGCCTCGATCCTATTCGCGAATTGCTTTGCAACAACTCAAGCAGATGAAACAAATTTTAGTTGATTGAGAACCATGCTACCAAGAGCCTTATCATGACACTAACACACAACCTTATGCCAACAGGCAGTTTCAACTAATTCCTCATCTATTAGTTTATTTTCACCTTCCATATCTCATAGTTCCAGCTCATCTAATAATCTCATCTCTTTGGCTCCTAGAGCCATCCATATTCTACAACACACTGCTTCCTCCTCTGTAGACCCTCGATTTTGGAAATCGGAAATCCTATGTGTTTATCCGTACCAATCCCTGGATCAGTAGTTGGTACACACATTCATAGCCGAATCACAACATATCACGGATGAATTCAAGCTAAACGGGTTAAGTGCTTACATTAGGGCCAGGTAGGCCAACAACTATTAGAGAACAACAGCGGAAGACAAAACAATAAAAGGGCCCGGTTGACATGCCACAAGCAGTCAACTAGGGAACGAGACCAAGAATGGGACCGCACTCTGATCATCTTGTTAGGTATGCAAGCGTACTAACAAGGGCACTCTTCAAGCACTCCGCTAAAAAGATATATATATCTAGAGCAACAATGAGTATAAAAGCACTTAGCAAGCCACCACACAAAAATGCATATGATAGAGGGTATTTCAAGGAATGGCTTCCGGATCTTTTGCGTAAAGAAAGTTTTGTAAATCTTTTCACAAGCCTAAGACCTAGCATAGACTGATCAAATTTTAATACCATACTTCATTAATCAACGACGGTTCTGTCCACCATCCATTGTGATTCCAAGGATAGCTTTCCGCCATTGTGTCGTCATGGTTTTCTGGGATCTACCCCTTCTCGCCTCCCGAAAAGTGGATCCACCAGCGTAAAAATCATCATGCAATGTTCCCTCCCAATTAGTTTAAGAATTTAGAGTCTAGCCAAGTGTAATACATGTCCCGGTGCTCAGTGACCGCGAGCACGGCTATTCGAATAGATTTGATTTACTCACACTGCAGTGGACGTACACTTTACCCGTACTCTGTGACTTGCCCAACACATGAGTCGAAGTCCCAACGAATGAGATGCGTCACGGCAAAGCATTTCAATAACCTCACATTGGCAGTACCCGCTCCATAAACTTGCATCCTCATGCACTCTAGGCGTACACGGTTTCTAGCAGTGAGAGGAGTTTTGGCGCTCCCGGGGAGGGAAGACTCACACATGCGTTAAGTTATAATTAAGTTTAGGTTTACACATGGCAGTCCTACCGGTGGCGACTCCACCGTAGACCCCGCCTCTTATACACATCAAGAAGACCACTACGCAGGGATACTGCCTCTGCTCGGCCATTTACTCCGCTAGGTCTATGCCTATTCGAGAAGCACGGTTTTACGGGGGTCGTTTCATGCTTAGCTTCATGGCTCGGTCCTTAATTGACCAGGGATGACACTAGCCTTTACCGGACACCACCCAATTCATCCAGCCGCCCCAGTCTAAAACAGTTGTTTAGTTTTATTTCTCTTTTCACAAACCATGTCATCAATGTTATGGCAATGTGGCGCTGATGTCTCCACATGCCGCATATCAATTACCTTCCCTAAGGTAATTGCCCAAGCATATAGCATTTAATAAATATGAGAATGCATGAATCTAAATTAGCATTACTAAGCATTTGTCATTAACGACTAGGGATTCACACGCATTTATGGGTACAAGGAAATAAGGTAACAATAGTCAAAGGTATGACATAATAACAAGTAGGATATTTATCATCGCATGCAATTTTATTTGTAAACAAAGTAAGTTCGTAATTTGGGATCAATATGTTCAAGGATTAGTGATGACTTGCCTAATCAGGATAATCCTTACTCTATAATCTTCATCAACCTTCACCTCTTGGAAGCTGCACACGTTGCCTCATGACTATTCAATACACCAATACTATAAAACGCGAGAAAAGCCAATATTCAACCAACAATCAAACATGCGCACACAAATATAAATGTTGGAGTCGAACCTAGGGCTGCTCATATTATTCGGTCCTGCTAATGGATTCCAACAAGCCAAGGGTGTCTCACTTATGGCCACAACTGCTTATATAGGCAAGGGAAAATGGAGGTAGCTTAGGCTTTAAGTCACTTAACATGCAAGCACCTTATGGGGCAAGGAAGCTTAGGGGCTAGGATTAACCAAATCATCATAGTGCACCATCTATATTATTATTCTATCAATTGAGTTATTATTTTAATTATGGACATATTTTATTAAATGGAACTAGTATTTCCTAAGCTTCAATTAATTTGAAACAATACTTCTAATTAGTCTACATGCTTTTCACAGGGATAAAGCATGTTAAAGACAATTATTCTTATACCTACTTTACTGTACAATATCCTTTTTTATTTATTAACACACTTTTAGGTTAACCATTATCTAATCATTTAATATTAATTATTTTATAAATAAATATATTTCATTAAATAGTGAATATATACCATTGGAAAGCTTATGAATTTAGATGAATTTAGGTTCAAGTCTCACTCGAATCGGAGCTAAAATGAATAAGTTATGCTCGTTAAAAGATTCAAATTCGAATTAGTTCGAGAAATGGTGAAAATGTACTGTTCCTAATCCATTTATTTTTAATCCATTTTATCCTAATGTATTTGCGTTAGCCGATTAAGGTATTAACTCATTTTAATTTACGTGATTCCGAATAAATTAGATTTCGATAATAATAATTAACCCTAATCAATAATCACAACGACTAATTAAGCGGATAACCTAATTATTGAGTAAAAACCAACTAAATAACCGACTAAATAGATATTTAAATAAATAACAAATGGCAATGATTTATTTTGAAAGTTTTACAAATGACCGACGAATAAACCTCCGATTATAATATACGTGGATTTTGTATAACCTAATGAATAACGATCTAAATAATTAGCTAAATAACCCGCTAAAGAAATAATCAATTAAATGAACAATCCTAATTAAGTAAATAATCGCAATTAAATAATTCTGATTTATTTTCTATAAGTTTCTAAAATAATCGACGATGGATTTACCGATTTAACCCAAATATATATATGTGTCCATATATAAATTAAATTTTCAATTTTCCTAAATCCTCTCTCTTTTTATTTTCCATTTTCTATTTTCCCTTGTTCTTTTCTCTCGTTTTCTTTTTTTCTTTTTCTCCTTTTCTCTCTCTTTTTCTTTTCTCTCTCTCCTGCTACCCCGGCTCCTTCCTTCTCTCTTTCTACTCCTCTCTCGGCTCTCTCTCCCTCTCTCGGGCTCTTTCTCTCTCCAGGCGGCTCCGACGGCGGAAAGGGGAAAGGGGAGGAAGGGGAAGGCGGCGCTTACCGGCGGCGGCGGCGCAACAAGACGGCGACGGCAGAGCGGTGGCGGCCGGCGGTAGCAGAGCGGAGAAGAGGGGAAAAAATTGGGAAAACGGAGGAGGAGCGAGGCAGAGAGAAAGGCTCGGCCGGGGTGGGATTTATAGGGCCGGGGGGCGCGGCGACGCGCGGCCGGCGCGGCGGACGAGGTGCGGCGGTGTGCGGCNGTGAGGCCCTGGCGAGCGCGGCGCGCGGCAGGCGACTGCTGGCGACGGCGATGGCTCAGGTGGCGCGGGGCGCGAGGGAGGGGTGCGGCGACGCGACGCGCGCGGCGCCGCAGAGGGGAGGGAGCGGCGCGCGGTGGCACGGGGCTCCAGGCGGCCGAGCGGCGATGACGACGTGCGGCAGCGGCTACGCGATGTCCTCGGGACCCCGGTCGAACAGCTGGCGACCGATGAATAGTACCATTTTTCTATTTTGCCAATTTTTGAGTGATTTAAATTTTAAAATTCATCCAAAGTTTTGTAATTTCACCTAAATGAATATTGTTCAATATTCTTATTGTTTCTAAAGATTTCACTCCAAATTTCCATGTTTTCATAATTTATTTTTATATACATTATATATACATATATATATATATATGTCTAGGTATATTTATGCCTAGGATTTATATTTATGCCCCTATATATATATATTTATATATATGCAAAATACTCATTTGAACTTATACCACCCTAGCCTAAAGAATGGCCCAACATTTTATGTCACCAAACTTTATATTCATACTTAATATACATGTATTTGTGTGTGTGTATATATATATAATGAATTATTATAGTGGTGATCATTATTTCATGTGTACCTATCTTTCATGACACCCTACCGAAAGGGCTATCATTTCATGTGATGCCTTTCAAATGACCATCATCTCATGTGGTGAGTTTGAAGTTAATCTGAGTATTCTCACGAGATCAGGCTACTATAGATGCTTAATATTTAACTTGTACTTTACTTGGCTTTGCTTTCTCCTGGATAAATATTTATGGAGTTAATAATAATAATGTACACTTGTAAATTGTATTTATTTAGATGTGCATCTTTAATTTGATTTTCCATTGTGACAATTTACTGTTGGCCAAGCAATAACAACCATAATAACCAGCATGATGCAAAAGTTTTTAAAAAGTTCGAAATTTTAGTGATCTTTATTGTATCCTTCACATGTGCAGACCACCTTGTCGGCGTTGGAGACCGCCGTGAGCCAGAAAAAACCTTGCCTGTAGGCCTTGCCCACAATAGTACATGCTACAGCATGACTGCCGCAAATTCCCGAGTGAATATCCTGCAACAATTGTCGTCCCTCCTCAGGCGTGACATACCTTAACAGAACTCCAGACGGGCTTCTTCTGTACAACTCCGAATCAACCATAACATAACTCTGACTGCGATGTCGGATTCGCTCTGCATCATCCCGGTCTTCCGGTAACTCCTGCCGAGTCAGAAAATTGATAAACGGTGTCCTCCAGTCGACGTCGAGCATGGCGACTTGGTCTGTAACTTCTTCACCGGCAACTGATTTTTTAGTAACGGTCGGTTCATAAAGGTGTTCTACAAAAACGTCAGTCGGGGCTGCTTCTCGCTTGGACCCAAACTGTGCCAGTTCGTCTGCCGCCTCATTGTTGTGCCTCAAAACATGGGATAACTCCAATCCATCAAACTTGTCCTCCAGCTTGCGAACTTTTTGTCGATAGGCTACCATATTATCATCTAAGCAAGACCAATCCTTCATTACTTGATTGACCACCAACTGGGAATCTTCTTGTACAACCATCCATCGTATGCTACGTGACACAGCAAGTCGTAGGCCATGAAGTAAAGCTTTGTACTCGGCAACATTCTGTGAGGCAAGAAAATGTATATGAAGAACATACCGTAGCCTCTTCCCAGTAAGAGAAATCAAGACAACTCCTGCTCCCAAGCCGGTGACTCGTTTAGACCCGTCAAAATGCATGGTCCAATATTGCTGCTCCTCCCTAGGTACATATTCTTGATATTCGGTCCACTCGACCACAAAGTCAGCCAGGATTTGAGATTTTATAGACGTTCTGGCTTTAAAGGAGATATCCTGTGGCATCAATTCCAAGGCCCACTTCGCGATGTGCCCAGTAACCTCCCGGTTATGGATGACATCGCCGAGTGAAAAAGTCGTGACTACGGTAACCGAGTGACTCTGAAAATAATGGGCCAACTTCCTGATGGTAATTAAGACTCCATATAGCAATTTTTGTACCTGAGGGTAACGTGTTTTGGATCCGGCCAGCACCTCACTGACGAAGTAGATCGGCCTTTGAACTTTTTGAGCTCGTCCTTCCTCCTCTTATTCGACGACCAAGACCGTGCTGACTACCTGAAAGGTTGCAGATACGTAGAGCAACAAAGGTTCTTGAGGGTGAGGTGACGCCAACACGGGTGGCGTTGTGAGGAATTCCTTGAAGTTTTCAAAAGCTTTCTGGGCCTCCGGGGTCCACTGGAATTCGTCCGTCTTCTTGAGCAACTTGAAAAAGGGCATGCCTCGTTCGCCAAGTCTAGAAACAAAATGGCTCAGTGCCGCCATGCAACCAATAAGCTTCTGGACATCCTTCTGGGTACTCGGGGGCTTCATATTCCAGATAACGTTGATCTTCTCTGGATTGGCTTCAATACCGCGATGAAACACCATAAAGCCGAGTAACTTGCCTGACGGCACGCCAAAAGTGCACTTCTCCAGGTTCAACTTCATTCTGAAGGCCCAAATATTTACGAAAGTCTCTTCTAAGTCAGCGATTAGATCTTGTTTTTGCTTGGTCTTGATAACGACATCGTCGACGTAAGCTTCCACGTTCCTGCCGAGTTGACTCTGAAGGCATATCTGGATCATACGCTGATAAGTAGCTCCGGTGTTCTTGAGGCCGAAAGACATCGTGATGTCTCAATAAGCTCCGAACGGGGTAATGAATGATGTCTTCAGGCAGTCGGACTCCTTCAAGATGATTTGATGATATCCCGAGTAGCAATCCAAGAAGCTCAGAAGCTCGTAGCCGGCTGTTGAATCGACGACTTGATCAATACGGGGCAATCCAAAGGGATCCTTAGGACAAGACTTGTTGAGGTCGGTGTAGTCTACGCACATGCGCCATTGCCCTGTCTTCTTTCGAACCAGAACCGGGTTGGCCAACCAGTCGGGGTGGTAAACTTCTTCGATGAATCCAGCCGCGAGTTTGGCGAGTTCCTCCTTGATAGCATCCCTTCGATCTTGAGCAAAACGGCGGAGTTGTTGTTTTATAGGTTTCACGTCCTCTTTAACATTTAATAAGTGCTTGATCACCTCTCTAGGAATACCTGGCATATTAGACGGTTTCCAAGCAAATATATCTTTATTGTTTTGTAGAAAGGTAACGAGCGCGCTTTCCTATTTGTGATCTAACTCGGTGCCTATTACAGCAGTTTTGGAAGGATCAGAGGGATCAAGGGGAATCTTCTTTGTCTTGGCGTCGCCTTCTCCCGACTTGGCTATCCTCTTTGCTGGGATCTCACCTTTGCCTGATGTTGATGCAGCCAGTTAGACTCTTGTTGGACGAGTAATCTCTCACGAGTTTGGGCAATGTCGCAGCTTTCCTTGTCGCAGGTGAAGGCTTGCTTGACGTCGCTGCGCAAGGAGATGACTCCATTGGGGCCAGGCATCTTCATCATGAGGTAGGTGTAGTGAGGTACAGCCATGAACATGGCGAGCGCAGGTCTTCCGATGATTGCATGATAAGCTGCCTCGAAGTCGGCAACCTCAAAGCTGATGTTCTCTGTCCGGAAGTTTTCCCGAGTGCCGAAGGTAACCAGAAGGGTGATTTGCCCGAGTGGCGTAGATGACAGCCCTGGGATGACTCCGTGAAAATGGGCCGAACTCGGCTTCAATTCTGATCTCGGGATTTGCATCTCGTCTAGAGTCTTGGCGAAAAGGATGTTGAGGGCGCTACCGCCATCGATGAGAACTCGCTTGAGCTTGACGTTGCGAACCACCGAGTCTAGTACCAGAGTATACCGCTTCGGGTGAACCACTCGGTCAGGGTGATCTGAGCGATTGAACGTGATAGCCACCTCCAACCATCGTAAGTAACGTGGGACTTCAGGTTGTATAGCATTGATTTCTCTGTCGGTCAGCTTCTGCTTCCTCTTTGACTCATATGCTAACGGTCCTCCAAAAATGTGGTTTAACTCGGCTCTGTGATCTTGGAAAGGCTCTGAGCCACCAGCTGGGTCGTCCCTCTTGGTTTCTGAAGTGCCGGCTCCATCTAATGGCTTCTGGTGTAATTGACTTGCATATTGCTCGGCGAACTGTTTGTAGATGAAACAATCTTTGGCCGCGTGCTTGTGATTCAGGTGATGAGTGCATTGGACATTCATGATCTTGTCATAGGCGGCGACTCGGGGACGCTGTTGTTGGTAGTTAGATGTTGCGGCGACCAGATCCTCGGGCTTACGCTTGCGATCTTTTTGACCGTTGTTGCCATTGCCGTTGTCCTTCTTGGGACGCCAGCTACTCCCAGATTGCTTGTCATGCTTGTCCTGCCACGAGGCTTTAATTGCATCGTCGATTTGGCATAGGAGTTGGCTGTCTTGAACATCTTCTTAACCGTCCTCGGAGGCTTACGCCCGAATTTGCCGATCAGCAACTCATCGCGGACGCCTTTCTGGAATGCTGCTATGATGACGTCGTCGGTGATGTCGGGGATCTTGTTTCGCTTCTCTAAAAAACGCTGCATGTAGTCTTTTAATGACTCGTCGGGCTTCTGAATCACGTTGTAGAGATCGAAGTGGGTCCCGGGCCTTTCGAAAGTGCCCTGGAAATTGGCGATGAAGTGGTCCCGAAGCTCGCTCCACGAATCAATCGAACCTCTTGGTAAGCTTGTGAGCCAGTTCCTGGCTTAATCGGCGAGAGCAACGGGCAACACTACTACAGAAATACCTATTGCTGTCGGTTCGAAACATCTAATAGGTGTCGGTTTCGGGCCCGACAACTATTGGTCGGCACCAATAACCAAAGACATTGGTGCCGGTTGAAGAACCGGCACCTATATGTCCTTATAGGTGCCGGTTGTTAATAGGAACCGGCACCTATAAGCTTACCAGAGCGCCTTAGATGTCCAATATAGGTGTCGGTTCTTGTAAAGAACCGGCACCTATAATCTTGAGGCAAAAAAAAATAATTTATGTATGCAATTCGTCACAATATATTTCCTGAAACACAGATTCACAGGTATTCACATATTCACATATTCACCACAAGTATTCACATTTCACACCAAAAAGTCAAAAACAGACTGCTCATGTTGATATATATGCTAGCAGTTCAAGTTTAAAGAATAGTTGGGGCATGGCAATTTTTCTAAATTTCACAACATTGTCACAATATATATCAATCAACAAGCTCAAGTTGATAATCACGGATTGGATAATTAACTAGTATTCTAGGGACATGTCTCAAACAGAAAAATGTGGACACATCTAACCATGAACATGTTGATGTAGGCTAACATCATCAAGATCTCAAAGACGAAAGCAGCAAAAATCCAGAGAGCATGCACTCCATATGTCGTAAATAAAATCAGATGATAATTGAATCCAAAACAATGCGAACCACCTGTAATCATCCTACGGTATCATGCACAGAGAAAAAAAAACCCAAGAAATGTTATTGTGTATAATAGCTAGTGTTAACGTGGACAGTGCTTGTGGACATGTCCAGCTCTACGTAGCCATCTAAATATATTGACCAATTAATTAAGCACAGTAGAATCAAGTCTCAACAACACTACTCCAAGTAGACACTATATAGTTCACAGGAATCAAATCAGTTCAAATATTCACATAAATCAAATCAATTCATATATTCACAAAAAATTAGTATGATGTAAGATCTTTATATAAATTTTAAAAAAATCTATTATGCCGACAGCTCCTAATCCACCATAGGAGAGAAGAAGCAAACATGTTCACTATTAGGCTATTACTATGGTTTTCAAATTTTCTGGGATTACATAGCTCCTGGATTTTTTTATATTTTGATTTTTTAAAACTTATGTTTTAAATAAACCCATTAAAAGCTTTGCCGTGGTTTATTTTCTCGGTGCCGAGAGTGACATCGACCACCTAACCTCTCCCCCGTGGTAGCTAAGTCAATAATTTTAAAAAAGATTGGCGATAATAACATTGACGATGACTACCTATTTTGTAAAAAAATATCTCAAAAAGATTCACATAAGTCCTACTCCTCTATACTCCTATATATGTGTTTTTTGAAGTATTAACCACCAAAAGCAATCATTAATTTATAATTAATTAGTCTCGCAAGGCCTAACATATAAAACCCAAAGCTCGAGTAGAGAACACAGGAGATATTGCTGGGACTCAGCGTGCCAGTCAACTTCAGCCTGAGACGTGCCCGTCAAACCACACGAAGGTGGCGACCAGATGTGTTACACATCTCAGGAGACTTGACAAAAATTTGCTTGAGCTCTACAACATCTCAAATGCTCTAAACTCGTACTCCTATGAAAATTTTAGTTACACATGCTCACCTGTGGATTCCAGGGACAACAACGATGATACCGGCCTCATCCATGCTACACCTAGTCCAAGAGATCACCTGTTACTTTGAGAGATAAAAATATTAACTACAGAAACTTAACACATGACACATGAGTAGATAAGTGTTCAAGAAAACAAATAGATAAACATTAACAAAATAGATACACTTAATTCATGTTCGAGACATTAATCGAAATAACCAATCTACAAGATACCTAGAAAGCTACGTTCGGCTCACTAATTCTAAGTCTGCTAATCCTTTGTCGTTGAACGACTGTCTACAGTGTCACTAGGGCCACCAGCCTCAAGGAAACCCAGTAGCCCATCTGGAGCTCTTGAAATGTGATATGCGCCATTCGACGAGATGACATGTTGGAAGATGAATCCACAGAGTTGTTCAGCAAGGGCAAAGCAAACATGTGGCAACAATTTACTCGTCGGAAGCTTTAATTTCTGCAAATGAAAGGATAGAAGATGTGAAAACGTACTATGTGTTTAGAAATGTGCATTTACGTCTAAACAAAATTGGCAAACCTCAGAATCCGTAATGTTCTAGTTGTTTTCGTCTATGAAAAGCCACATAAATTTCATCACATAGAACCCACACGTGCTCGTGCCCTGATCCTGGCGTGAGCACCAGGGGTGGCAGCAAACCCGGAATGTATTTGCACATGGAGCGTGTCGAACACACTTCTTCTTATACTTCAGAAGTGCCTTATTTAGGATGTCAATGACAGATTGAAAAACTTCTCACGGTTTTCTCAAACCATCCATGACGACAATCTTGGAATCGTTTAAATGGATCGCAAGAAGAATCCAGTGAGGTGGCCTACATACAAAGGGAGAGAGCAATTAATATCTTTATGTACTAATGCGAGGTACAACGATAAATGCCACACTTACCTAAAGTGGTAGGGCAAAAGAATCGTATTCGTGTCCTGAAGCTTGACAAAGGAGTTGTACAGGTAGTCCAGCACCATTTTCTGGGACTGCGGGCCTTCATGAATCTTAGTGGAATTGACAACCGCTGGAGGAATCCTACTTTGTTATGGGTTGCTCT
Source organism: Oryza officinalis (assembly GCA_008326285.1). NCBI lineage: Eukaryota > Viridiplantae > Streptophyta > Magnoliopsida > Poales > Poaceae > Oryza > Oryza officinalis. Next base: position 14,661,599 of record BDMV01000008.1, read on the forward strand.
ACATTCAAGCGTCCCCATTCTGCATAAAAAATCAAGTTAGACATCAACGAGGATATCAGCTTAAAAAAACTAGCGAGGGGTCAAGTATGCTTACAATGCCCATAACTGAAGTAGCAATACGTCTAGCTCTCTCAGATTGTATAGTTGCAATAGTTCTTGAAATGGGACCCAAATTATACCATCCTCGTGATGAAAGTCCTCGTCCCTGTAAAAAACGGCGAACGTCTCCTTACCTTCTTTTGCCATCTGTAAGTACCACTCTTTCATCCTTCTCATCTGTGTACAATTGGCAACGACATTGCGATATTCATCGGTAGTCAAGGGATCACCGAACTTGAACTTAGCTGCCAACGGGGTCTTCGCAATATTGTCCACATTAGACAAACTCTTCAGCCCTGCACCTTCTAAAAATTCTTGCTCAATCTTCTTGGCCTTATCTTTTGCGAACTCTTCCTTGGAAAATGCTTGTAATTTTTTTTCCTGACCATGCGTTGGAAGTTTGAAATAGGTTTCTTCGGGGCTGGTGGCCTTGCCATGAGAAGGAAGTGGTCCTGTACTGCGACTGGCACTTTTGGATTTGTCGGCTCCTTTGTTTTGTCTGTTTTACGTCTAGGTTCGGATGATATGCTCTCACCCATCTCATTTTTTTCATTCAAGCAAGGCTCCGACATATTAGGAAATAAGGCCTTCTTGGTCTTCTTCATAGATGGTGGTTCAAACATTTCTGAAGTTTTAATCAGGCGCCGCCTCTTTTTTGGCTGGTCTAAAGAAGATAAGCTTTGATGTGCTGCCTTTGGAGGAGATTGTTGTGCCGGTTGAGAAGACGGGCTCTTACGTGGCAACGGTGGTGGAATTGGCATCCTTCGGGGGGAGACAGCAAGTCCTTCAGAGCTAGACCCACCATCGCTTGGCTCGTCATCACCATCTCCTGAAGGAAAGATAATGAAACGCTTGTGCCATACTATAATGTTGTGGACAGCTTCTCCAAGAGTGTTCACCCCCTCCTCTGGAGCAAACTCAAGCTGAAAAGCCCTCTATCTGCGCGACACGTCCTCCACTTCAACCCTTGAATAGCCAGTTGGTATCGGATTACCGTGTATCCTTCCCCCCTCCACTACAGGATGTGCCATACCACGTGCCACCTCTATAGTGAGGTTTTGAACTAGCACATGCAGCCTACATGTAGTACGTACAGTGATGACGTCCACAGGGTGACGAGCCATGTCCGGTTCTTGAGGAACCTCAGTTGAAGCACAACTACATTTCCTTCCAGCTGGACTGGTTACACGACCAGCATCAGCATCACCCCCATCCTGCCTTTCGAGGCCCGCCGCCATTAGCAGTGCCTCCATCCTCACCATTCGTTCCTTCAATTGCCTTATCTCTTCTGACTGGTCCATGGAATTTCTATAACTTCGAGACCGGTACCTATGTCTGTCTTCAGGAAAACCTTCCCTCCATGGCACTAGGCCTACTCCTCTTGTGCGTCCCAGATGCTCAGCGTTCTACAAAGCAAGTGTCAGCTCATCTTTCTCCCGGTTCGGAACAAAAGTACCCTCAGAAGACTTCTGATGGGCATCATGGAGCCTTCGTGATAGTTCTTGCGGTTGGGGACTCTTGTGTACCAAATTGCCTGTATCCGAGAGTGTTGCCCCTCGGGCATATTGGTAATTCTTGCCTCGTTGGCACCAGTCCTTTGTCTCGAACTCGATTCCCTTTTCCAACAGCTCATCTTCCCTCGCTTGCCATTTGTCAACGTTCTGAGCATATCCGCTACGGCCGAGATGATGAGGGTACAGGTTTTTGGCCGCATTGGCCTGGTTCCTTTCGCTAACCTCCTTTGCCTCATCTGACGTTCTGTACGCCACAAAGTCATCCCAGAAAAGACGACACCTTTGATAATTGGGATCTTCAAAATTGGGTGTCAGCCCTCGCTTCACAAACTTTTTGGTAAGGTCTGCCTTGAACTTCCTGAAGCTGATGCTCATCCTCTCAAGGGCCCTCCGCTTTGCGACTTGTTCTGAACCTGTGGGGAACTGGAATGTCCGCTTCAACTTGTCCCATGCAAGGTCCTTGTCTCTATCTGGTACCTTCCACTCCAATTGATCTAGATCACTGGTCTTCCAGTATCGGTACTTTATTGGGATGTCATCCTTCACGATGGCGCCTATAGCATTGGAATATGGGGTGAGTACTGATGCGGGAGCTACAGGGTTCCCATCTGGATCTAACGCTGTGATAGTGTAAAGGCCCGAGGGCATCCTGGATCTGCAATAACGAGAGGACGACGTGTAACTTGGTGTGTTCCTCGTTGCATCCTGGATAAAGCGGTGTTTTTGAGTCCTCCACCATGGCTTTGAACTTCTCGTATTGCTTGTCATCGCTGTAGGCTGTCTCCCTATCGCGCAACATTTGATCCAAACCATCTGATTCGCGATTGTCATATTCACCTTCGTCACCAGGCAACTCCACATTGTCTTCGTGCATTGCTTCACCATGATTGTCCACACTGTCATTCTCATCTTCACCATGATTGTCCTGACATGTGTGATTACGCATAAAACCTATTGTTAGAAGATGCTCATGAACTTGTTTTGCAAGAAACTGTCTCTCGTTCTTGCAATCAGCGCATGGACAATGCAAATGTTCCGTCATGCTCAACGATCGGGAACTCGTGGCCACGATCACGAAGTTGGTTACTCCCCTGGAATACTCCAAGGTACCACGCTTCGCACCGTTCATCCCTCCTTCATCCATTGGTCCTACAAAAATTCTTAAATTAACTGCTAACATATATATATTGATTAAATCCATAAATCAATCAAAAATCATCGTTACTAATCTTTCATATGTAAAATACTCGATGATTTAATACTCTCCACATTACACAAATAGACACAAGTAAGATATTCTCAATATTACTCCAAAATCAATAAGTCATTATATTTTCTCAAAATATTGGACCAATTCAACAAGAGACGTCTACATTATCTATCACAAATAAGAAAAGCATATATACCATAAAGAATTAATCACACAAATGAAAAAAACTTGCTTAGAGAAAATGTACTAACCTTTGTACTAACCTTTAAACATGAGAAAATATACAAATTCCTTGATGTTTTTAAAATTTTTCGGCAAAACCTCTCCCCCCGTTTGCATGAGCCGCACGAAGACGCTCAAAATGAGCTCATCAGTGCTGAGAGGAGATATATATAGGTGCAAAGGATATAGGTGCCGGTTTACAAAAATAACCAGCACCTATAATCAGTTCCTTCCGTGGTAAGGAACCACATATGTGCCGGTTCTTGTTACGAACCGGCACATATCTTATTGGTGTCAGTTTTTAGCATTCAGCCGACACCATTTGAAGCAAATAGGTGCCAGTTCTTGTTATGAACCGACACCTATTCTTTTTTTCGCCCGAACTGGCACCTATAATCTATAATTGAGACGATAAATGACTAATAGGTTCTGGTTTTTGTTCAACCGACACCTATTATGCCGACACTGATGAACGTTTTTGTAGTAGTGCAAGTAGTTTGCCATGGCCTTACTGTCTCCTCCTGCAGCGCGGATGGCAAGGGTGTAAACGGTTAACCATGACTCAGGGTCGGTTTTGTCATCACTGTGGGCTTGAATCCACTCAGCCAATCCACTCGACGCAGGTCCCGAGTGAACGTGGGTACTCCATCGTCATAGTTGTCGGGTGATCTCTTTCGGTCTTCATAATAGGGTCTGTTGCGCTCACGATGGCACTGGTCAAGTACCTCCCTCAAGTCACTCGGCGGGGGCCTTCGAGAGCTGCTCTGGTAGTTAGAGTTATTGCCATAACGAACCTGATCGTGGACGGGTGGCCGGCCGTGACCTCTCTCATGAGAGTCGGCCGATTGATCTTGATGCTTCCACGCTGCGTAATGACGAGGGTCTTTGGACTTGGCAGGTGTCTTGCTGAGCTCAGGTCTCCGGTAGTCTTTGGATCGCATCGGCGGTAGGCGGCTGCCCTCGGGTGTCTCGGCTATGGACTCGGTAGTTCTCCGCACGGATCCTGTAGGAGCGCCGGCGGCGGTGGCTGCGACGATAGTCTTGACTTTGTCTAGAATCGGTGTTACCGTGGGGGGTGCCACTTCGATGACGGTGTCGATGAGGGTGAGAGTAGCGACCGCGTTCTGTTGAGGCGTGAGGAAGATGTTGGCATTGTCGACTCGGGTCTGAAGTATGGCCTCGCGAGCGGAGCGTCCAGCCGCCCTCAGATCTTGTTTTCTCTTTTTGGCTTCTTCATTCCGCTTGAGCTCCTCCTCCTTGTGCTTGTTTTCCTCCTCCATACGCTTGCGCTCCTGTTCGAACTTGGCTCGTTCCTCTTCTGCAACCCTACGGGCCATGGCTGAGTCGGTCTCGGCTACTTCGGGCATAAGGACATTGAAAAACCTCGGATCGTAGTCCTTGTCGAAGCCGAAGTAATTGAATTCATCCGTGGAGATGTTGTAGAGGATGTCGAAGTCGGAAGAGCTGAGGTAATCAGTGATCTCAGTAAATGAGCATGACACGAGTGGTTGAATCATGACGGCAATTTCCCTGGAACTCGGACCGCAGCATGACGATGAAGAAGATTCTCCCAAGTCGATCGATTCCAACTCGGAAGATAGAAGATTGTGGTAGATCTCAGCGTCGTTTGGTAACCCGAACGGCGCCGCGTGGTTTCCCCCTCCCAACTGGTCCGAATCCGAGTCAAGGAGAGAGATCTTGTCGAGTTTATCGGTGATGAAGTCGAGGCTACCGAAGCGGAACACCTGCCCAGAGGGGAAGGCGAAGTCGTCGATGCCTGATGAAGATCCCATCGCGCTAGTCGGCGAGATGAAGAAGAAAACTTGACGCAGGCCCCTACCTGGCGCGCCAACTGTCGAAACTTGGTTTCAGCAATAAGAAACTAGGGGTAGCAGTCAAGTGCCAAACACGATGGGTTAGTAGACAAAAGGATTTAGACAAGTTCAGGCCTTCTATAAAGAAGTAATACCCTACTCCTGTTTCGGGGATTAGATCCACCGAGTGGTTTATTGATCTCTTGATCTCTTTTCTCTTATGTCGATCTCTTTCAATCTATCTGTCTCTCTCTATCGATCTCTCTTTCTTCCTATCTCTCAAGGGACATCCTACCCTCCTTATATAGTTTAGAGGGTAGGCTCACAAGTCGGAGACCTAACTACATACGGTATCGGACTCCATAATACTCCCGACTCAAGACTATAAGCCGTTCCTTATTACACAAGGTAACACAACACTTAAGTCCTAAGCCGATTACATATTCATGAATCATAACCTATTCCCTATAGTCAGTCAGATAAGCTAGCCGTGAGGGTATACGATACCCATAATCTCCACAGTATGGTACTTTTTTAAAATCAATTTTTTTCATACAAATTTGGATGATGACAAGTTTTGTATGAAAATTGTAGTTCTTGATAAGATTTTTTTTCTTATCAGTAAAACAGCCACTCAACTTCCCTGTAGTTAAAATTTATATATTAAGATAACAAGCCATCTATAGGCCTATATGTGCGTTGGAAGTTTCTGAATCCTATTGTTTTCCATTAGGACATAACAAAAACCATTCAACTACTCAACTGCGCACAACGGCGATCAGCCGAACGACGGGGTGGCTGGGAAAAAGGAGGGCAAAGGGGGAACAAGCGGGGAACAGCGAAGAACGGTACCGGCTCAGATTGTCGCTAAAGGGGCGGGAGGTGGCCGGCAGCAAACTCTGGAGGGGATGATGCATTTGGTCGACCAAATTGGTGGCAAAGAGGGCTTGGGTTCGGCTCAGTTGGGTGCAGTGGTGTGATCCTGTGAGGAAGAGAAAGGGAAATGAGGGAGGTTCTACCTTGCTCGGGAGGTGGAGCTCGAGTGATGGCAATGGCCTCTGATGGTGGCAGAGAGAGGAAGGAAGAGGCGGCGACTAGGGGAAGAAGGGGATGAGCCAGAGCTCGAGGTGTGAGGAAAATAAGCGGAGTGCCAGGCCTATTTACAGGCGGAGGCCGAGCGCTAGCCGACGTCGGGGAGAGGCGGTCGTATGAAGTCCGCCACGGCCACTCATGCGACAACCTGTGTAGCGGCGGCGCAAGTTGGCAAGGCGGTGGTTCAACTTGTGCGGCAGCGTGTGGCAAGAGCGGGCGGCTGGCGTAAAGGCATATCGGCCAGAGATGGGGTGACAACACGATGCGACGGTGCAAGCTCGTGGCTCGACACGACGCGGTAGGGAGACAATGGCGGCAACTATGCGACACAACGTGATTACGGGGCGTTGCGGGCTTCTGGTGGGCAGCTGCGGTTTCACCAGAATGGGGAGCGAAACCAGGGGCGCACAGCGGCGAGGCGACACGCCCACATGGGCATTTCACCAAATAGACGCCAGGTGAGAGAAAGAGGAGGCAAGGAGGAAGATAGCGTCCTGACGAGAAAATTGACATTATGCCATCATTAAAAGTGCGTTTTTCCAAAATGCCATCCTCCAAAGTGGATTCGTTAAATTGCCACTCTCAACCAGAGTCTCCGCGCTACAATACCATCTCGGACGAAAATATCTTTTGTTCTCTACTTCTCCTCCAACTCCGGCATAACATATTGGCCATGGCGTTGGGAACGACACCGGTGGGTCCGCTTTTTCCTCTCGGCGGTGGCCTCGTTGTTGTCCACCAAACTCTTTGACCTGAGCCCCTCCATGCGAGCAACAGTGACTCGCCACGTGCAAACAAGCCCCGTAGAGCCAATGTCGACGCCACCTCGACGATGGACTCCGCAAAGACGATGAACCGACGAAGGACAGCATGGTCGGACCGGTGTTGTTCGCCTTGGTGCCACCGTCACCATGCCCTAGAAAGCCGCCTTCATGGCCGCCGCCGCCACCACCCACTCCGCTGCGTTGCCCCCCAACCCAACCAAGAAACCATGGTTACACTCACAAACAAAATCCCTGCACTAAATTGTGCAAGAAACCGAGCAACGAGCAATTAAAATCCATGATGACCATCAACAATATTTGTCCTCTCAGCACGAGCTAGTAGCCACCTCTACCAAGGCTGCTCCAATCAGTGAGAGAGTGGAAACAGAAAGAGGGTGACACATACAGAGGAACAAGATGAGGACCCACTGCAACACAGTGAGGAGAAGCTGGGGAGCTTGCTCGCTCGGGCAACTGGATGCAGCTACGCATCGGAGGGGGTACCGCAATTGGAGAAGTAGAGGACTAAGGGTATTTTCGTCTAGAATTGTATTATAGTGTGTAGGCTCTGATTGGGAGTGGCAATTTAGCGAATCACCTTTTCATAATGTCATTTGGGCGAAACCTATTTTTGACGAGGCATAATCCCAATTTTCTCCGTCCTGATAGGTGGGGCCGTGCTGTCATTGGCTCGGTGCACTGAGCTGTTGGGCCAGTGGCTTTGTGCGGGTGCGGGGAGGAGCAGGCTGTGGGCCAAGGGAACAGGCCGAGTGGTGAGAAGATGAAGGGGAAAAGGATGGGGGGCCGAGCCCGCCAGGAAGGAAAAAGGGTGAGGACGGCCCAAAGGAAATCCTTCGGATTTTCCCAAGAATTTGTTTGAGGGGATGTCTGATGATTTTGGCTTTGAATTTGAATTTGAACTTGACATTTGAACCCAGGAATTTAAAAGAGGGGGGAGGAAGGAAGAAATTCAAGGGGAAATTTATTGATGGAATTTTAGGATTTAGGGAGAACTTTTGTGTTGGCTTTTGGAGGAGTTTCAAACTGCAAATTTCGAATTTCAGGATTTAAAATTAAATTTGAATAGGGGTTTTTGGTTTGGGATCAGGGAGTGTATTTGTCCAGTTTAACATTTTGATGATGAAAAGTGAAAATCTTCCAGTATATTTAGTAGGGTTCTGTTGACGTGAAAATGCCGCAAGTGCCCAAAAGACACTGACGCCCCGAGTCTCCTAACGATTTTGGGATTTTCTCCTAATCATAAGTTCCAATTGGCCTATTCGGAATTCCAGGTATGTGAGAAACCAATAAGAAAAACAACAAAGGATAATCCCCAATTTTGTCTAAAATAAAATAAAATACGAAGTAGTAGATTCATTTTGACAACTGTATTGCTTTACTCATTCTTCGCCCTCTATATTTATATTTATATAGGAGGGAGTGGTTTGTCCTATTATTTGTGTCAGCCACTTTTATCCCAAAATATGATTAAATCTGTTTCAAAATTTACGAACCGAGTTGGATAAAAGTTCCATTTCATAAATTGGAAGTCCGGTAGAACCGGAATGCCTTTCCTAAACCTTGAGCTCCCTGTTTAATAAAAAAAACAGGTCGTAAGGTCCAGTTTTAGATAAGATGTTATGGTCTTTTTTGAAATGAAGCGTAAAAGATAGTGCGAGGTTTCATATTGATATAAAGGAAGAAAATTGTAAGACCATAGTCTTGGGAGACTATAACAAGAGAAATAAAACAACAAGCCACACCACATGCTTACAACAAATCGAACCCTAGGAGGAAACAAACAAGAGTGCCGCATTCTGACTACACTCAACTTTATCCATGTCTTTGGGTTGTAGAGGGAGAGGGCGAGAGAGAATATGGATCTGTTCCCCCCACACGAACCCTCCAACGTGGCCATCTTGTGACAGACAGAAACGACACCGCAAGAGGAAGAACCGTCTTGCCATGTCCCTTTTTCGTGTTTTCAAATTTACCTAATTTTAAAAATTCACATTTGTGTTTATTCTCCTAAAATAGCTTAATAAAAATTTCAATTAAAAGGTTTTATTTTGACTAAATAAATTAATTATGCTGCCCTTTTATTTTATCGTTTATTAATTGGAGTTATTTGTTTTTTATTTGAGTTTGGGAAATAAAGCTCAATTTCATGAATTCTCCCAAATCCTAAAAAAATCCCAAATCTCTATCTTTTTTCTTTTTCCTTCCTTCTCTTTTCCTTTTTCCTCTCTTTCTCTTTTTCTCTTTTTCCTTCCTCTTTCCTCCCAATGTGTATGCTTTCCTGTTTTTTTCCTGTCTGCCTCTCTCTACAGATCTCACTTCCAACTCATTTCTACAATTAATCAATCTCTTCATCTCCTCTATCAATTTCACACCTTGTGCTAAAAATTAAATCTCAATGATGAGGCAAATCCAACTTCCTTTTCAGATTTCAATTCACCTCTCCACCTTCCTCCTCCCTCAAGCAAAGCAGGCAAGAGGTTTATGCTCCACCAAACACTGCCGTCTCCTCCAATTCCCCTTCACTAATCCCTTCCTCTACCTCATCAATCTCTATCCTTGATGCCAAAAATTGAAACCGCATGATGAGCAAAATCCGTTTTTCATATTCCCAGCCACCTCTCAACCTTCTCTGCCCCTCCTTCTTCCTTTCTTTTTCTTTCTGCCACTTCTGTCTTCAGCAGAAGCGCCGCAGCAATGAAGAGATTCGCCGACGCCGGTTTGTGGTTTCGTCTTCAACGCACGACTGGAACTGCTTACTCATGCCTCTTTCTTCAATTCCCATCACTAATTCCTTCATCTTCCCCATCGATTTTCTCCACAAACAAAGAAAATTGAATCACCATCAGTAGTTGTATTTGTTTTTCCATTTTCCACCCACCTCTCCAACTCATTCCTCACACAAGCAGCTAGCCAAGATGCTTCTGCTCCTCTGTGCCGCCTCGGCCAATTTCTCTCCCATGAATCAATCTTTTCTCCTCCCTAATCAATTTCTTTCTTTAACACTAAAAAGTAAATCACCTTGATGAGTATGATCCATTTTTGCAACTCCCGCTGACTCCTCATCTCCCGGCTGCTCACCTTCATCCTCCTCTCTCTACATATAGCAGTGCCCGTGCCTTCTTTTCCTTTTCCTTTTGTTCGCACATGTCCAAAAGCTGTCGCCATGCTGCTTCGCCTCTGCCACACCATGTGCTGCTTGCAGGTTGAGGAAGCAGCCATGGTGACGTCGAGGAGAGTCTAGCTCCGACGCCACAACACCACGTCATCGTCGTTCCGTTTCCAGCGCTGCCGCCATCCTCGGAAGCCCGGTCCATGGCTGCCATCTTTTCCTTCCCTCTCATTGCCGCAACGCTGTTGTTTCCTCTTTTCTACCATTGGAGGTAAGCACCTGCTCCCCATCTACATCATTCCCTGTTTCCTCCACTGAATATCAAAACTAAATCACTATCATCAGTTAACTATATTTTCACTTTCTGTCCAACTCCCGGCTGGTTGTTCAGCTCCCCTGCATATACCAACGTCACTGCCATCTTTTTCATTTGCTCACGCACGCTGGGATCGTCGCCTCTCCGCTCCCCTCTCCTGCCACACTGCTGCGCCCAAGAAACTTGAGCAACCAGCAAATCAAAGCCATCATCGTCGGGACGTCGAGCTTCACCACATCACGCTTATTCTGTTTCCATAACCTCCATCATCGTTCTGTGCCTTCTCCTCCTTCTTGCCTTCGCTTGTGTGGTCACGCCAACCACGAACAACGATGGTCTCAGTAACAAAGGAGCCCAAGCATCATTCTACCACTTCTTCGCTGTGGTCGAGACGCCGTCCACCTGCTGCTCCGCTCCCTGCAACCAAGAGGTTGTGTTCCTCTGCATCATCATCGTCCTATTTCTGTGGCAGCCACCACCTCAATGTCGTCATTGGTGGTGAATCCCCGCTGCCCTTCCACACGCTGTCACCACGCTGCTCACAATCGCCTGGAAAACACAAGCTGCCGCCTTGGGATATCGAGCCGGCGCTGTTTCGCAGCCAGGGTGAGAACCAATGCCGCCACTGTCAGCACAAGCACGAGCTGCAGCGTCGGAAGATCGAACCGACATCTTCGTCATCTCGTTTCCAGCATGGCTACCATCATCGGGAGCTCCCTCAATTGTCACTTATTGGTGCGGCGCTGTTCTGCCCATTCACATCCGTCATCTTCCCCCCCCTCCTGCGCCATCTTCCGTCAAGCCATCCGCCGGCTCCACCGACTCGCTGCAACCACCTACCGTTGCTGCCACTTCTTTGCCGTGGTTGAGACGCCACTGCATCATCGTCGCCTCGTTTCCAGGCGCTGCCAAACTACCCATGGCTGTCGGGAGGGTGAGACCCGGCGTGTCCACGTCTTCCCGGTGTTGTCGAACTACTGGTGGCCACATCGTCTACATCTCGTCGTCGACTTCGCAGCCACACTGTCAATACCGCTGCTCCTGCCCAAATCGCCCATCACTTGGGTCCGTCTTTAAGCCACGAGCCGTTTCTGTTCCAGCATCAAGCACTGCCGCTGCTCCATCCATGCCATGTGGCTGCCACTATTTGTCTTTCCCTTACTGCTCCACCTCTCCTTGTTGGGATACGTATAGACTACGATAGCATAAATTAAAATTTTTTTATTGCATAAACCAGGAACCATGTAAGTATGAAATCATAGATCGTTATCACTCGACGCGTTGTGCAGCGGAAGTAGGTGCTAAGAAGCCGAAAAAACGTTGGTGACGTAGCGCGCGTCGATGTAGAGGAAGTAGTAGATCATAGCAACCTGATCTTCTCCTCCTCGTGTGTTCGCCCCGCTGTGTTCTCATGCCGATCAGCACTGCAGACCAGCGGTGCCTCTATCGGTATCCACACGTCCAGGGATGAACATGTCGCACGGTCGTGCTAGCGCCCGTGTGCGTCTAGGGTTTTGCTCGGAAGGGGAGTGACGGCTAGGGTTAATCTAACACGACCATCCTCATCACCTGAAGGATATATATAGGATCCATAACCTAGCCTCCTAGGCCCATAAGAGTCCTACTCGGATCTCTATCCGAATTGAGCAAATATTGAATCTCCATCTAATCTCTTTATTCTGGTCCGTTAAGTGTACGACACTGTAGGTTCATGTATACTCGGCTGTAATCCGAAAACTCCTTTTCAGTTCACGTGTCAACAGCGGCCCCTAGCAGAACATGTTGACCCACTGGGCATACATAAAGATCATATGGGCTGAACCTCTAGTGTATACTTGTATGAACCCCTTTGCCTCACGATATCGATTAAACTCAAGATTATATATATATGTGCTATGCTTTAATAGCTCAATCATTCACTCGATCCTGTAATAGATTATTTAACCTGCCATTGACTCCTCAATCACTTTTGGCATGACCATGCATTTTCATAATCTATAACATCGAGGGGCCCAGAGATATCTTTCCAAGGGAGGGGCAAATCCCATCTTGATTATTCATATCCCACTACATATTTTACAGCATGCCCGAAGACTACTTTTATAACTACCCAGTTACGGAGTAGTGATTGGCAGCCCCTAAGCAAGCTACTACACATGTTGGGAACCATGATAATCTCAGGTCTAAGGATTTTACATCAACACTAATATGAGACCACTGATGGCACATCACATATAGCTCTTGCAGTGTCTTGTGTTGGGTCTATCCAACAACATGTTCTCCAACATGTGTCCACATTATTAATTTGGTATCTTCATACTATGATCCATGAGACATGATCATCAATCAATGAATTTGCTGATCTTGAACCATATTTGTTCTATATACGGTATTTGATCAGGGATCCTTTAGAAATAGTACCATACAACATAAATAGTCTCATTAATGAATCACATATTCATTGATCAATAATAAGTTATCTATTTCAAGGAACAACGTATAATAAAGATGTAAACATAGTATGTGATACAATCATCTCTATGATTGCTTTTAGGGCATATCACTAACACTTCCTGCCACCAAGAGGTCGAGCTCCACCATGCCATTGTCTTGCTGCTGCGCTTCAACTCCACCGCCTTCACCACCGCTGCCACGGGTGAGCATCACCGTTGCCCTTCATCACCTACACATAAAGCCATCGACAACGACTTCTGTCGCACACGGTGCACTGCTTCCAGCGCTGATGCAATCTCTGGGTTCTCTGGCCATAGTTCCTATTTTCTCCTTCTAGTTTGTCGCCAAGGCACACGTTGTTGCTGCTACTACTCCGCGGCAGAAGAAGACCATCGTGGTTGCCACCATCGTCACCATCTCGTTCCCGGTGCTGCCAACCAATCTCGAGTTTGAACAAAGTTGTTAGGCACCACCATTTCTGCTGCTACACCGGTTCTGCCTCTACCATCTTCATGCCCTTCAACATTCTACACCACCGTCCTCTGGCATGAGAAAGTCCAGGAGCTCCATGCCTCCAGTTTAATACTCGAGCCACTTCCATGACCTCAAGTCCAACTCTCTTATCTAGCACCGCAGTTTGCTGTCGTTATCAACCAGTTGGAGCCGCCACCCATGCCTCATCGTGTCATGGCGTGTTCCGTATCTCACTCCCTTCAATCAGTGGACCCCCACCCTCGAGCCACCAAAATAATTCCAGTAAAATCCATTAGAGTCAGAGAATATTTCCTATTATTTTCCTTAGAATATTCTTCCAACTCAATCTTTTGTCGGTCATATCCCTTTCATCGACCAGGATCACCGCTGAAAGAGCCTGGTGTCGTCTTTTCATCCGATATGATCTTGCTTCTTCCTCACTTTGGTCCGATGCTTCGTTGTCGCCGCGCCCATGATGTGCATGCTGCGCAGCACCATCTCGCACATGTCCTGATCAGACCAGCGTCCTAAAACCCAGAACAAATCCAAGTCATCCATCCCCACAAACAAATTTCATCCATCCACTAATATTCCATAACTTTTTCGTAGAAATTATCTCAAAATTCAATCTTTAGACTATCATATCTCCTCCATCTAAACTCTGAATTAACCCGTTCTTTTTCCTAAGTTCTTCTAAAATCAAGCTCTACCTTTTGAATTATTTGGTTATTTCATTTGCTATTATTTGCCTTTTCTTTTTGTTTATTTGTTTTCTCCTTTTGCGATCGTGTAGACGCCATTGCCGAGGTGGTTGCTGTTGCAGGTGAAGGTTTCGTCTGAAGATCTCGTGGGTAAAGGCAAGTGTACCCTTGAACATGTTGAACCCAATTTGCAAATTATTTTGTATTTAAATTATATGCATGTGTTTCACAAATTATCGATCTAGGTAGTTATGTCCTACGTGTTAATTATTACATACCTTGAATTATTATTGATTACCCTTAATCGTCACCCTAGTCTGGATGTGAGTCAAATGTGGTTACTGACTCGGGCTAGAGTAGACTTGCTTAGCCCTGCTTACACTATTTTTACAAGCAAAATATAATATTGACTAATGATTTACTCATCACTATTTTTTAAAACTGTGTGGCTCTGTGCTATCTTCTTGGTGGGATGTGTTGCATCGTGTAGTAATTATCTGGTGGAAAATATTTTAAACTGGGGTGATGGTAGATCTGTGTGAACCTAGGAGGTATGCCATCTGTGTGCATGCTTACCATTGACTTGTGTGGTCGATTGAGTTGTGTGCTCTTTAGCTGTGTGCTCTCTTTTTGCTGTGTGCTTGAGGTACTTAGTTTAGGCAGGTCACCCTGGTGACTTCACTTCATGCGCCATTGATCTAAGCCTTACTGTGCAACCACATGTCCTCATGGGAAGGACTTAGCTTAGTACACTGCTTAGCTATGGCACTAGCAGCCCAGGTGGCTAGATGATAGGTTTTGGATTGTACCATGGGACCTTTCATCTGTGTGGTGAAGGGAGGATTACCCATGGGGAAAGCTGGTGTTAGGGTGAGGTAGGGAAACGCTTTGTTGCTCTTTGGTGTTTAGCGGTACCGAAATGTATCTTGTGGGTAAAGTTGTACAATCTCTGCAGAGTGTCAATCTATTCGAATAGCCGCGTCCTCGATTATGGACATGCTCGAAGATTTCATATGAGGGGTAGATTTGTGAAAGTTTTACTTTTTAGGAAAGAGTTGTTTGTAGGTTAAAACAATGAATATAGCTGTGTGGTCCTGTGTGGACATCGAACCTTTGGTCTTGTGTGGACGCAATATTCTTTTTGGGTTGGTTGGTTGGTTGGATAAAACTATCGTGATTACAAAAGTTGTTTAAAATCAATTTATATCAATTTATTTTATTTAAATTCGCAAATGCATTTATGCAAATAAACCCTAACCTTCCTTTGAAGCCTTGCATCATATATTGCATATTCCCATACAGTTGCGAGTACTTTATAAACTCACCCTTGTTGTCTCACCAAATTTCAGAGAATGTTTCCAAAACTATATTTGCTTCATACTTATTAATAAAATCATGATGTGGTTGTGATATTATCTTTTATTACTGTGTGCTAGCATTGACTTGGGACTAGCATAGTATACACAGAGGGATTCTAGTGGGGTCTCGACACGTCTGCAGAAGAGATTGGTAGGAAATGAACATTCAAAGCGACGCCACCAAGAAGGTCACAACGTCGAGGACACTGCCATCATCCGTCCTGGTAAACCAAGACATGGTTTTGACCTGAAAGATTCCACCAGCAAGAGGACGGAGTCATAACAATGCCCCCAATGAGGGTATGGTGCCTAAAAGCGTCACCGCTGTTAGCCTGGAATCAGGTTGGGCTGTCGCCTGAAAACATCCTTCCCTCGTATGTCATTAATTGTGACCCTGTCATATCCGTCAGCTGCCACCATCTAAACACCTTTAGCGTGTGGTCGCCGTACCAGCGTCCCACCACCAGTTGACCATCGGGAGGACAAATGGCACACACACCAAACTCTGGTGAGTTGTCGACGTGTTGGCCATCATCTCCCCGTAATCAACCGTGAGCCCTGTCAGCATCTCGCGCTGTTGCCCTGCCGTCATCACCATCTCGCGCTATTGTCCCCACAGTCGTTGCCATCTCGCTCCAACTCCGTGTCGAGACCACCTTGCAGCACTGCAGGACGACGGCCACCCGTCGAAGCGCTAGATTGATTGACAACTCCAACCACGCATTGCTACCCTAACCATCCTGTCTCACACATGTGGTGCATCTACTCACAACACCGCCGGCTGGAGCCATTGTAGCCGTTGGACGCCACCCCCACGCCGGAGCTTCCAGCTCTGGCCTTGCTGCCTCCCAGGCCGCTGTCCATGCCCGCGCCACGTCAGACCATTCTGCACGCACTTCCCGCTATCATTGTTGGGAAGGGGACTAGATCTCGGCCCAGGGATGCCAGATCTGGCCACAGAAGCTTCTTCCTCCACGTCATATTCCCTGCCACCAACGTCGCGCCACACCCCCTCTTCCCCTCCACCACTCCGACCCACCTCTGCTCCTCGTCGAGTCCAACTCCCACCGCCATTTCTCGTCGTATCCAGCTACAGGTGTAGCTGCCTCCACCGCCACTCGGACCCACACATCGGCTCCTTGCCAGATCCGACCAAGGAAGGTCGCGCTGTCACCTTCTCTTCGGATGCCTTGGCACCCCCAGCCTCAATGGCACTGTCGAGAGGGGAAAAGAGCATTGGTGTCCCCGTCCTCGCAGCCGGCCAGCTTTGCCGGCGGGCTGCTCGGGCGGCAGCAAGGTAGAGGGTGAGGGAAGGAGGGTGGCGGTGGTGGTTGTTTGGCGCCGTTCATGTCACCCTTGGGGGTGGGAGCGACGCGGACGTTAGACTTCCAGAATATTGGAGAACAATATAAAGACATGGTCTAGAAACCCCACGTCTGGAAGTTCCCTTTTTTTCAATTAACTCAAACTCTTTTCTGTAAAATAATTCACCGATCCAAATTCTACATATTTACCATAGTACAAAACAACAATACCCAAAGTGCCAAAATTTGGTGTAAACAGTTTTCAAAAGTTAAAGGCAGGCCTAGGCCTTATTCATTTTGAAAACTAGCCAACAGATTGAATATAAAAACTTGGCACCCACAAGCTAAATTGGCTGCAGATACCATTTTGTGAAAAAAATATTTGGATTTGTCGTTCTTAAGTAGAGTACTAATTTTGGACTCGCTACCTAAGCACTTTGACTATGTATATAGCTAGTAACATTAATGTACTGACATACTCCTTGTTTTGTATATGAAAGATTGTGCAAATATATATCAGTTGAGTGCCTGCAAATATAGATGATGTTGCACCCACCGCTAGCAGCTATTGAAGAAGGCAGCAGCGAGAGCGGCATGTGCGTCGCCAGGAGCCTCGGCGATGGTTGCAGGTCCAGCTGAGCCTGGTGCCCTTGGGTGAACAGGCCCTCCATGAATGGCACGCAGTCGTGCGGGTTGAGCCGGCGGAGCGGGTGGTCCTGCCTGGACGGAGGCCATACTCCGCGCGCCATGGTGGCGAAGGCTAAGGCCTTGAGCCACGTGGTGCCTGCCTTGGGCTGGCTCACGAGCACGACGTCGCTGGGTCGAGCTACGAAGCCGCACGGCACGGCGATCTGCGCCCGTGCCCGGCTCTCCATCGTCCAGAACCCCTGGTAAAGGCGAACCGGCACGTTGTAGGAGAGGCGCGCCGGCAAGGCGGAGATGAGGGCGTCGTGCTCCGTGGGCGGGTGCGCTTGGTTCTGCCCGTCCTCGGTGGCGGTGTCGGTGACTGCGTCCTTAAACGCCACGGGCCCTTGCGCATCATGCAGATCTGCCATTTTCGTGGAGAAGAGAGAGGACTGTTGTGTCGGTGTCGGTGTTGGTCTGTTGGAGAATAGAGAAGAAAGGACTGTGTGGTGGTTGGCTACTTGGCTATGCTTGTGTGGCGGTTGGCTACTTGAGATACACACCGAAACGCAAGACTGAGCAGGTCTCTCAGTACGAAGCCGACAACCTGAAAAATATCGCCCGCAGTGCCGGCGATTTCTGCCTTTCACCAGAATGTAACATGGATGCTTCAACAGCATCTATCCATATCTGTCGATCGATGATGTGCATCGTCGTCATTCGTAGCTGAGGGATCAGGTGCATGCCTTTCACACCAGCTCGATGCTGATCGACAGCATCTATCCATATCTGTCAAGTGAGATCGATGTAGCAGCTGGATCGATAAGTCTATGGTGATGTATGAATATGAATCTGATTAAGTGTTTCACGTAAAATAAAGTGATATTAACGTGTGATTAATTGAGTTTTAATTATTACAAACTTGAAAAATGAATTTATTTGATATTTTAGAACAACTTTCATATAGAAAATTTTTGCACGAAACGCGTCGTTTAGTAGTTTGAAAAGCGTGTCATGATAATCTGAAATTTTATCTTTCCTTATAGGAGAATAGAACGGGGCCTATATATGTAGCTTCATGTTTTATATGCCTATCCTTTGCAAGGAGCAAGCTTCGCAATCCAAATAGTGCATGAATCAAGAGCAGATATGTGGTGAGCGACTTCACCTGTGATTAATTTGTTTTTTGTTTTTTTTGGAACTAATTATATTAAACATTAGAAACAGAGTACATGGATAAGCGATACATCGTCAGCTATTTGAGCTGATTTGAGAGTTTCTTTATTAGGACAACCATTATGATGACATAAGTGGGTGAGGTTCTGACAAACTATTTGTGTGTGAACATGGAAATTTGTATCTTTAGATTTTTTTTTGCAAGGTAGTCAGCCATCTTGTTCATTTCTATTGAAATCCATCTAATATTGGTTGCTTCTCCACCTGAAATTTGATCCATTCCTGATAACAGCGGTAATAAACTCCAGTGATGAGGCCTAATAACATAATTCTGTTGTTTTAGGAGGAGGACTAGCTCTTGCTTGTCTGATAAAAACACAGGACTTGCAATGTTAAGATTCTTACATATGAAGATCGCCAAGTGAATACTTGCAAGTTCAGCTTAAGTAGAAGATGTATAAGGCATAGATTTTGCTTGAATAACGAGAGCCTTGTGAGTTTTTGAGTCATGAATGAAAATACCAAACCCTGATTTATTTTCTTTCCAAGAGGCATCAATATAGCATCTGTTTCCAGGCAGAATGCTAATGGAAATATTAGTTATTTCCCACAGTTTCTAAATTGTCATTATCTTCTTCAAAGTTTAACATCTTAGCAAAATTATTAGCCATAGCACATGCTGCTGAATAGGCTCCCATTCTTTCTTTTTGAAGTAATGATCATTTCTAGCTTTCCAGATAAACCAAAGCATCACAGTTAGCTTTTGCATTGTACTATCAGAGGCATCAGTTGCTAGAATATAAGCTATAATATGTGAAATACTGTGCATATCATCTATAATTTGAGAGTTGATATTGAAGTCAGAAATAAGCCAAGCAAGTTTAGCAAAAGGACATTGGAAAAACAAATGAGTAGAGGTTTTAGGCAAGTTACATCTTGAGAAGGTATTTTGAATGTTAGGAATTCATGAGTGCAAATTAACAGCAGTTGGAAGAGCATCTTAAAAGTCTCCAAATAAAAGTTTTGAGTCTTGGAGGAATATATTTGTCAGACCAAGATTTTTTCAGAAGATTTAGTTGCAAATAAGAAATATTAATATGATTGCTATGAATGAGATCATAAACTTGTTTATAAACACTTTTTGAAGTACACTCACCTGATGAAGTATTCATCCAACAGAGCTTATCTTCAATGAGATTAGGAACAACTTGAATTTTCATGATGGCCTGAGCTGCTTGCTGATCAATATTTTGATTTATCTTATTAGAATCCCAATTATTATCAAAGTTGAGAAACTGAAATCGCCAGTTGCATTTGCATAGCTGAATCTTTCATATGATAATGAATAGTTTCCCACATTGAACACCGACGTTGATTTCCGATTGAAATTTGTCCCTGTGAGAGCTGGCAAATAGTAGAGCTTGCTAAATGGTGTCTGATTTTGAAAATTTTGAAGACAAAAAAGCAGATCTAGAAATATTTGTGGTAGCGTTCCAAAAGGAGTTGTTGGGAAAATATTTAGTTTTTATTACTACTGAAGCCAAATCATCCGGATTAGTGACCAGCCTCCAAGCAGGTTGAATTAACAAGCTCTGATTTGATTACCTAGTCATTAACCCATACATCGGCGCGGTTATGTTTTTCAATTGGTGTCTGTTCCACCGTCAAAAAAATTTAAAAGGTTTAACTTAGCAGTCTTTAACATAAAACTTGATTTCAATTTCTATTATACTCCATCTGTCCCTAAATAAATATTGTTTTAGCTATTCAAAAATAGATTAAGAAATAGACTTAAAAAACTAATACACCCTTTATTAATATGGAGAAAAAAAAGAAGAAGAAAGTATTATTGATTCAATAACAAAAAATAAAAAAAAGATGTAGTACAGTATTAAAAAGGTATAGTAAAACACTCTAAAATTATACTGATTTAGATCCAAATTATTACACTAAAACAACACTTATTTAAGGACGAGGGAGTATTGATTATTATTAGTAGTAAGCTAACGAGAGTAAAACATCAATCTAACGATACCATATTTAAATGACTTTTATTGTTATACTAATTGTTAGTCGAAAATTTTATTAAATTCAAAATTTAAAATATGTGTGTGGTTTATAATTTAGAATAGAAGGAGTATATTTTTTTTGACTAGTTTACTCCCCATGTTTCAAATTACTTATCGTTTAGGTTTATTCTAAATCAAACAAATTAATTTTTAATTATTAATTTCTATAAACTCTTATAGCATCATAAAATTTATATTTTTATATTCACCATTAATTAAAAATATTTTCATAATATATAATTCACTTGTTGTTAAACTATATAAAAAAAATTCAAAAACTAATAGTTAAAAAGATACACATGTTTGGTTTAGGATAACTCTATGACGATAAGTGATTTCGAACGGGAGTAATATCTAGATACCATTAATACACCAACTGCTTATGGACAGTCTCTCTATTCGTCAATCATCAAGTGACCGAAATAAGGGTGGCAATTTCCCTCGTGGGGGCGGGGACCCGCCCCTACAGGGCCAGGGCCAGGCAAAAGATGGCCCCACAGGTGCATCGTGTCGGGGCCTCTCAAACGAGTGAGTATGGGGGTGGGGTAACCATTTCACCTGTAGGGCCCCCATGGGGGCCCGGACATTCAGTAGGCCATAGGAAAATCCTGTCTAGCAGCAATCCCAAAGCCTATTAAAAAATCAGCGCAACGAAGCCCACACGATCAGGTATAGGTGCAAGGCCATCAACCTCAACCCTAATCCCTATCCATCTACCGCCACATGCCTGTTGCATGAATGAGTAACGCGTCACGAACTCGCGAACTCCCAGCATCGCTCCTTGAGCCCGACGCCACACCGTGTTGGCGTGCCCTCAGCGTACCTTCTTATCTCCTATTCCTCCCGAGTTGAAGCCCAAAGACTAGTCTCATCTAGGGGAATGCTCCCAGGAGTCCACGACTGGCATCATTTGTTTATTCCCGGCCCTCAGATTCATGATGGTTGAGATCGTCCCTAACGTGCACGTCAAGTCCAGCTCCAGCCCTCTTCTCTACTTCGCCACCGCCATCAATATCTTCCGCCCACGAGCTTCGTTGTGATGTACATCATTGTCCTCCTTTGCTGTTGTGCATCCGCATGCGGGTCCCCAGTCGAGTTCCATGGACCTGCCGGGGGCGGGGTGGGGGGAGATTTCAATCAGAGCTCTTGGTTGGGGCCAAGGGTGGGGCAAAAGGTACGAGGCCAGGGGCGTTCTATCTTCACCTAGCCTCAACCCGTCACGATGCCATCTCTAGACCGAAAATTCCTTGATCATCAGTCAAGTCCGAGAGCTGTAGGACTACTAATCAACGGTGGCTTTGTTTTGCTTCTTATTACTGTATTACTACTACTAGCGAAATGCCCGTGCGTTGCAACGGGTGAACATAATTTTAATTAATTTTCTATACATTCTTTTGTGTATATAGATTTGTTGCTCGTGCAGCAACACTTCGACCAGATGGCTTAGCTATATATAATTGTTGCTATCTGAGGATTGGCTAGGATGGCGTCTCTAATAATGGAAGAAAGGTAGTCGCCGACAAGAATTTTAGTGATTCAGTTCATCATGGACCTGCCAAATGATGTTGCCCTCTTTAAATTAGGGATTTGCTATCTGTCAGCCGGCTAACCTTTTTTCTGCTTTTCACCCGAATTTCCGGCCATCTGATCCGTATCAAGATTTGTGCTGCCATTTTTATCGAGCCCGCGACCAACTCCGGGTCTGACCTGTTTCCTGTGTCCAATCGGACCAAAAACGGGAAGTACTAGTTACCAATCCAACACGCATCCACACTTCCACAGCGTTTCCCCAATCCACTGCTCCAAATCTATACTCGATGGGAGACGGTGCTTGTTAGTATTTATTATGGTCACTCATAAATTCGCAAGCGCACGATTCCGTTGTAGCATTTTAACTTATAGTATTTCACGGGTATCGAATCACAAGAAACGTGTGTGTATATCTAGAAACAAAATTTATCTTAGAAAAACAACTAATAATAGGCTTAAGCTACAGAGAGAATTCCTACGGATTAATTAACTAAACATGAGTTAAAGGCAAAACCTTATCGATTGCTTCGGACATCGGCTCTTCCCTAGCCTGCCAAGCTGAATTCGGCCTGTAGCTCTATGATGTACCGAACGTAGAGGGATATAAATGACGCACATGACTGTCACCACCTGTCACCTATCTCACTTTCCGTAGAACGCACAACAAACAAAAGTAACCGCTAACCTAAACACCACACCTAAGTGTTGACGAAAAATCCACGCCCGGCAGATGGTGCTGAATCTTTGTTGACATGATGATTTGACCATGACTACCATTGATACAACCATTGCTCACATCATAGGACAATTGGAAGACATCGAGATTGAGCCGCAAAAAGTTATGGAATCCAATTCGGCCACCTGCTATAGTGCTGATTTCAAACAGCCGTCAAATATGCATACGAGATCTGTTTTGGGCTCATGAGCACTTGGTGAAAAGCTCTCGGAGTTCTCTTTCCAACGGATCCAGCCTCATCTCCAAATTCCTTCTTAGTAACACCTGTAATGGGCCTATGAGCTTGTAACTTCATCTGGGACCCTGGCCTAATGGGACCCATGTGGGGTGCGCCCCAATCTAGTAGAGCACGACCCTAAGGACCCCTTGGTCGTCCTCTCACCTCATTAAATAGATAGGTACCCCTTTAGCATTTTTGGGGTTTTGTTAGAATCAAATTTTAGCCATTGCTACTTTATCTTGTAGTTACGTGTGTCGGCTAGACCACCTAATTACTTGTGTTTGGAACACCACCTTATCGTGAGCCTTAATTTCTATTTGCAATTCAGATTACTTTTTTCTTGTTCTTACTTGTTTCTTTGATTTGCTTGCAGGAATAGGGTTGATTTGCATCGGCAAGATCAATAACCCACGGAGAGGTGTATCGATCGCTAAGGCGCAACACAACAACGTCTTATACGGTTGTAGTCGGGTAGTCAATGTTTCTCTCAAATCGTAGTTATCATTAACTCACCGAAAGATCGGGACAACCAGATCCCTGAGCGTATCGAGTGGACCTCAGGTTTTATCAAGTGGTATCAAAGCTTTCGTTGCTCGGTGAGTTCTTATCTACCTATAACCAGAAAAAGCCAAAAAGAAAATTTATACATTACCTATAGCCATCTCTGTGCCGTTGCATTGTTATTTTTTAGTTTTTGCATTGTTGAGTTTTGCGTTGCATCGTCGTGTCGTGTTGCTAGTCTTAGCGTCTAGTCCGTTTAGTGTTTCGAGTGTGGTCATGTTTAGTACCACTGTTGCCGCCGTGTCTTTGTTGTCGTCGGGACCTTCGAAAACGGAATCGTCTTGTCGCCAGGGTTCGATTTTTGTAATTTTCAGAAGTTTTTGGCGGTTGGTTTTGGAGTTGTTGAGTTGCATCTAGGGTTTGCCGTTTAGTTGACTTGTGCTTGTGCCCTACTTTTGTTTCTGTTGCATGAGGAAGAAGAAAGAAGAGGATAGTAGATCGGTTTTTGGATGGAGTGCTACTATCTGTAGATTGGTTTTCTTTTGTGTCCCCACCCCATGTGAAGCCGACCTAGACCACCCCACGTGAATCTCATCTTTCCCTCATCCAAGTCCGACTCCCTCCCTCTCCTCTCGGTTTCAATCTACACCGTGGCTTCCTATATACTTTGGTGAAATCTTATTTCGGTGTCGAATTCGAGTTCCATGTGCAAAAAGGAATCCATATGAGAAGAGCATTCCATTTTTGTATATATCAAATTTTAGGGTTTAGACTTTTACATTTGAGTCCTTATAATTTTTATATTTATATTTGAGTCCCTGTAATCTTGTATTTAGGTCCTTAAGTCGATTTTGCTAAAAATCAAAAAATAAAAAAAAGCAGAAAGATGCTTAAAAAAAGAAAACAAAAGCAGCACCAAAAAAGAAAGAAAGAAAAAAAGAAAGAAAGAAAGAGAAAATCAACTGTTATCTTTGAGTTTGCTTTTGTATATCAGAGTTGTGCTTGAGTTGATCCTAATGTTATCTTGTGGTATTGTTTGTGTCTAGGTTCGCGTCTCCAGTACGGTCTAGCCTAGAATCAGCCTAGAATCAGCATGATATTGACTTTGAATGATTATTCAACTTTGCATTCTATGATTTGATCATTTGCTACTCCTTTGCTACATATTTAAGCCTACCTAGACCTCCACAGATTTGATTATAGCCATACCGCAAATGTTTGCCAATGCATCGATACATCCAACCTCCATTGGAGTGTTTGGTTGAGTCGGTGTATGTCACCATTCCGCTTACATTGGTAAGAACTTGTAAAAGCTTGGTTAAAAACTTGAGTGTGTGTCTTTTGAGCCTCAACTACCTAGTAGTTAATAGGAACGTGCATATTTTTGTGTATATTTCTTATTTTGTACTAACAATGGCAGGGATACGCAAGACAATTGGGGATAGCTGTTGTTGAGCACCTACTATGTTTTATTTTCTTCCTTTAATCTATCAAGGAAAAGGTTTTAAATTATTCACAAATTTGCATATTTAAACTGGTCATATTAGACTCACCTAGGTCTTTAGTTGAAAAATATTAGTATTTCTATTTAGGAAAAATATTCTCGACATTTTTAGATGCAAAATTTGAAATTCAAATTTTGGGTATGTTACAGCTGTGCTCAACATCAACATCTTCATTGAGACATGAGGAGTGATCAACATGACTCATATGAGGTAAGTGACGTTGTTCTAGCCAAGATCAAATCTGCACTACCATATTTTGAAGGAAATTATGATCCTTATGCTTACATTAAAATGGGAGCTAGTGGTTGATGAAGAATTTAAAAAGCATGGTTCGTCTGAGAAACATATGGTTATATGTGCCTCTAGGGTTCTAACTAAAAATGTTTCTTATGAATGGAAACATCTTTGTAGGCATAACAAAATGCCTCAATCTTTAAAAGACCTAAAATGATATTTGAGAGATGTTTATGTTCCAATATATTATACTGATATTCTTCTCAACAAACTGCAAAGTTTAAAACAAGATACCAGAACTATTAGTTCATGCTATCATGATATGCATGCTTGTTTATTACGTTGTGGTTTAGATGAATGCAAAGAAGCTACAGAACTTAGGTTTTTATGTGGGCTTAACAAAGAAATTCAGGACAGATCTATTTTTCATTTGTTGCAACTTACTTGCAATGCTGAAAGTCAAATTGAGGAGGACATGAAAAATCAACACGCTATGTTTTTGCCTCCTATTACTAACTATTTGTAGGAAGTGCATAATCATGAAAAGAAGGAGAAGACATGAATGAGCCATCATTTTCATTGTTCACACTAAAATTCGATGCACCTCCATCATCTGAAGAGAGCATCAAAGTTAAACTAAATGGTGCTGAAATTAATCAAGGTTACTACTGTGTAGCTAATGAATTGAATATGTCCACTTTTCATGTTATAGTAGAACCAATTGTGGAGATTCCTTAGTTACAAGTTGATTTACTTGTTGTTCCTTGTGATCAGAAGAAGAGTTGTGTGATAATGTTTCACTTATATCCATGCCACAACTAATGAATGAACATGGTATTACAGTTGATAATTCTTTTCGCGCTGATTTAAATCATGTTGTTCAAATTGCGAATGACGTTCAAGAATATTAATTGCTATATTCTTTAAATACTTTGGGTTGTGTTCTGTTTGATAACCTTTGTGAGCTTTGAGATCTGAAGTAGAAAATATTTGCTAAATCTGATTTTTCAAATCCTGCAAAGGCCATTTTTAAAATATTTGGCAAACACAATGATCAATGAATGTATTTGGTGCATAGAGTTTATATATGTTCAGATTTAGAAGCTCCTGTGGCCATGGATAAAAATTTCAAGCTAGAGGGACAAGTTATTGCTAATCATGTTATCTTGATTTTGTCTTGTTTTGATTTGAAGAAACAGGTTGTTTTAAATGGGCTACACGAAGAGCACCATATGAAAAAACCAAAGACGGTTTTCCGTGAAGAAGGGGAGGATGATGTGACCATGACTAGTATTGATACAACCATTGCTCACATCATAGGACAATTGGAAAACATCGAGATTGAGCCGCAGAAGTTATGGAATTCAATTCGGTCACCTTCTACGGTGCTGACTTCAAACGGCCGCCAAATATGAATACGAGATCCATATTGGGCTTATGAGTACTTGATGAAAAGCTCTCAGAGTTCTCTTTCCAACGGATCCAGTCTTATCTCCAAATTCCATCTCAATCATCCGCAATCACAAAAACAAATTGATGCATCACCTGTAATGGGCCTATCGACTTGTAACTTCCTCTGAGACCCTGGCCCAAGTGGGGCCCATGTGGGGTGTGCCCCAATCTGGTGGAACACGACCCTAGGGACCCCTTGGTAAACCTTCCACCTCCTTAAATAGATAGGTACCCCTGTAGGGTTTCTAGAGTTTTGTTAGATTAAAATTTTAGCCATTGCTACTTTATCTTGTAGTTACGTGTGTTGGCTAGACCACCTAATTACCTATCTTTGAAACCCCACCTTATCATGAGCTTTAATTCCTATTTGCAATTCAGATTGCTTTTATCTTGTTCTTGTTTATTTCTTCGATTTGCTTGTAGGAATAAGGTTGATTTGCATCGGCAAGATTAATAACCCACGGAGAGGTGTATCGATCGCTTAGGCACAACACAACAACATCTTGTACGGTTGTAGTTGGGTGGTCAACGTTTCTCTCAAATCGTAGTTAACATCAACTGACCGAAAGATCGAGAAAACCATATCCCTGAGCGTATTGAGTGAAGTTCAGGGTTTATCACGTGAACTATATCGACATACATAATGGCCTGGGAGATCTGCTTAGCTCCAGTGCAGTTCCTAAACTTTGATGAGATGTAGGCAGGCCAGTCAGTTTGATCCTACAACTGACAAGATATATAAATTGACGATCAAACAACCGATCGGCTAACAAGCCGATATAGCGATACTAGCCAATGTTGCGATACTAGCCGATATCGATAGGGTTTTGTGCAATCGGCTACATGTTCGATGTAGATTCTGAAACCTGAATAAATAATAATATAAAGACAATCAACTAATGATAATGTAATAAGATAATGAACCAATCGCCCGATATAAAAGTGACAAGATAGATATCCAATGAATCAATCAACCAATATAGATATAATAAAGCAAATATCCAACAAACCAATCGAACAATATTGATATAGAATATTAGATGGAGGCTCGATGGTTAAAACATACATCAGCTGGAAGTCTAATGTTATTAAATCCAAATGATTAAGTGATCAATAAAATATTTGCTGCAATCGGCTAAAACCAACTTGTATATAATCCTTATAAGCCGATGAGACACTTAAACGATATGTAGATAACTCATCGGCTGAAACCCCGATAAAACAATGATTAATGTCTACTGACTTAAATAAATCTAACTTACAACCACAATTTCATAGGTCGAACATAACTGATGCAACATAAGGTAGATAATTGCCTGATAGATTTAAACCAACTGATATAATACCGATCAAAGTGGTCATTTATTAAATTTAACCAAGACAGTAAAACTATCAAATAGAAATTTAACACATAAGATAAGATCGACTAATCCTCCAATAAAACATTAGCATAAACCTATCAGCTTAATAAGATGTAGATTATCAATAACAATCTAGTAGGTCTGACCTAACCGATACAACATGAGATTGTATATGATAATCTAATACTCAATGAGCAGATAAATTTGTCTAATGTGATGGATATAACAAATCTATCTAAAGTGACATTGTGTTTAAAGAAAAATCAACTTGATCAGAATATCGGACCTAACCGAGGAAGTCCTAACTAAGCAGACTTGACTATAAACAATAATGGAACTAATGATAGAGATGATATACCAGATAGGCAACACTTGCATTGGCCCGATTAGAATATCGGAGTCAACCGAGGAAGTACTAGCCACGCCAAAGCAAGCGAACATGACAGAACTCACTTCTTGCCGGAGGTCGAACTCAATCGATGCAGCCCATGCGCGAAAACAAGAACTCATCAAAATAAAACCTCATAAGAGAGTGGTGATGCACCAAAGGTAGATGTATATTGATCTGTGCAGAAATTACAAAGACCTTGGGTGTACATATTTATACCCATAGGTCGATAAGAGTCCTAATTAGACATGACATAAACTTTCCTAAAGACAAAAGAAAAAACATAAAGTCCTCGTCGGACATGACACAAATTTTTCTAAATACAAAACTTTCCTAATTAATAGATAAAGTTAAACCGTCATGCAATAGTCTTCAAAATTTTTTCTTGAATTCGGTCTCCCCTGGCTAAATTTTCATCGGCTATTTGACCTCTTTCCTTAACCGAATTTACTAAAGAATCTTACCAAATTTTTGCATTAACACTAAATTATTCTTCTTCATCCAGAGACCAAGTACTAAAGCACTTAATATGTCACTTTGTTATGTCATGTGGGTAGTAGAACGTAGTAGCTAAAAGAGGTTCATAGTTCTAAATAGTAGTCGGTTTGTTCCTTGAGCTTGACACTTGCTTGCTAGTCTCACATCATTACACGTCCCTTGAAAATTTGGGTTTAGGAGAAACGTACTAGGTTTGTAACAGCAAATAGTTAGTTGCTGAAAAGTAAAAGGGTTTTGTCACAGCTAGTAGGTTCTGTACTGTCATGATACATGGACAGATGAAAATGGCTTTCTGTTGGTTTCTTTCGCTACTATCTTTTGTTTAGGCTACTATTTTTTTAATCCAAATCAGCTTATGCTAATCATTGTTGCTTGTTGGATTGTTATTTTAGGTCAGTATTCCTACGGTCTCAGTTTTCAACATAGCAGTTCAGAATCAATTTTCTGTTGTCTCAAGATGAGAGTGGTTTGATTGCAAATTTGCTTACATTTGTTAGGTTGCTATGTCTTTTTGTTAACAGATCTTGAAGCACTTGGGTTTAACTTCATGCAGGTTGTCGATGGTGGTGTGTGCGCTTCTTTTTTTCTCCTAGGCTTTGTTTTCAGTAACAAATCGCACTAGGGTTTCTGATGTGACCATAACTACTTTCGATATAACCATTGCTCACATCATAGATCAACTAGAAGACATCAAGATCAAGTTGTCCAAGTTCTGGAATCCAATTCGATCACTTGCTATAGTGCTGATTTCAAACGGCTGCCAAATAAGCATACGAGCTTCGTTTTAGGGTTCATGAGTACTTGATGGAAAGCTCTTGGAGTCATCTCTACAATGGATTCAGCTTCATCTCCAAATTTCATCTCAGTCATCCACAATAGAAGAAATAAGGTGCTACGTCTCGTATAATGGGCCTATGAGTTTGTAACTTCATCCGGGACCCGACCAAAGTGGGGCCCATGTGAGGTACTGTTGGTAGTATGCCCTAGAGGTAATCATAGAGATGATGATGCTACGATTATATCCATGACATATTTATGTGTTTATTGAATATCCATTAAAGACAACTTGTATTGATCAACAGTTATGTGAATTGTTTGTGAAACTCTTTTACATGTATGGCTATTCTAAATTTGTCCCTGATCGGAGTTCATGTAGTAACACACATGAATATTAGATCAGCACATTATTAGTTGATGACTACGTTTCACAAGTCATGGACATAGAGATGTCAAACTAATAATGTGGGCGCATGTATGACATGTGAGCTGGACTGACCCGACGTGAGAATTGTCTCTATACACAACATATACGTTATGTCCTTAGACCTGTGATTGTTGTATGTGCTCAAGATGTGAAACGACTTACTTAGGGACTATCAAACGCTACTCCGTAACTGGGTAGTTATAAAGGTGGTCTTCGGGTTTGTCAGGAAATATGCTGTGAGACATAAACAATCAAGATGGAAATTGTCCCTCTCCACGTGAGAGAGATATCACTGGATCACTCTAATGATTGGATCAACAAATGCATGGCCGTGCTTAGGTTAAGTGTTAACCTATGAGTGAACCATATATCGAGAGGCAAGGGAATAACATGTATATGGTATTGTGGTGGTTTGTCTGATTTGATCTTTGCGTATGCATAGGAGTTGACATGTCTTGCTAGAGGCCGCTGTCAACTATTGGTCGAGTAGGAGTATTTGGGCCATGTCTATGTGTACGTGAACCCATAGGGTCGCACGCTTAAGGGCCTGGAAGCCTAATTCGGGTTGGACCTGAATTAGACTAGGTTTAGGGTCGCTGATGGGCCTCCAACTCGAGGCACACCAGGACGCCTATATAAGTAAGGGGTGGGTGCGAGGCTAGGGTAATTCAACTCTCCCTGCAGCCGTCGCGCCCCCCCCCACTCACGCCTAGCGCTCCTCGCGGACCTAGCAGTCCGGAGGCGCATCACTTCCTCCTCGTACGTGTGAGATTCCTCGGAGGTGCTGCATCTGGAGCACAAGGACGAACTGCACGAGGGATGATTCGCGAGCGAAGGACGGACGTGTGACGGATGACCACGCAACTGCACGGCACTGCTGTGATGCGTTCAATTACATCGAGTCGTCTCCGCTGCACCTGCGCGTCTAGTGGTAATCCTGTAACCTGTAACTAGCAGTAGATCTTGGTTTATGAGGTAGAAAATTTTGATTTGTCAGCTAGCGTAGCAACCTCATAACCCTATAGGTATGCCCCAACCTGGTGGAGCACGACCCTAAGAACCCCTTGGTTATCCTCCCATCTCCTTAAATAGCTAGGTAATCCTTCAGGATTTTCTGGGTTTTGTTTAGATTAAAGATTATCCATTGCTACTTTATCTTGTACTTACGCGTGTCGGCTAAACCACCTAATTACTCGTCTTCGGAACCCCAATTTATCATATGTATTCAATTCCTATTTGAAATATTGGATTGATTTTATCTTGTTCTTACTTGTTTCTTTCATTTGCTTGCAGGAATAAGGTTGATCTACATCGGCAAGATTAACAACCCACGAGAGGTGTATCGATCGCTAAGGCACAACATAATAACGTCTCGTACAATTGTAGTCGAGTCATCAACGTTGCCCCCAAATCATAGTTATCATCAACTCACCAAAAGATCGGGCCAATCAGAGTCGTGAGCGTATCAAGTGGAGCTCAGGCTTTATCAAGTGGTATCAAAGCTTTCGTTGCTCAGTTAGTTTTTTATCTACCTATAACTAGAAAATAGCCATACAAAATAAAAGAATTTCATTCTTTACCTAGCCATATTTGTGCCATTGCATTGTTCTTTTCAGTTTTTGCTTTGTTGAGTTTTGCGTTGCATCGTCGTGTCGTGTTGCTGATCTTAGCATTTAGTACATTTAGAGTTTTGAGTGCTTCACGTTTAGTACCACCGTCGTCGCTGCCACCATGCCTTTGTTGTCGTCGGGACCTTCGAAAATGGAATCGCCTCGCTCCCAATGTTCTATTTTGTAGTTTTCAGAAATTTCTGTTAGTTGGTTTTCGAGTTGATCTAGGGTTTGCCGTTTAGCGTGCTTGTGTTTTTGCCATGCTTTTGTGGTGCACGGGAAGTAGAAAAAGTTAGTAGATCGGTTTTTGAAAGTAGTCAAGTTCAGTTTGGGAAGAAATAGTAGATTGGATCGGCTGGAAATCAATTTTCCTTTTATCTCGTGCACCAAATCCGGACTAATTGTTTCCTTCCACTCCACCTCCCCACCTACAATTGTTTTCTCCTCCACCATACCGTGAGATACATCTCGATGAAAAAAATTTCGATATCGGATTCATGAACTGTTTACAAAAATGAAAACGACATAACTTCAACATTCCATTTTTGTATATATCTAATTTTAGGGTTTGAACTTTTACATTTGAGTACTTGTAATCTTGCAATGAGATCCTTGAGTCAATTTTTGTTAAAAAAAGGCAGAAAGGTGCTTTAAAAATAGAAAAGAAAAGCCGCACCAAGAAAAAGAGAAAAGAACAAAACAAAAAAATTTGAAAGAGAAAAAAAGAAGGAAGGGAAAGAAAATCAGTTGTTATCTTTGAGATCATTTTCATATAACAGAGTTGTGCTCGAGTTGTTTCTAGTGTTATCTTGTAGTATCGCTTGTGTCTAGCCTTGCGTCTCTAATACATTCTAGCCTAGGACCAGCATGGTACTTGACTTTGAACAATTATTTAAATTTGCATTATCTAATTTTGAGCATTTGCTATTCCTTTGCTACAAATTTAAGACTACCCAGAGCTACACAAATTTGATTGCAGCTGTACGAAAATTGTTTAACAAGGCATCGATACATCCAACCTCCATCGAACACTTGTTGAGTCGATGTGGTGACCATACCACTTGCTTTGGTAAGAACTTGTAAGACCTTGGTTAACAGCTTGAGTATGTGTGAAATTTGAACCTACACTACCTAATAGTTGATAGGAGCTTGCATATTCTTGTGTCTGTTTCTTGTTTTCTACTAACTATGTAGGATTAAGCAAGGGAATAAGAGACGGTCATGCTCAACATCGACATCTTCTTTCAAACATGAGGAGTAATCAACATAATACATATGAGGTAAGTGATATTGTTCTAGCTAAAATCAAATCTGCACTACCTTATTTTGAAGAAAATTATGATCCTCATGCTTACATTAAATAGGAGCTAGCGGTTGATAGAGAATTTAAAAAGCATGGCTTCTCTGAGAAACATATGGTTATGTGTTCCTCTAGTGTTCTAATTAAAAATGTTTCTTATAATTGGAAACATCTCTATAGGCATAACAAAATACCTCAATCTTGGAAAGACCTAAAACGATATTTGATATATGTTTATGTTCTCGTGTATTATATATGCTGATATTTTACTCAACAAACTGCAATGTTTAAAACAATATACCAGAAGTGTTATTTCATACTATAATGATATACTTGCTTGTTTATTACATTGTGGTTTAGATGAATGTCAAGAAACTACAGAATTAAGGTTTTACGGGGGCTTAGTAAAGAAAAACAGGACATGTTTACTTGTCAAAGTTATAGCTCTTTTTCTCATTTATAACAACCTGCTTGCAATGAGAAAAGAGAAATTAAGGATGTGAAGAAGCAACAAGTTATACACGTGTCTCCTATTACTAATAATTTGTAGGAAGCAAGCAAATGCCAAAAGGAAGAAAGAAACATGATGAAGCTACCTTTCTCATCACTTGAGCTGAAGTTCAATGCACCTCCATCATTTGAAGAGAGTATCAAATTTGTCCTGTTAATCAAGGTGCTGAAATTAATCACGGTGAGTGTCCTGTTAATGAATTAAATTTTTCATTTTTCGTGCTAAAGTAGTGCAACCATTAGTGGAACCAATTGCTGAGATTCCTTTATCACAAGTCAATTTGTTTGCTGTTCCTTGTGATGAAAAAGAGTTGTGTAATAATATTTTACTTATATCAATACCACAACTAGTAAATGAACATGCTATTTCTAGTGTTAGTTCTTTGTGTGTTGATTTTACGTATTTTGTTCACATTGCTAATGATGTTGAGGAACGTGAATTCTATCTTCTTTAAATACTTTAGGCTATATTCTATTTGATACCTTTTGTAAGCTCGATGGTTTGAAAAATAAATTATTTGCTAAGTCTGATTTGCCATGTCTAATTAATGATATTTTTTATATCTTTGGTGGATATAATGATAGAGAAGTATATTTGGTGCACAGAATTTATATATGTTCAGTTTTTGAACCTTCTATAGTCATAGACCAATATTGCAAGTTAGAGAATTATATTATTGCTAATCATACTAATTTAAATTTCTCTAGTTTTGATGGAAAGAAACATATTGTTTAAATACACTACGCGAAGAGCACCATATGAAAAAACCAAGGACGGTTTTTCATGAAGAATGGGAGTATGATGTGACCATGGCTACTTTTGATACAACCATTGCTCATATCATAGGTCAACCGGAAGATATCAAGATCAAGTTGTCCCTGTTCTGTAATCCAATTCAGCCACCTGCTACAATGTTGACTTCAAACGGCCGTCAAATATGTATACGAGCTTCGTTTTGACTCATGAGTACTTGATGAAAAGCTCTTGTAGTCATCTTTCTAATGGATCTAGCCTTATCTCTAAATTACTTCTCAGTCATCCGCAATTAAAGAAACAAGATGTTGCGTCACTTATAATGGGTCTTTGAACTTGTAACTTAATCTGGGACGCCGGCCCAAGTGAGGCCCATATGAGGTGCGTCTCAATCTGGTGAAGCACGACCCTAGGAACCTCTTGGTCGTACTCTTACCTTCTTAAATAGCTAGGTGTATCAATTAAATAGCATGACCCTAAGAATCCCTTGACCGATTTGCTTGCAAAAAGAAGATTTATCTGCAACGGCAAGATCAACAACTCACTAAAAGGTGTATCGATTGTTAAGACGTAATACAACAATGTCTCGTATGGTTATAGTTGGGTTGTCAATATTTCTCTCAAATCATAGTTATCATAAACTCACTGAAAAATCAGGCTAAGCAGGCTTTCTCAGTTTCCTAGTTTTGAGAGAGAAGGCATGCGTAGGCTTTTTTTCTCTCACGCGGGCTGTGAGCTTTTTTATCTCCAACGAAAGTGGCAAGGCCCGCTCAATAAAGCGCACCACACAAGAGGGAGTTTGGCGTTGTGCGCGGTCAGTGGGGCGGATGAGAAGCATGTGTTAATCGTACAGCAGAAAAAAGGCTGAAATACAGAAACATTTTAGCCGGTTCTCAAATAGATAGTCCGTTAAATTAACCCTCAACTACAAGTGGATAGAATAGCTATGTATTTTTTAAGAAAAAAACTACAGCTAAGTATGCGATACTAAGAAGCACTACTACAAAAATCCTCATAGAGAATGGCTCATAGGTGCCGGTTAATTTAAAACCGGCACTTATGGAGCTTTTCCCACCTCCTTGCGATGAAAAAATATAGAACCGACACCTTTAAGCAATATAGGTGCCGGTTTTAGAGAAAAAACTGGCACCTATATTATAGGTGTCGGTTTTTTAGAAAAACTGACACCTATAATATATTATAGATACCGGTTAATTAAAGAACCGACACCTATAATATATTATAGGTACCGGTTATTTAAAAAATCGGCACCTATATCTTTGAGCCAAGCCGGTGAGCCGATTGAGCCCATCGATCAGCACCGCACTTCGCACCCATCCTTATCTACTCGTCCTTATCCATATCTCCCTTCCCCTCAGCTCTCTCTCTCGCATCTCTCTCCCTCCCCCCCCCCCCCCCTCTCGTGTCTCTCTTCCCTCCCCACTCTCTCCCGTGGCCGGCGGCTGCTTAGGGGAGGCGGCAGCGGCGGTGGCGACCGCGCCCTCCCCTTCTTTCTCCCGGCCGCTTTTCTCCCACTCGCCTACTTCCCTCTTCCTCTCCCTCTCCGTCGATGTGCGCGCGGTGGAGGAGGGCGACGGGAAGGGCCCTCTCCATCGGTGCACGGGCGATGGAGAAGGTCGACGGGATGGGCGATGAGAAGAGCGGAGAAAGTGGAGACGGAGGAGGACCGCTCGCGGCCGCCCAGATCCGGCAGTGATGACGAAGAAGACTGGCATGGAGGGCCAGATCCGACAGCCTGGAGATCATGTGGCACCAGATCTGGTGGCGGTGACCACCTCAGCGGCGACCTCAGCGTGGAGAGGGATCCCCATGGCGACCTCGGTGACAACGGCGGGCGGGAGGCGCTCGTGAGGAGACGGCGGGCGGCGGCGGCGCCATTCTGATTTTGTAGATTTTTTGTGGATGATTTTGTAGATTTTTTTAGATGTGTTTTGTGATTTTAGGATGATTATAATTTGTTGTTGAGTATGTTCATTCAATCTGTGATCTATGATGTGGGGATTTGGGGATTTCAATTTGATAATTTGGGGATATCGGGATCGATGTGGGGAATGGCGCGATGACAACGATTGTGAGTTCGGCTCGATTCGAGCCGGCTCATTTTTTTTTTTTTGCTCAGTGTGAATCTATAGGTGCCGGTTCTATTTTTGGTATAGGTGCCGGTTGATTTATTGGTGCCAACCAATAGGTGCCGGTTGGGAAAACCGGCACCGATGAGGGTTTCCCAACCGGCATCTATAGCTTTTTTTTAGTAGTGAAGGGACTTATACCAATGAAGTATTTAGGAAAGAATGAGGGGTGAGGAACCTGGGTTCGAAACCCAGGTCGTTGAGCCAAGTTACTCTCAAAGAAAAACTACAGCAAAGTTAATGTCTTACAAACTGAAAATTATAATGATCGATAAGGTGGAAGATATATGGGACGATACAAATCACCTACGTGCTCACCACTGCTACTGGTGGTGTCAAGCACATGCGTAGGCAATCTGGCAATGACACCCATGAACCGGCGGTGTCGTAATATCACTGACGTCGTCGGACACCGCCTCGAATCGGATCGGATGGTGTTGAGACAGACGATCAGGAAGTTGACGTACGACCGGTTGCACTGTTCCTTTCTTCGCATGGGTATCTACTTCGTCCATTTTATATTATACTAGAAAAAATGTTTGTGTGTTATAATAGATAAATATAATTTTCACGATTGATAAAAACTCCATCAATTTAAACGACAAACCAAAACCAGACAAATAAAACAATAACAAAACAAAGTCATATATCATATATAGCATTTAACCGGGTTGCACGTGCTTCATGCGTAATCACACGAAGAATCTTTTATATAAATCTTTCCATAACCTCACAAATCGATCTGATGGCTATTCTATAAGTTGAGACATGTGCATTTTGCTATACCTCATGAATCAAAAATTGAAATTTTGATTATTTAATTAGTAAAAGTTTTTTTATGTAGATAGAAAGCATTTGCAAAGTAATAAACTTGTTACCTACACACCTTAAACAATGATAAATTTAAAAAGAAAATATTTATAAGGAGAGAAATTTAAAGAGAAAAAAAGAAAAAAGAAAAAAGGAGGAGAAAAGAGAGGAGATTGAAACGAGAGAAAGAGGATCAGGATTATCGAAAGAAAAAAAGGAGAAAAAGAAAAAAGAAGAAAAAAACACCGATCGGGGAAGGAGAAAAAGAAAAAAGAAGAAAAAAACACCGATCGGGAAAGAGGCACACATGATGCTGAGTGGAGACGCACGGAAGGAGACGATGGGATGGTGTGGGTCGGTAGGGTTGTACTAAGAGAGAGCAGTTGGGCTAGGATAGAGGAGTATAATAGTTATTCTAAACTCACGTCGAATTAGACATGGGTGATATATAATCAACTCAAACACGGATGATGTACCAAAATTCCGGCGAAAACATGTTCAATTTTTATAATAGTAGAGATAACAAAAATGGCTGTGTGTTATAACAGGTAAAGATAATTGTTACGATTGATAAAAACTCTGCGAATTTACAATAAACCAAAAGAAGACAAACAAAACAAAGTCAGAATTCATATCTAGTATTGAACCCGAATGCGCTCACTTTATGTGTCATCACACGAAAAATCCCTTATGTACATCTTTCTATAGCCTCACAAATCAATCGGGTGACTGTTTCATAAATTGACGCGTGTGTATTTTGTTATACGTCATCGACTAAAGATTAAAATTTTGATTATTCAATTAGTGAAAATTTTTTACCTGTAAATACAAAACATTTACAAAGTAACAAACTTGTTGTATATACACCTTAATGATAATTTCAAGGAAGGGACGTCTATCAGGGAAGGGACGCGAGACACCGAGTGAAGACACGCGAGTGAGACGACGGGATGGTGTGAGCCGGTTAGGTTGGGCTGGGAGGGAGAAGGGGAGAAGTTGGGCTGGGAAGAGGGTATATAATACTACATTCGTTTTTTAATAGATGACACTACATCTGTTTTTTAATAGATGACACTGATGAACTTTTGGGTATGTATTTGACCATTTGTCTTATTCAAAAATTTTACGTAATAATAGTTTATTTTGTTGTGAGTTATTTTATCACTAAAAATACTTTAACATGATTTATATCTTATGCATTTGTCCAAAATTTTTGAGTAAGATGAATGGTCAAATATGTATCCAAAAGTCAATAACGGCATCTATTAAAAAATAGAGGAAGTAGTTATTCTAGAGTCATGTCAAATTGAATACAGGTGATATAGAACCAACTCAAATATGGATGATGTATCAAAATTTGGACGAAAGCATCTTCAATTTTTATAATAACAAAAAAATAGTCATTTTGACTTTTTTTCATACTCAAACTTCTTTTAGGTTTGATCAAATTTATAAACAAATTTAGAAATATTTATAACACTAAATTAGTTTTATTAAATATAAAATTAAATATATTTTAGTAATATGTTTATATCATATTGAAAATGTTGCTGTATTTTTTTATAAATTTAATAAAAAAAATTAAAGTGACTTACAATATGAAACGGAGGGAGCATAGCCTTAGAATCGGCCTTCATGGTGGCCTTTCCTGCCGGCTGCTTCTTGGTGTTCTTGTCCATCTTCTTCCTCTTGGCCTCGTCCTTGCCAACGGCGCTGCGGTATCTTTATCGTCGCCCTTGCGCAAGCTTACTGCCATGGCAGTCCTTGAAGGGGCTTTTAGACGTCGTCAGTAGTGAATCTGAAGGAAAGGTCCAAATCAACCATGATTAGTGGCCAGATTATCTTCGACAAATCAACGTGGCAGCCACTAGTACAGATCCTCTTATCTCTGACGGGCCCTCACATGCCTGGACTATTGGACCGTCAGAACCAAATCATCTCAATCAGGCCTAAATTTGCGCCGTTGTAGATATACTCGTGCAGTCATACTCCAGGCCCAAGTACACATAGCCCGTCACCGCTGACACTCATCTGTGACGGGCTCAGCTTTAAGCCCGATTGAGATGACCTACCATATCTCAATCGGGCTCGTCTACAGAGCCCGTCAGAGATGAGGATCATCGGTGACGGACTCCAAATATGGCCCGATTGAGATGGCTTTAAAGCCCGTCACCGATGACTCGTATCTCAATCGGGCCCTTCTAGAGAGCCCGTCAGAGATATGAGTCATCGGTGACGGGCTACAATTATGGCCCGATTGAGATGTGATTTAAAGCCCGTCACCGATGACTCATATCT
This sequence comes from Oryza officinalis, assembly GCA_008326285.1. Taxonomy (NCBI): domain Eukaryota; kingdom Viridiplantae; phylum Streptophyta; class Magnoliopsida; order Poales; family Poaceae; genus Oryza; species Oryza officinalis. The sequence goes on from BDMV01000008.1 coordinate 14,700,981, forward strand.
GTGTTGGGCTTTTTGTTGATGCCCGTTAGAGATAAATGTGCGCCCGTTAGAGATGTCGGTTCATTGGCCCGATTGAGATATATTTCACCCACTATAAATAGACCATCCGACTGTTGTCTGAAGTTATCCCACTATTCACTATTTTGGTGGGAGGTTGAAGAGGGCGAATTTTTGTCATTTCTTTTCAAAGAAAAACAGAAAAATCTTTGAAGTAAGTAAAAAGGTAGTAATAATTTTTTTCAATTTAGTAGTATGTTAACTAATATTTTATTAAATTTTGCAACAATGGATCGAAGTTGGATGAATGCGACAACTCTAAAACGTCATTGCAAGGAGTATAGAGATGGCGTTTTAAGTTTTATGAACGTTGCGGAGGAGGATAGGAAAAGGAGAAATAGCAAATACATGTGTTGTCCATGTAGAGATTGCAAGAATGATATTATGTTTAGCGGAGAGGAGGTACACTCTCACTTGATACAACGGGGATTCATGAAGGGCTACACATGTTGGGTGAAGCATGGAGAGCAAGAATCCGGTAGTGGTGCAGCTGCAGACAGAAGTGGTGCAGACAATCATGAAAATGAAGATGAACATGACATGTTTATACCATCTCCATTGGGCGGTGAAATGGTTGATGTGGATCCTGATATGCTGCAAGAGATGTTACGTGATGTTGAGGAGCAAGCTCACAACGAGAGAGATTCCATGAAGTTCAACAGGTTGGTCAGTGACTCCGAGACACCTCTATACGCCGGATGCAAGGCAAAGCATACCAAATTGTCAGTTACCTTGGACCTAATGAAGCTGAAGGCAAGTAGTGGATGGACAGACAAGAGTTTTACGGAACTTTTGGGAATATTGAAGGTCATGCTTCCTGAAGAGAACACATTGCCCGAGACGACATATGAAGCAAAGCAGGTTCTGTGTCCGCTGGGGTTAGAGGTCCGTAGAATTCACGCTTGCCCAAACGACTGCATATTGTACCACAAGCAATATGCGGACCTAGATGCTTGTCCTATGTGCAAGGCTTTTCGATACAAGCGAAAGAAAAGTGCGGGGGAGGGAAAGAAGTCAAAGCGGGGTGGTCCGGCGAAGGTTGTGTGGTATCTACCTATCATTGATCGCTTCAAGAGAATATTTGCCAACCCCAAGGAAGCAAAGTTAGTGCGTTGGCATGCCGAAGATAGAAGGAACGACGGTTTGCTAAGGCACCCTGCGGATTCGATTCAATGGAGGAATATCGATCGAATGCACAAAGACTTTGCTGCTGATCCCAGAAACATGAGGATATGTCTGTGTACGGATGGCATGAATCCTTTCGGAGATATGAGCAGTTCTCACAGCACTTGGCCAGTTCTTATTGCGAACTATAACCTCCCACCATGGTTGTGCTTCAAAAGAAAATATATTATGTTGTGCTTGTTAATCCAAGGTCCAAAACAACCGGGCAATGATATCGATGTGTTCTTGGAGCCTGTTATCGATGATCTTGAGATTCTTTGGAAAGAAGGTGTCGAAACCTGGGATGCATACGGTCAGGATAACTTCAAGCTACGAGTTCTATTGTTCTGCACCATTAACGACTATCCTGCACTAGGTAATCTTTCCGGACAAACCGTGAAAGGAAAGAAGGCTTGCTCTGACTGTATGGAACATACACGCAGTAGGTGGCTGAAGAAATCAAGAAAGATGGTTTACATGGGTCATAGGAGATGGCTCCCGCTACGCCACGCCTTTAGAAGAAAGAAGAAAATTTTCAACGGTCGGAGAGAACTTGGAACTGCTCCCAAGGATTTGTCTGGAGACGAAGTCCACGACATGGTCAAAGACATAACTAACGAGTTTGGGAAGAAAAGAAAACGTGGCAAGGGAAATGATAAGGGTATGTGGAAGAAAAAATCCATATTTTGGCGGCTACCATACTGGAAAGACCTTGAGGTCCGGCATTGCATTGATCTAATGCATGTAGAGAAGAACTGCTGCGATAGTTTGCTCGGGCTACTACTTAATATGCCTGGAAAGACAAAGGACGGGTTGAATGCTCGCCTAGATCTGCAGGAATTGAACATTCGCAGTGAGCTTCAGCCTGTTACGGACGAAGAGACAGGCAGAGTGTACCTCCCACCAGCTTGCCACACATTGTCGAAGGATGAGAAGATCGCAATGCTATCATGTCTGGCTGATATTAAGGTTCCTTCGGGCTATTCAGCAAGCATCAGTAAGTACGTTAAATTGGAGGATCTAAAACTGGTTGGAATGAAGTCTCACGATTGCCACGTGCTAATCACACAGATCTTGCCAGTTGCTATCAGAGGCATTCTACCCCCCAAAGTCCGTCACACGATCCAACGGCTCTGTGCTTTCTTCAATGCAATCGGTCAGAAGATTATAGATCCCGAAGATCTAGATAAGATGCAGGCTGATATTGTCAATACCTTGTGTCACTTGGAGATGTATTTTCCACTGTCTTTCTTCGATATCATGGTTCATCTCCCTGTTCATCTAGTGAAGCAAACAAAACTATGTGGTCCAGCTTTTCTAAGGGAGATGTACCCGTTTGAGAGGTATATGGGAGTTCTTAAGTCGTACGTTCGAAATAGAGCAAAACCGGAGGGAAGCATCATTGAAGGGTACACGACGGAGGAGGTTATTGAGTTCTGCATCGATTACATGGCCGAGACTGATCCTATCGGAGTTCCTGCGTCTCGCCACAAAGGAAGGTTGGCAGGCCTTGGCACAACAGGCAGAAAAAGAATTGTACCCGATCAGGCATCCTATGCACAGGCTCATTTCGCTGTGCTACAACATATGGCCGAAGTAACTCCATACTTTGAGGAGCATCTAGCGAAGGTCCGACAGGAGAACATGGGTCGATCAGATACGTGGATCAACAGAAAACATAGTACTCGCTTCAACGAATGGTTCAAGAATCGTATCGCACGGAGTACCGATGGCCCAAGTGAGATAATACGAAGGTTGGCAAGGGGCCCAAGCTGGGATGTCGACACATGGCAAGGGTACGATATCAATGGATACACATTCTACACCGTCAAACAAGATGACAAAAGTACAGTGCAGAACAGTGGAGTCCGTATAGATGCATATCAGGATCAAGCTGGATCGAACACATACTATGGCCGCATAGAGCAGATATGGGAGATGAACTACATGAGCTTCAAAGTCCCTTTGTTTCGTTGCAGCTGGGTGAATATCCGCACTGGAGTAAAAGTCGACAGGGAAGGATTCACTTTAGTGGACCTGGCCAAGGTTGGATACGCGGACGAACCGTTCGTCCTAGCGAAGCAGGTCGAGCAGATTTTCTATATACAAGACCCCGCTAACAAGAAGCTGCACGTCGTTAGGGATGGCAAACGAAGAATTGTTGGGATTGACAACGTCGTCGATGAGGAAGAATATAACCAGAATCTTCATGTGAGACCTCAGATCGACCTTGACGATGATCCCGAAGACGAAGTGGCATACGCTCGTTCTGACCATTCGGAAGGCATATCCTTGTAAACAGAGTCTTCGTAGTACTGTAAATTGTAAATAGATATAAGTAATGAAGTATTTTGTACCGGCGCCTAATGATCTGCATATTTTAAATTCATGTGTGTTTTAAAATTTAATAGCAAATTTACACTGTTTAAATAAGGCATAGGTTAACTATAATAATTTTTTAAAATTTAATGACAATTTTAAACTAATTTAATAAGGCATATTTTAATTTAACAGAAATTTTACACAATCTAAAAATGTAATAGCAATTTTAAATCGGGTACAAGTTAATTATAATAATTTTATAACTTAAATATCATTATTAAATACAACTGATTAGGAATATTTTAATTCTATAGTGGGATGAGCTTATCTCTATCGGGCATATAAATAATGCCCGTCAGAGATGATCTTATCTCTATCAGGCGTATTAGCTCTGCCCGTCACGGATGATTGTCATCCGTATCGGGCTTATTGTTTGTGCCCGTCACGATGATTGTCATCCGTATCGGGCTTCTTTCTTGTGACCGTCACGGATGATTATCATCCGTATCGGGCTTCTTTCTTGTGACCGTCACGGATGATTATCATCCGTATCGGGCTTCATTCTTGTGCCCGTCACGGATGATTGTCATCCGTATCGGGCTTAATGCTTTTGCCCGATGGCGATGACCTACGACTAGGTTTTCTACCGATCCAGATCTGACTCTGGATCGGTAGAAAAACTAAGTTTTTCCTAAGCGCCTCACCGACTAAGTTCACTCCTCACCAACAACTGCCTTCTCCCTCGAAGCGCCTCCTGACCGCCGCCGCCGCCTCCTCCCTCCAAGCGCCTCCCGACCCCGCCGCCGCCTCCTGGACGCCGCCGCCGCCTCGCCGCCGCCGCCTCCTGGACGCCGCCGCCTCCTGCACGCCGCCGCCGCCTCGCCGTCGCCGCCTCGTCGTCGTCGCCGCCTCCTGGACGCCGCCGCCTCCTCGCCCACCCCGCCCGCAGCATCTCCGGCAACATCCACCGCTGCCACACCGCCGGCCGTCCAGATCTGGTGAGACCCCGCGGCTCCACTTCTTGTTGATCCCTAGCCCCCCAAAGTGCAAATTTGTGTACATACATATTGATCTGTTTAGGAGGATTGTAGTTTTACATTTTGATTTTCATATATTGCTATTTTGTTGTTTTATTTTCATACATATTAATCTATTAGTGTACATACAAATTTGTTGTTATTTATCTATATGTATCATGCTGACATATAACTTGTATTAATGAAATTTGTTGTACTGACATTTAACTTGTACTGACATAGATATAACTATTTTCATACATATTGATCTATTAGTGTACATACAAATTTGTTGTTATTTATCTATATGTATCATGCTGACATATAACTTGTATTGATGAAATTTGTTGTGCTGACATCATACATATTACCTTGTTCTGCTCTGTCCTCTTCCTGCCACTATTACCCTGTGATTTATTGATAAATGGTCAGTGATGAATGCTCAAAAACAGACCATAAGAACAGACCATCTACACTTATTCTTTTTTTTGGGAACTACACTTGTTCTTTTTTTCATACAAACAGCCCATCGACACTTGTTCTTTTTTTTAGGAAGCTACACTTGTTCTTTTTTGCATAATAACAGACCATCTACACTTGTTCTATTTTTTTGGGGGGGGACTTCACTTGTTCTTTTTGCATAAGAACAGACCATCTACACTTGTTCTTTTTTGGGGGGGACTTCAGTTGTTTCTTTTGCATAAGAACAGACCATCTACACTTGTTCTTCTTTTGGGGGGCACTACACTTGCTCTTTTTTGCATAAGAACAGACCATCTAAACTTGTTCTTTTTTTTAGGGAACTACACTTGCAAATGATTGTAATTGATGCACAATTTCTAAGCAAAACTGAGGCCATATCTTAACCTTAGCATAAGTTATATACACAACCAAAATAAGTTTTTCCATAAATTTTTTTAACTTTCTTGCCGTACAAAAGTTGTATAGAAAATGTCGCAGCAAGGCGAACCCATGTCAGCGACTGCTAGTGGGACAACATCGAGCCGGGCTACTAGGACCCAGAGTAAGATCCATAAGGAAGTGTACACCATAACAGAGGTGGACGATCTGGGATTTCCGACGGCTCCTGCGAAAGCTATCAAAAAGTTCGCCACAATATGTGGAATCCTCGCGAGGCGGAACTTCACCATATTGAAGGACCACATCGATCTGGTCCCACAAGAAGAAAAAGATGAGGCCTGGAAGCAGTTCAAGGAAAGCTTCGAATACCCCCCAGAGGCCGAGGCAAGACTCAAGCGGCAGGCTATCCGCAAGATGGGCAACTTGTGGAAAAATTTCAAGACCACGTTGGTCACCGAGTACGTCCTCAACGCCGCCCAGCCAGAACCATTCGGGAAGTACCTGTTCATCTCACGGGTTGTGTGGGAAGAGTTCCATGCCGCAAAGTCAACCCCTGAGTCTCGGGAAAAAAGCGAGGCCTATAAGAGGTTGCAGGCAAAAAATGTTCACCCGCACCGGCTTGGCACTGGAGGCTACGCCGGGAAGCAGCATGAATGGGTCAAGGAGGATGAAGCTGCTGCTGAATCTAACACGCCGCCAGTACTTGGTGATATCCCGACCACCCGAGCAAGGAACTGGGCAAGGGCGAGGGTGAAGAAGAATAATGATGGAACACTAACGTTCCCAAATCCCGAAGATCAAGCGGTGTACAAGAAAATCGTAAGTACCACACGTAGATTATGTTTCGGTAGGTTCTATCGTACTCTTGAATAAATTCGTCCTAACTGCATCACAGGTTGACCTGACTGCTGAGAGACAGTCCTCCCAAGAGGTCTGCTCACAAAGACACGAGGATGACGTCCTCACGAAAGCGTTGGGAAGCGAAGAACACCGTGGACGGACAAGGGGCATTGCCTCCAATGTTCCATGGAAGCTTGGGTTTCCCCAATACGCGTGGCAGTACAGGAAGCACAGGCTTTCAAAGGCGCAGAAAGATGCACGCCTGAAGGCACAACTTCGGGATGAGATTAGAAACGAGCTCCGAGAAGAGTTCGATAACAAGTTGTTACAAGTGGAGGCTCGGGTGGAGGCACGCGTCAGGGAAAGCGAGCCTGCTGCCGCTCCCATAGTAGAAACGAGCCCCACGCAGAGACGTAGCAGCTGCGCATCTACTGGGGCGGCGGCACAAGAAACACCAGCCCCCAATGCGGTGGACCACATAACGGTAAAACCAACACAAAACGTATATGTTCTCCCATAACCATAGTACATTATAACATATTATAAAGATACGTATGAATCTAATGCAGGGACCCACATCGTGCACCCTAGTCGTTAGGGTGACAAAGGACTTTGCAATTCCTGCCGCAGAGGGTCTAGCGTTCAAGCCCACACCAGAGACCCGAGTGCATGGGGGGCAGCTGCTAGCCGACCATGCAAAAGTTCAAGTGGACATGGTGAAACCCGATTGGGTTGGCTTCACTCTCCCGCTCCCACCAAATGACGAGGTTCTGACCCTTGGAGCTGCACGCGGGACCTTTATCCAATGGCCCAAGCAGAACATTCAGATAAATTTAACTTCTAGGCCAGCACCAAGTGCTCGTCCGGCGCCGCCGCCGCCACGTCCCCCTCCAGCTCTTGTATCTGCCCCTCCTGCCGTTGAAAAAGGAGATCAAGATCTCCAATTGCAGTATGATACAGATTTTGGGGATGACGGACAAGAGGTCTGCAGCAGAGCGTTCCTCCCCCCAGTCTCCACAAAAAGAAAGAGGGCGGCATCTTCTCCACCCAAGCTTGGATCACGCAAAAGAGCTGCTGGAAGGGGGAGAGGAAGAGGAAATGTGGAAGGGCCGCTTCTGGCTCCAAAGAAGCTAGATCTTGGCAAGGCGCCATCAGCTCCTAAAGAATTCACATTAGGCATGCCATTGGTCGGAGACGACGCCTTATCAAAGATGGGCCCTGCATGCAAGGAGTTGCATCGGTACTATATGGAGAGGTCAACGCAAGGAGGAAGCATAGAGAGACCTCCATGACGGGCCAGCACGATAGACAGCCGTTCCTCGGCCCTGAAGCCTTTATCGCTGTAGACTTTCAAGATCTATGGGACCTCTACAGGGTGCGAGCGGTCGACACCAACCTCCTTAAGTGCTACTCCTTGTGAGTATTCTTGCATACGAGATATGGTAATAACTATCCTTGTATTACGCTTACCCTAATTCTTGTCTTGCTTCTAGGTTAATTTGGAAGCATGTCCATCGTAATGCTCCCCATGTTGCTTTGCTCGATCCAAGTGTCGTCAACGAGACAACTATGAATTACGATCGAGCCAGCATGGTAGAATATATCAAGGACTGCTTATGGTCCCGCCAAGACAAGGACTTCATTATGTGTGCCTACTCTGAACAGTAAGCGTGTTCCCTACTTACAGTCAAACCTGCGACACGTATAGCTTTAGTATTTAACTTGCAATTTATTAATGTCGCAATCGTCATTGGATTCTCCTGGTCATAGTGCCGAAGTGGAGTTTGGTATACTACCTTAACTCCAATATCAAAAAAGAAATATACGATTGGTCGGCGATCGAGGCTGCCTTGAACGATGCCTGGGACCAATACGTGGCAAAAGGCGGGAGGCATAAGGAAGGGCATCCCACACTCGGTCACAAAAAGGACTTTCCAGTACGTCAACAAGTTGGCGACCAGTGTGGGTTCCACGTCTGCCATAACATGCGGAGCCTCGCAGACAAGGTGACATTGCTCGACCTTGAGGTGTGTGCTTCAGTTGTTTATATACATTAGAGAGGAGATAGCACGATTCATACTAACTTTTCAATTATGTAGACTAACTTGACGTCTCGCATGCAGGAAAAACTTTCGGCAATTCCGGAAAACAACTTCAATATCATTAGAGAGGAGATAGCACAATTCATACTAGATGACCTCTTGTCGCCGAAAGGAATGTTTAGAGTCAAGTCCTAGCGGAAACAAATGATTTTGCGACAAACATTTGATTTTTGTAAATATTCTTTGTAATACAATTATGCACGTTCTTCTGTATATATTTGCATTTCTTAATTACATATATACTTGTTCCAATTTATAACTCAGTTTTACAAGTTTTGATGCATGTTGGCGGTTTTGTGAATTGGCTGTGAATTGGCTGAGAATTCTGTGAATTGGCTGTGAATTGGCTGAGAATTGGCTGAGAATTTTGTGAATTGGTTGTGAATTTTGTGAATTGGCTGAGAATTTTGTGAATTGGCTGTGAATTGGCTGAGAATTTTGTGAATTGGCTGTGAATTGGCTGTGAATTAGGAATGCTGGGAATGGGGTTGCTGGGACTGTCATTTTTTGCAGCGGGCATGGCTAGCAAAGGCCTGAGGCTAGCCAAAAAAACGAATTTTATTTTTTTTGCTGACATAGTCATCCCTGACGGGCATTTTAGTAATGCCCGAAAGAGATAATAATCCGTGACGGGCTTCTAAGAAAGCCCGATAGGGATATAGTCATCCCTGACGGGCTTCTAATATAAGCCCGATAGAGGTAAGTCATCCGAACCAGGAATATTTTGACTCAACAGGTGGGGTCAAACCTATCGGTGACGGGCTCTTTAGTAATGCCCGTTAGCGATGCTAGTCATCGGTGACGGGCCGAGTAGTTTGCCCGATTGAGATTAGTCATCCGTGACGGGCTCTACCCAACCTGGTTTGACTTGTATTTCTTGGTCAATCTTATCTGTGACAGGCTATATTGTTAGGCCCAATTGAGATAACGTCCATCCGTGACGGCCTTGTGCCCGATTGAGATAGTTTCTCACATCATTGACCTTTGGTCAGTGACGGGGGCCCTACCCGATAGTGATGAGGGTTAATGCCCGTTAGAGATAGCTGATCCCGCTCTAGTGAGCGACGCTCTTGGCCTCAGCTTGAACTCAATCGGCAAGTGCTGAGAGCTGCAATGGCTTGCGCATACGCATACACAAGTACAGCGGACTCCACATCGACAAGCTGCAGATGAGCTCCTCGCACATCTATCTGGGCGCCCTCTGTTGGAGATTTGGTCATAAATCGATATATTTTAATCCAACAAAAAAAAGTGATACGTATGACATGTATATAGTTGAATGATCTAGTGATGATGTTAAACATGAACATGTTTTTGAAAATATAAGCATCAACAGTATTCACAAAGGATAATGATCCTAGCATGGTGATAAACATGAACATGGTAATATAGAGAAAAACATTTAACAACATGTTAAGCACCAATAGAAGAATTAAGAAATATCTGGAGAACGCTCAAGTATATGATGAGGCAATTGTATTGTCTCTGTTGGTGTTATCGTTCTCGGTGCCACCTCCTCTAGTAGCGTCACCGCCATTTCCTGCGCCTCCTCTAGTGGCACCAGCACCAGTGTTCGACATGTTGATGTAGAGGAAGAAGAGCCCAACGAAGAGGTTGTAGTGTAGTCGAGGAAGAACAGGAACAGGAGCAGTCGCGCCGAAACGCTTCCCAAAAACTTGATCGCCCGCCTACCCTACAGGTAGGTAAGCGGACGGAGTTCCGGAAGCACCTGCTCGTCCCGAACACCCATGCATGCAGATGATCAGGACTGGGGAAGCAGAAGTAGCACAGGAACAGAGCAGAGGAGAACCACCGAGGACAACACCAATAGAGGCAATACAATTGCCTCATTATCTACTGGAGCGTTCTTTGGGTATTTCACAATTCTTCTATTGGTGCTTAACATGTTGTTTAATGCTTTTCTCTATATTACCATGTTCATGTTTATTACCATGCTAGGATCACTATCTTTGTGAATATTGTTGATGCTTTTATTTTCAAAAGCATATTCATGTTTAACATCATCACTAGATCATTCAACTATATACATGTCATGTGTAGTATCTTATTTTCTGGATTAAAATATGTTGATTTATGACCAAATTTTCAACACTCCAAAAACTTGATAGGTCTTTCTCAGTAGTTGGTTTTGCGGCATGTCATGCCCGGAAATTCACAAGTAGTTTCTAAACTAATTTGTGCATTAAACCCTCGTCCAGAAATCAGCCAAGGTATACAAATCGATAATTTGAATATACAAAAGAGACACTAAGTCCTCACCACGAAGAAAACTGCAGCGGAAAAGAAAATCTAGCGAAACTTCAACTCCACTCCCACAGACAGCTCAACTAGGATCTAAGCCTAAGGTCTTCTCCTTCTGGATCCTTTCTCTTCAACTGAGGTTGATGATTATTACAAGGTGAGTACATGGAATACTCAACAAGACACACAGCAAGTATGCAAGTGCATAGAGATACAAAGGATGGCAATAATAGGGTTCATTTGCAAAGGCAGCATTTAGCAAATATTTAAGAATTGTAAAATAGTTGAGTTACTAAATACTTCCTCCGTCCCATATTAGTGGTCACTTTGACTTTTTTCTCGTAACGTTTGACCATTCGTTTTATTTGAAAAATTAATGCAAATATAAAAAAGAATTATACATACTTAAAGTATTTTTGATAATAAAGCAAGTCGCAAAAAAATAAATAATAATTCCATAATTTTTTGAATAAGACGAATGATCAAACTTTACAAACAAAAACATAAAGCGACGAGTATTTTGGGACGGAGGTAGTATCAATATTAACCAATCACTACACAACACACCAATGCTGCATAGGCCCAACCAAACTTGAACAACCAAACCCAGCCGTACAAATCAAGCCTCCAAACAGGAATTAGCCATTTCATACCAGGAGCTAAATCAATTATCACTATATATATCATATTATTATTATTAATGAGCAAGTGGGACTAATCACGAAAAACATTGTTAGGCTCGCCCATAACAGCGGGCATGGCTATTCGAATAGTTTTACTCTAGCTAGAGGTGTACAAATTTACCCACAAGACACAGCCCCACAACATGTTGCCATGCCCTCAGTACCACCACGGTACCTCGATAAGGAGCTATGACAATATCCTCCGCATAACACAATTCAAAATGGTGCGCTGTTCCCGGATCATAGTCACCCCCCTTTAACCAAAGTATGGACTCCCCAGCGACCCCCACGGACTTATCGCCGCTTCACAGTCTGATGCCCCATAATGAATCATACTATACAAAAGGTAAAGCCGTTGCCCACGCTGGCTTGTGGTTAGTACGGTTAATACTTCACAACAGTAGCTCGCGAACAGGTCCTTAATTGTCATGAGCATGACCATCAAAACCATGTGCTCACAACCCACCATTAATCAGGTTTTAGTTGAACCAATTAATTAATCAATCACGATTGACCATCGTGAGCTACCATTAAACATCCATCATCCATCATTAAGTAATAATGAAGCATTAGTTATTCCCACATAAAATGATACTATAGTTTCTATGCATGGCTAAGCAATTCTAACTAATTTCTAGTTGAACCAATATATATAAAGTCCATATAGTCAAATTATAAGTATCAAGGAATAGGATAATCAATGCAAATTGGTCATACAAAGAATAGGTTCACACCACCCAAGGACATTCGAAAATAAATGCGTATTTGAAATAAATAGAGAATTTAAATATAGGATCAACATACTCAAAGGAATTGTGTTTGGGATTTGTGACTTGCCTTGCAAACAAGCTTCTTCAACTCATCTTCAGGAACTTCTTCAATGAACAAACGATCTTCCGAAACGACGAAAAACTAAATCTAGAACACAAAACGAGAAAAACACTAATAAAAACCAAATAAATAATACAATAAAACATATAAATGGGTTAAGCTTAAATTTAGATGAATTTAGAGACTTGAACGGTCTCATTTTGAATTCATATGAATTAGTTATGATTTTTACAAGATTTACTCCAATTAAAGCTTAATTAAAAAGATTAAATAGACTTATTTCATAATTTATATTTATTATTATTTTTATTAAGTAGACCTTGATTTTAGACAAATTTAACAGCTAGAACCACATTAATCCGAGTTACGATGAATTAATTATGAATTAATGAAGTTTTAATCCATTATAACATATAAAGAAAACAACTAAACGATTTATGACATCATATTTATTTATTTTTGTAATGAAAAAAGGAGGAATATGATGTCAGCCCTAAAAAGAGGGAGATAAGGCTGGTGACAGTGGGACTTACTCGTCATAGAGACAAGTGGTAGACCGGGTCTACCATAAACCAAGTTCAGAGAGGAGGTCCACGGGTCTACGAGATTTAAACGGTCGAGATTAAATCAGATTAGATCGGACGGCTGAGATTAAACCAATCTAGGGTTTAGGTTTGGCAGCCACGTAGGATAAAGACGAAGACGTGGCGCTGAGGTGGCGGCTGACAAGGCGCTAACGTGGACGCCGACGTGGAGGCCACGCGGGATCGACGCCGGCGGCACTGGACGGCGGCGGCGACGGCAAACGACGGCATGAGACGAAAACCGAGACCTCGTGGAGGAAGAGGGGAACGAGGTGATCCTTACCACTACTCACGCAACGACTAACTGTGAAGGATGATGGCCGGCGACGAGCTCCAAGCGGCGATGACGTCGGGTCAGTGGTGGCGGCAGCGTTCCGGCGATCTTCGGCGCAAGGGGATCTGTGGCCGGGCTTCCTCTACTTCTTGCGAACACAATGGTGGCGACGGATACCGAAGGCGACGACGGACGGCGACGGGAGGCGCGGCTGGAGCAGCGGCCGGAGGTGCAGAGAGAGGGAGCTCGTGGGGAGAGGCGGCTAGGGCACAGCGGCTCGGGAAAAAGAAGGAAAACGGAAGAGGGGACCCGGGCATGCTAATTATAGGCGGAGGAGGAAGAGATCGAGCCCATACCGACGGGATTTCACCAGGAAAGCTTCGAGTTTCCAAAGAGAGAGAAAATGAATCGAGCTCGAATCGGGGTCGATTTCCTACGGGACTTATTCGATTACTTGAGGGGAAAGATAGAGGAGATCGAGGAGAATCCGTTCCCGCAGCTAATTTTGGAAGGAGAGCAACGGGGAGGCCGGATTTGGGAAGGGGAGTGGCGTCTACTGAACACGGGCACGGGAGAGAGACGGCTGGAGGAAGAAGATGACACTGTTGGCACGGGGATGTCAAGTACACTTTTCCTGTGACTTCTTTTTCTCGGCCCAGTTCAAGAAGGACCCAAATTGGCCTTTTTCTATCTCTCAATTAGGCCGGCTAAACAAGGGACTAGACTTGCGCCAAGGGAGGGAGAGGGGCTACTGGCTCAGGTTAGGCTCGGGCTGGGCCGGGAATCGGTCCGAAAACAAGAGAGGGATTTTAATTAACTTTTAATTTAAATAAATGCTGAAATGATCTTTTGATTATTATAAATACTTTCAATGCTCAAATAATTCCAATAAAAATCCTGAAAATACCTGGACATTTAAAGTATTTAATAAAATTATAACCAGATCATTTAATTATTAATTTATTATTTGAATATTTACTGAAATGTTCTTTGTATTATTAAAATTAGTATTTGAGCTCCGAAAAATCCGAGAAAATTCCAGAGAGTGTAATTAAGCACGGAGAATTTAATAAAAATTAAATCCATCCATGTTTTATTTAGGAAATTTTATTTTCCACATCAACTTCACTTATAAATTAATGAACATTTAATATAAATTCTATAAATAATTTATAAATCCCTGAAACGAAAATCAGGGTGTGACACGGCATCACTAAAACCACATGCTTTTGATGGTTTAAACTATAAGAGATGGAAAGCATGTGCACTATTGTGGTTGGCGGCTATGCATTTTTTTCTGTTTCACGGGGTAAGACGCCCGAACGGCCTCTCTCGCCTGAGGAGGTGGCTATGTTCGAGGCTGCGGATTGCTTGTTCCGTGAAGTATTGATCAGTGTATTAGCTGACAATATAGTGGACGTGTATATGCACATGCCTTCTAGGAAGGACATGTGGGATGCACTTGAGGCCATGTTCGGAGTCTTCGATGCTGGCAGTGAGTTGTATGTCATGGAACAGTTCTATGACTACAAGATGGTCGATGAATGATCTGTAGTAGAACATGAGATTTAGATGTTGGCAAAGGAACTTGAGAACAACAGTTGTGAGTTGCCGGACAAGTTCATGACTGGTGGCATTATTTCAAGTGTTATATATAACTGTTGTCATTTTTTACATTGACCTCGGGCTTATATTTATACCCGTATATATAAACCATGTCCTTGCCAGACACTATTTACAACTTGCCTAAGCAAACAAGTCCTAGGTGGACTCTTACCACAATATTATAAAGAGAAAACTAACTCTTATTTCTAATCAATAGATACAATTGCCTTATCCGAACTCAATTCTTAGTTGGCAATGTCTTCAAGTCATTCTCCGAAGTCAACACGAACCCAGGCTACCCATATCGGCTCAACCAAGCCTGATTCAGAACACCCGTATCGGCTGCCAAATCCAATCCCATATTGGCCGATACAGCTTCAGCCGATGCGCTGACTGTTTTGGAAAACTCCTTTATTCCTTCAAATCCGCATCGGATCCAATCTCGATTGCTAGCATATGTTTACTAAATTTTGCTATTAACACATGCCCCCCAATTTCGGAGTATAAATGATATGCTGCGGAATTATCTCTTAGATCCACAAAAAGCTAGGGTTTCTTTATTCTGACCGTTATAAGCCTTGCACAATAAATACCAACGATTTCGGTTTTAATCCTCACGCCGTTAACTTTTTCACCGCCGCTTAAACCACCCAAGCTGCTCAAGCCTCCTCTCTCTTCTCCGGGGACCTCCTCGACGACGTAGGTTTCCGGCGATGATCCCCATCGACCTCCAGCGATTGTCTTCCTCAAGATTCAATAGCAACCATCACCGACGTCCCCCTGGTATGCTTCTTCAGCCCCTCAAGCTCTCTTCGGCTTCTCTTGCTTACCGCCCCTGTTCTAGGTCGAATTCCGTTCTTTGATCCCTTTTTGCAGCAAACCCTTGATTCTTCCTTGTTTTCTTCAATTGTAGCACTTAAGAGATCAAATTGCTATCCCGGTCCTAAAAGAACCAACCCATTATTTTCTTGGACTGATGGGCAATAACCCCTACTACCTCATCAATGCTGAGACCGATAGAATCCCTTACAAACAGACCAAGCCCAATTTAGTCGATTGGCAGACTGGATTTAGATCATGGCCTTCTAGCTTGGATGGATGGAGAACTTGGTACAAGAGAATATCGGCTTCTAAGCAATCCATGTGGGAAGAAGTAGGCATAGCTTAGTGCTTAGCCCTGTCCTTAGCCAATATGAAGAAGGATGAACCCATGTTGTCATCGGCTGCTTACTTCTGGTCTGACACTCTTAATTCCTTTCTGTTTGGTCAAGGTCCGATGACACCCACTTTGCTAGACATCAACATGCTTACTGGTCTAGACATTGCTTCATCGGCCAACCCCTTCTCCTTGAAGATCAAATGTGAACATAAGCTATCAACCAAAAATGTGGGTGGTTGGTCAGGATATATCTCTAAACACATCGGCACCGGCCCAATAACAGATAGAGAACATATAGCTTTCCTCAACCTTTGGCTGGAATGATTCATCTTCTGTGGATCAACCTGTGGCCCAACAGCAAACATGCAGCATCTAGCCCAATCACTGGTAGCAAAGAAATCCATCCCCTTGGGCAAATTCTTACTCGGAGCTGTGTACCAAACCCTAAGCCAATTAACAGCCAAGCTTCTCTTAGGGAATCTTGTTGGTTATGGAGGTCCTTGGTGGTTTTTACAGCTATGGTTAAACTTGCATACAATCAATGTTGCTGCAAGAACTCCCTTACACCCATCAATCTTCTCATCGGACCACTCAAACGATGAAGAATCTATCACCCATCGATGCATGTCTTTTGGAGAGGCAGCATTAACTTATCTAGGATCAGGACCATCGGCTGAGGTCTTTCAAAAATGGTTCAACCAATTCTATAATGGATTTGCCAAGAGCACCAAAATAAGGTTCCCCTATGATAGCTTTACAGATTAAGAACTACCAGCCGATTTGAGGCTCAATGACTTGAACGATGCAGCTGATCCTAGCTCAAGAGAAAACTTTGTATCGACCATCTCTCCATGCATTCTCAAAACAGGAATATCCCAAGGCTGCAATGTACAAGTGTCTTATGAGTTTTATCACCCAACATTGGCTGCACGACAACTTAGTTTAGGCCAACTTCCAATTAGCTTGCACTTCTCAAGAAAAATCCAGACAAGGGGTGTTCTGACCTCGGCTCTGCAGATGGACAGAATTCTAAACATTGAGGGTCCTGTACTTGGATCTCTGAACCATGTAAACATCCACCTCTAGCGCAGCCAATTGTTTGACAAATGGTGGAGTGAATGGAAGAAGCATTTGTTTCATCTACCGACTAGCTACTTTTTGACTACAATCATCTCTTCTCTTAGTCCTCAGGTATGCTTTCTCATTTTCAACCAACCTTAAACTTTATCTCTCAAAAATTATCTAACTTTCTCGTTTGCAGGTTCCAGATATTCTTCCTCCAGCTCAAAGCTTAAGTGGCCAGCCGATCGTGTATGCATCGGCCTTAATGCTATCAGGAGACCTAGCTCCATCGATCATCAGCTTCGCTGCCCCTATGGTAGCATCTTTGCTAGAAGGCCAAGTTAGGGAGCCAATGCTTAAAGCTGGTGGGAAGCACAAACCACCGGTCATCAAGAAGTTGAAAAAAAAACCCAAAGTTGCATCCTCCAGGAAACCTACCGACAGCATTCCTCCTTTTGATTCCGATGTTGAAGAATTCTTGGACAAAGCAATCATGGAGGAAGTAATTGACAGAGCTGCAGCTGATATGAGTGACACTGAAGACCAGATTACAGCCGATCCAACCCAGCCGACGCAGCCATTTCTCCAAGATCACCGGCTCAATCAGACACTCAAGCCTCACCAAAATCATGTCAACGCAAAACAATCCGCAAGGTGAAGGTAAGATACAATTCATCTTCAGACTTAACTTTTTAACAAAATTACTAACACTTGCTTTTTGCAGCCTAAGATTGTATCGGCTATGGCCAAAAACAAACACTTTCCGATGCCCCCTTGTCTCCAGGTCCTCAAGTTTCCCCAATAGCATCGGTAATATCCAAAACTTTTCAAACTTGTATCATCAGTCGATACATAGGCACTTAACACTTATTATCTTTTCAGCCTAGAGCTTCATCGGCTTCTCCTCATCAACCGTCTTCAAGTAATCAAGCTCCTTCTGTTGCTGGTAGTCGCCATGTAGAAGAACAAGAAAAGACCACTGCTACGCCGATAGCTCAGGTAAACTTATCAATACATTTCATCGGCTCAATTTTATTTGTTACTAAACATCAATCTTGTTTTGCAGAATTTAGTCGATATGTTTTCTTTCGACATCAAGCAGTTCTTGGATGAAGATGATGAAGAAACCAGTAGCAAGGCTAAGTCCCCAATCTCTGAAAGTTTAAGAGCCCAACTACTGGACATAGCCGATCGGCTCAATGCCTTCTTGGACGCCTTAGTCACCAACTGTGGGCCGATCACGAGTAGATATCAAGAAATCCAAGATCAGTTGCCTGATGAAGTCGTTGATGTTATATCTCCAGCAACCTTCCTCGAGTCTCATCAAATCAAGGTTCAACGGGCGCAGCAAAGACTTGCAGATCGGCGAGAGCTTAAAGCCTTGGAATCAACCCTTCAAAGTAGCCGGCAGCAAGTGAACAACGACAAGGCTAAACTTGATGAACTAACTGTTGACTCAGAAGCAACCCAAAAACACATCATCGAGCTTGAACAACAAGAAGCTGATCTCTTGGCCAAATTGGAACAAATTCGCAAAGAGATTACTCAAGAAAAGCAAAAGCTAGCCGATCTCCCAAAAGCCATCGATATCCAGTGAGCTAAATTGAAGACATCGGCTAAACACTTAGTAGCACAAAACAAAGCCCTGAAGCCGATCCTACGAACGGATGCCGATGACTCTAGAATTATTGAAGAAGTTGACCAAATCCACCTGTGAGCGATATCGACAATCCACGCTTTTTTGGGTTGATGTAACAACTGTAGGCTCTTGATATATTCATCTTATCATACTTTAACATTTTTAACATTTTTGTACAATATATCCATCGGCTTCCTAGCCGACTTTGGCTTCCATACTTGCTTCTTACTAAGGTTTTGTTGTATTTTGGTCTAAGGGCAATAACAAATATCAGCCATCTCAAGGCAATGTTACCATACATCGGCTAAACAACCGATTAGGAATTGATCCAAACACTTGGGTAATACTTCAAATATTTTCCATTTAAAGCCCTTCTGAAAACCTCTCCATCAAGACCTTCAAGCAAATATGCATTTCCAGGCACACAATTATGAATCCAATAAGGTCCCTCCCAATTAGGTGACCACTTTCCAAATTTGTTATCTCTGGTCCCCATCGGCAGGATCAACTTCCAAACAAGCTCTCCTTCCTCAAAAGCCTTTGGTACAACTTTTTTATTATAATGTCTCAAAACTCTTTCCTTATCTCGTTTGATTTTTTCTAAAGCGTGCAATCGGATCAGTGCCAAATCTTCCAAGTCATCAATCATCAAGCTATGATAATCATCAGCTAATAACTCATTTTGCAAAGAAATCCTTCTTGAGCTGATGTTAGTCTCCTATGGCAGAATAGCTTCATGCCCATATACAAGTTGATAAGATGACACTTGTGTAGCCCTATGACATGCCATCCGATAAGCCCATAGTGAATCGGCCAGGGTAGTATGCCACTTTTTAGGTTGTTCAACAATCTTCCTCTTAATCAACTTGATCAAACTCTTGTTAGAAGCTTTAGCTTGCCCATTAGCTTGTGTATAATAAGGAGAAAAATTTAACAACTTGATGCCCATACTATCAGCAAACTGAATAAACTCATCGGCTACAAAAATAGATCCCTGATCCGTTGTAATAGTTTGTGGAATCCCAAATCAATAAATTATATGCTCCTTCACAAATTCAATGGCATCTTTGGAATCAACTTTTTCTTTAAAGGAATTGCTTCAACCCATTTTGTAAAATAATCCGTTGCCACTAGGATATATTTATGCCCCTTACTCGATGGTGGATTAATCTGGCCGATCATATCAATTCCCAAACCTCTGAACGGCCATGGCTTAATAATTGGATTCATAACCGATGCTTGTACTCTCTGAATGGCTCCAAATTTTTGACAATCTTGGCAACCCTTATAATACCTAAAGCAAACTTCCAGCATTGTCGGCCAAAAATATCCAACCCTTCTAAGTAACCATCTCATTTTATGAGTCGATTGATGTGTTCCACAAATCCTTTCATGAACTTTACACATGACAACTTTAACCTCCTCCAGATTCAAACATTTAAGTAAAACTCCATCAATTGTCCGATAATATAAATCCTCATCAAGAAACACATATGTTAAAGCTTTATATTTCAACTTTCTTGACGCCGACTGAGAAGGATTCTTCAAATAATTAATAATATCATACCTCCAATCATCGGTACCAACTTTTGCAACCTCAATATCAGCATCTTTCAACATCGCCTTATAGCCTGATGCACCTTGAGCTAAATCATTGGCTTCAATATTCTGCTCTCTAGGAATATGCTTCATAGTTATAACCTTGAAATTTGTCATCAACTCTTGGCACTTCTCATTATAAAACTTCAAGATCTCATTCCTGCATTCATGTTCCCCTGATAACTGATTGATTACCAATAATGAATCTTCAACAATCTCAATAGCATCGGCTTCGACTTCTTTCAAGAGTTGCAAACCCTTAAGCACTGCTTCATACTCAACTTCATTATTTGTATAATAAGATTTGATTGTAAAAGCAAACTGAAAACTTGCTCCCAGATGATATAATCTCTAAGCCGATACCATAACCATGTGTACAAATAGATCCATCAAAGAATAACGTCCAAGACATCATCTCAACATAATTAACTGACTCACCTTGGTGCTAAACGATAAAATTGGAGACTGCTTATCCTTTTACTGCTTTAGCCGATTCATATCTAAGATCAAATTCTGTTAAGGCAAAAATCTACTTCCCAACTCTACCTTTCAAAACCGGAGCGGATAGCATATATTTTAGCACATCGGCCTTACAAACTATTGTGCACTCATTCGAAAGCAAATAATGCCTCAACTTTGTACATGAAAAATATGGACACAAACACAATTTCTCAACAGTAGTATACCTCGTCTCTATATCCAGAAGCCTTCTGTTAAGGTAAAATATTGCCCTTTCTTTCCCATCAACCTCCTGAACTAGAACTGAGCCGATAAATCTCTCATCGGCCGATAAGTAAAGCTTGAACGGAATCCCTCTCTGAGGTGGCATTAAAACTAGAGGTGAACTCAGATATTCCTTAATATTGTCCAATGCTTTCTGTTGCTTTTCTCCCTAAACAAATTACTGAACGACTTTCAATCTCAATAATGGAGTAACAGGCTCAATTCTTCCTGATAAGTTAGAAATAAATCTCCTTACAAAACTAACTTTGCTGATCAAGGATTGCAACTTGGTTTTATTTTGTGGAGGTTTGATATCCTTAATCCATTTATACTCCTCGGAGTTATCTCAATCCCCCTTTCATGAACTAGAAAACTAAGAAATTGCCTAGCCGATACACCAAAAGCACATTTGTTGGGATTCATCTTTAAACCATACTTCCTTGTTCTTTCCAGCACTCTTCGTAAATCGGCTATATGTCCATCAATCTTTTTAGATTTCACAACCATATCATCATTATAAATTTCAACCAATACACCAATGAGATCATGAAAAATATAATCCATTGCCCTTTGATACGTAGCACCAGCACTCTTCAAACCAAAAGTCATAACAACCCACTCATACAAGCCGATTGCACCAGGACATCGAAAGGCTGTTTTGTGAATATCTTCTTCAGGCATAAAAATTTGATTATATCCTGCATTACCATCCATAAAACTAATAATCTTATGTCCAGAAGCTGTATCAACCAACAAATCAGCAATCGACATTGCGTACTCATACTTGGGTGTAGCTTTGTTCAAATTTCTGAAATCAATACAAACTTTAAGCTTTTTATTTTTCTTGATTACTGATACTATATTTGAAACCCACTCAGCATATCGGCATGGCTTTATAAAATTGGCATTATAAAGCCTTGTAATCTCATCCTTGATAGCATCATACATTTCTGGCTTGAATCGTCTTTGAGGCTATTTATATGGCCGATACCCTGGTTTAATAGGGAGCCAATGTTCTACAATAGATCGGCTAAGTCCTGGCATCTCATGATACTTCCATGCAAAACAATCTTTATACTCTTTTAACAGCTTAATTAATTCCTTTTTGAATATATCTGACAATGTAGCACTTACAAATGTTGGCCTAGGTCTGTCACCATCACCAATATCTACTTCTTCTAGCTCATTAGCCGACATAAACCCTTACCCCAATTTTCCTTCAAAATCATCCACAGAATCTTCTACATATGCATTGGGGCCAATCTCTACATTGTCAAAGTAAAAGCTGAGGTCCTTCATCTCCAATCAGCTGAATATCACAATCAGACACTTTTAAGAAATCTCCTTTCCAAACTTTACCTGACAAGCAATCAACTCCTTCCATCTCCCAGATAGTTAAATCGACAATAGTAATATTAACTGACCTGTCGGCTTGCACGATCTCTACTTGGTCTCCTTGCCACTGAATCAAACTTTGATGCATCATTGAAGGTATACAACAATTCGCATGTATCTAGTCTCTCCCTAACAACAAACTATATGATCCCTTTCCATCAATGACAAAAAATGTGGTTGGAATTGTTTTACTACCAACTGTCAACTCAACATTCAGAATTCCCTTCAAAATCTTTTAACACCATGTTGGTCTTGATCAAATCTTCTTGAGTCTTCTCAAGCTTTCTGAATGTTGTATAAGGCATAAGATTGACAGCCGCTCCTCCATCAACTAACATCTTGGATATCGGCTTCCCATTGATAAAACCCTTAATGTATAAAGGTCTCAAGTGCCAATGTTCACCATCCTTAGGTTTTCTGAAGACGGCTTGTTCCGGTGTTAAGGTCAACTTCGCCAATGACTCTTCTATTTTCTCATCGGCTGCATGTATACCGTACTTTGCTGGCAACACAAACACCATATTGACTGAAGATGAAGCTACAGCTTTACCTTTTGCAGATGTTGAAACCTTATCGGCATTGACTTCTTCGACTGATACAATTTTGGATTTAACACGCCACTCCTTTCTGGTTCGTTGCAGCCGATAGTCAATCTCTTCATCAACTTCCTGTATCTACTCTCGGTTCCGCAGCCATTGTACCCTCATTTTTTGATTCTTGGTGAAAATTCCAGATGAACACCATTGAGGATTCTAAGTTTGCTTTCCTTGATCTTCATCTTCATCTTTGAAATAATCCTGATGAATCAGCCCCAAATGTTGGTGTACTGACAAGCTCTTCTATATCTGCCGATTCTTAATTCTTAAAGTCCTTGATTGTTGACAACTACCTTGGAATATTGCATCTGCATCACTGCACCCTGGACAATCTTCAATTGATGGTAATCTCATCCCTTCGTTCCAACAAAACCTAAAGAACTCACATCTTTAGTGAGGATCAAAACAAGCTTCATCATCTTGAGCATATATTTGGACTTGCTTATCTTGTTTTCTCTGGTATTTGTTGATCAACTTAACAAAATTAAATTTATTTTGTTGATAAGTCCGATAACTTCTCTTATCAGCTTCATTGGTGTTGACCATGTTAACAGGAAAAGGATGACCTTCAATCTTCATCGGCTTCTTTCCATCATCAAACTTGATTCTGCCTTGTTCTATAACCGATTGGATCTACTGCCAAAATACCTTGCATTCATTGGTATGATGTGACCTAGTGTTATGCCAGTTGCAATATTTCTTTTTCTGCAACTCTTCAACCGATGGAATCACATGACCTACTAGAAGTTGTATTTGCTTCTCTTGAAGCAGCAGATCAAATATTCTATAAGCTTTGTTAATATCAAAATCATATCTCTCTTCCTTTCCATTGTCTTTGACCCATTGACAAACAACAGTTTTCTTGTTTCTTGACTACTCTGCTAAACCGATCTCTGGGTCTTCATCTTCTGACTCTGACTCATAGCTATAAATATTGTTAACACTATTAGCTTTCCTAGTAAATCTCTTATCCTCTTGGAATCTCTGTTCATGAGCCGATACTTTCTGAACCAAATGAGCCAAACTCTCAAAATCTTGTACAGAAAATCTTTCCCTTATCGGCCCAAGCATCCCTTGGAAAGCTAAATCAGCAAGCTGTGAATCAGTCAAGTTCAAACTATAATATCTATTCCTCATATCTCTAAACCTTTGAATATAGTCTGGAACCGACTCATCAAATCTCTGCCTGATAGATGTTAAGTCTGACAACTTCATCTCTTGGACTCCATTGAAAAAATATCTATGAAATTGTTTTTCTAGATCGACCCAACCTGTGACAGAATTGTAAAGTAATGAAGAAAACCATGTGAAGGCCGATCCAGACAATGATAATGGAAATAATTTGACTCTCAAAGCTTCTACAGCCGATGCCTCCCCATATTGCGCTAAAAATCGGCTGATATGTTCATATGTAGAAACATTATCCTATCCTGAAAACTTTGAGAAGTTTGGGATCTTGTATCGGCTTGGCAATGGCACCTTGTCAAAATACTCTGCATATGGATACCGATACATATTTTCACTATCCTTGGGTTTTAAACCAAATTGTTCCCTGACTACTTCTGCAATCATACCAGCCCACTGTTGTTGTTGCCCTCCAAACTATGGAACCTGCTCATAGTGGTTATATTGAGGTTGATATTGGTATTGTGAAACATGTTCAGGCCGATATTGTTGAGGTGATATCGACTGAGGCTGAAAACTTGAAGTTTGACCCAAGAAAGGTGGATGAGATTGATATTAATAATTTTGAGGCATCTCATACACATATTGTGGCCCAGATGATGTTAATGGCAAAATCGGCTGTTGAATAGGAACTTGATTTTCTTGAATTCCCATCGGCTGCTGAATAGGATTTTGTAATCCAGCCGATGTTGATGGTATAATCCTTGGAGCCTGATTTTGTTGATCTTGCTGAGATATCTTTCCCCCAAGGACAAATTGCTGTTGCATCCCTGAATAACCTGGGATCTCAGTCTTGATGGTCCTATATGGAGGAAACACATTATTTGGAAAGTACACTAGGCCTTTTGCCTTCTTTTCAACTATAGTTCCATCCATTGCCTTTTTGGCCACGTTAGTTAATGTGTTCACTAACACATTAGACTGATTAATCAAAGCTTGATGTACTGCGTAATCCAGTCTATCTTGTAACGAGATATTCTCATCCATAATTGGCTCTTCCTCTCTAGCCTTGATCTCTTCAGTTTTGACTCCATCTTGTTGGGTACTAGATTCAACCTCCGGCTTTGGGAAGACTACTTTGCCTTTCTGGATAACTTTGCCATGCTGAGAGACAATGAAAGAATCCAGATTCATCTTGCGAAAAGCTTGAGTCATCTGATCCATCTCCGCCTTTTGCTCATCAGACAATTGTTCAACCGTTACTGGGATAACATTGTCTTCAGTTATTTCTGGCATGACGGATATCTTGAAAGTCTTGTCCCATCAGGCGTGCCAAAAGTGTGTTGATGCAAAACACAGTGGCCTGTGAGATTTGCTTCACTAGAGTGTAGGTCCAAATCTTAGACAAATGGGTTCTGGGTGTGCCAGTTGGTTCAATCCTGCAACCTACAAGATATACAATAAATCAGTTAGATATACAATAGCCGATCGGCCGATAAGCCGATAACATACCGTATGGACCTAGCCGATGCGATCTGACCGAATCGGTTGTAAGGTGTAAGGTGAACAAAATAAAACAAACCCTAATCATGCTCCATCGGCTGTGAATACATAATCTATAGACAGAGATTAGATACTAGCCGATGAGGTCATAACTAGGTTAAAATAGATAATGTATTGGCTAATACTCCGATATAGCCTTATATAAGAATATTAATCTAGATAAATATATCGAGGCAAGACTAATACATTTAACCAAAGTGAGATCCTTGTATAAGGGCAGATATAACATGAAGAGTATGATTAAATAAATTTAAACAAAGCTAGATAGTTATATCAGATAAGATTGGCTGAAACCCCAATGCTACCCCTATTACAAGCAAAAGACAGGCTAAAGATCATGGTTCTAATTAGGACTAAGGCTGATGTAACACAAAGTGTAAAAAGATACATGATATCTAGACAATCAAGCCTTTGCATGTTTTTCAGGGTGGTAGATATCTCATGCCAATCTAGGCTAATAAAGTGATTTAGCCGATATCGACAAAACCTTGTGCAAGGTTCGGCTGATATGGCTAAATTAACCGTCGACTTAGATTGACTATGTTATGTGGTAAATTAACAAGCCATACCTCCAGCTAAGAAACTCCAAGCACGAACTCATCAAGAAAATGAAAAAGAAATTGTGGCGATGCGCCAAAAGTGTTGTATATAACTATTGTCGTTTTTACATAGACCTCGGGCTTATATTTATACCCGTACATACAGACCTTGTCCTTGCCGGACACTATTTACAACTTGCCTAAGCAAACAAGTCCTAGGTGGACTCTTACCACAATATTATAAAAAGGAAACTAACTCTTAATCCTAATCAATAGACACAATTGCCATATCCGGACTCAATTTCTAGTTGGCAATGTCTTCAAGTTTTTCTCCGAAGTCAACACGAACCCAGGCTAGCCATATTGGCTCAACCAAGTTCGATTCAGAACACCCGTATCGACTACCGAATCCGATCCCATATCGGCCGATACAGCTTCAGCCAATGCGCTGACTGTTTTGGAAAACTCCTTTATTTCTTCAAATCCGCCTTGGATCCAATCTCAATTGCTAGCATATCTTTACCAAATTTTGCTGTTATCTGAGGGCAAAGGACAACCGCAGCAAAAAGGTCAAGGGATGTTCTAGCGCCAATTTGGTGCAGAAGAACCCTCATGCATCTCAAAACAAGAAAATCAAACTTGATGTCAAATCCAAGGCAACAACCAATTTTAAGAAGAAAGACAAGGGAAAGGCAAAGGGCGACTGCTTTGTATGCGGTAAGCCTGGGCATTGGTCCAAGGACTGTCCTGATCGCAAGGACAAAAAGTCTGAAAACATGGTTGTTAGCAATGGCGGAGGAACATCAAGGTACGGTATTTTTTTACCTACAGTTCTATCTGTTTTTCACTCACCTAATTGGTGGGTTGATACTGGTGCTAATATTCATGTGTGTGCTGACATTTCCTTGTTTTCTTCTTATCAGGTCGGGAGAGGTTCCTTTTTGTTGATGGGAAATGGATCACTTGCGGCTGTTCATGGTGTTGGTATGGTCGATCTGAAGTTTACTTCGGGAAAGACCGTGCAGCTGAATAACGTGTAGCATGTCCCTTCAATAAAGAAGAATCTAGTTAGCGACTCTCTACTGTGTAGAGATGGTTTTAGACTTGTGTTTAAATCCAATAAATGTGTCGTATCTAAATGTAGAACCTTTATTGGTAAAGGTTATGACAGCAGAGGCTTGTTCCGCTTTTCTTTAGATGATATGTGTAATAAAGTTGTGAACCATGTAAGCAATGATGATGAGTCCAATGTGTGGCATTCGCGCTTTTGTCATGTGAATTTTGGTTGTATGACGCGCTTAGCTAACATTAGTTTAATCCTAAAATTCACTTTGGTCAAAGGTTCTAAGTGTCATACTTGTGTTCAAGCAAAACAACCTCGCAAGCCTCACGAGGCATCAGAGGCGACAAACTTGGCACCTCTAGAACTTGTTCATTTCGATCTATGTGAAATGAATGGCGTGTGGGCTAAAGGGGAAAGAAATACTTCATGACACTTATAGATGATTCGACTTGGCGAAGAGTGAACACCGGCTAGATTGTATCTACCAAGCTAGGCTGATCATAGAAGCCATCGTCGGAGAATCTGCCTCTTGAACCCATCTCGTCAAAACCTGATTGCACCAAATCCCCTACCTGGCGTGCCACTATCGACGGGCTATACCTGCGTACGGTATTTGTAGAGTATGGAGATCATTGGTACGTAAGTATATGTGAGATTGAGGTAAAGAAGATGGAACACAAGGGACTTCTATACTAGTTTAGGTCCCCGAGAAGGGTAATAGCCCTAATCCAGTTTGTATGTATAGCTAATCTAGCTTACCGACATACTCGCCAAGAACTATCCGACGACTTGCAGAAGGCGACTGTTAACGACAAAATTTAGTAATTTCCATTAGTCAAGACCGGGTCCAAGATGGAATTCACGCTGTGATTTTAGTAGATTCGGTTGGCAAGTTTATCCGGGTTTTCATCAAACTTTCGTCTAAGGAAAGTGTATCTTAGTTTCTATTTCTTTTAATAGAGTCCTGAGCCGTTGGAGTAGTATTAGAATTGGACTCAGATAGTTTCCCTTGTTTTGTTAGCCGATCAGAGTCATGTCTGAGTCGGAGTTATAATAGTAATTTCTTGTTTAGAGATAGAGTCCCGTATCGATCCGATCGTAATAGAACCTATCCTCGCTGGTATCGTTGGAATTAGTACTTTCTCGATTTAGTTTGATATACTGATTCAATGTTTGTTTACATTGCTTATCCGATATATTGTCTGTTTCGATATATTGGCTCTTTCTTAGATTGCTTTTGCCATCTTAGCTAGATTCAATATATCAACCACTTTGAATAGCATCAATTGATTAATTTAAATCTATCCAGCTTGTTGTTAATTTTGAAATATCTTGGTTAAGTCCAATCTTCTAGGTTACAATTTGTTGGCTAGATTTACTAAGTCAATAGGTCCTAATCATTGTTTCATTGGAGTTATAGCCGATGAGTTATTTGCTTATCATATTATAACTTGCTATATCGGCTGAATCTACAAGGTTTAGTATAGTTACTAGTTTATGTGGTTATTGCCTTTAATCTAATACCGTCTCAATTAAGTCCGATCTATTTAGATTGTGGTAAATAACTATAGATTGCTAATGATTTATATTCTAACATGTCATAACCGATATTAGTTTATTTGCATCATATAGAGATTTTGATATGCTTCAATTATCAGCACATCGGCTTATATTCAAAGATACATATATTTGCTTAAACTCTTTAAATTTATTACTCTCAATCTTATACTGTCTCGATTAGGTTCGATCTATCAAGATTGATTGTAATAATATTATAGAATTTGGCAAATATGTTGTATCTTTGTTTCGGCCGATGATGTTTTAATTCCTTTAATATCTAAATTCTATCGGTCATAGCTGATCGATCTGAAATTCCATCGGCATCGGCTTGGGCAAACCATACTATATTGGCTCCTTGGTCTAATATTCCTTGTTTATTCTTGTTAGTTGCAGGATCAAACTAACTGACACGCCCTGAACCAAATTAACAGGACCTGCACTAGAGAAAGCAAATCTCTCAGGCCTTCGTGTGTGCGGTGAATTTTGCGTCAACACGCTTTTGGCATGCCCAGCTGCGTCAACAAAGATGAAATCATTCCAGTTACGGCGGACAAGTTGATAGATGAACAAAAAGCACAGTTAGATCAAGTTACTCAAGATTTTCAGAAGTTTTGTTTGGAATCACTTAGCATGACTCAGCAAGGACCAATACAGAAAACTAAATTTCCTAGGCCGATGATTGAAGGAGAAGGGAGTAACAATTCTCCAAGGATTCCCATTTAGACTTTTCAGGATACAATAGATGAGGCTGTGAGTCAAGCTTTGATAAACCAATCTAGAGTTTAGTTGAATACATTGTAGAATTTGATATTAAGGGTTGTTGATAGATCTTTGACTAGAGAAAAGCCTAGAGGACCAATTTATTTTACTGGAAATACACCTCCTAACAATTACAAACAGATAAAATCAGAATTTCAGGAACCAGTTCATAGCAAGATGCATATTCCCAAAATACCAATTGGAAACCCTAAAGTACCTTACTATGGGGGGGGCGCAAACTGAACAACACCGATATGAATAGCAAAATCAGTATTATCAGTATTGGCAAGAAGGACCACAGGACATGCATCAATTTCAGCAAGAAGGACCACAAGATCAATGACAGTATCGGCAAGAGGGGCATGATCAATATCATCAAGAGGGGCAGTATCAACCTCAAGGGAATCAATATGCACAAGGGCCTATGCAACAACAATATGGGGGTAATGGAAACGAGTAGTGGGCCAATAAAATTGCTGAAATCATGTGGGAACAATTTGCACTTAAACCTAAGGAGCAAACTTATATGTATCGGCATCCATTTCCTGATTGGTTTGACAAAGTTCCATTGCCTAACCGATATAGAATACTAGATTTTTCAAAATTTTCAGGGCAAGAGAATATTTCTACAGTCGAACATGTTTGCCGATTTTTAGCACAGTATAGTGAAGCGTCGCTGTAGATGCCTTGAGTGTTAGGTTTTTTTCCATTATCTCTTTCTAGATCAGCTTTCACCTGGTTTAATTCTCTAGCACCAAATTCTGACAAGAGTTGGGCCGATCTAGAAAAACAATTTCATTACTATTTCTTTACTGGGATACAAGAGATGAAGTTATTAGATTTGACATCCATCAGACAATGATCAGATGAATCAGTTCCAAGTTATATTCAAAGATTCCATGATATTAGAAATCGATGCTATAGTCTGAATTTGAGTGATGCACAATTGGTGGATTTAGCTTTTCAAGGATTATTGGGGCTGATCAGGGACAAATTTTCTCCACGGGACTTTCAAAGTTTGTCTTATTTAATGCAAAAGGTATCGGCCCATGAACAACGATTTCAAGAATCAAGAAAAGATAGATTTTCGAAGAAAGTAGCCAATATCAACAATTATATTTCAAATTCATATCAAGATGATGAAGACCTAGAAATCGGCTCGGCGGAGTGGTCAAGGAAAAAAATGTGCTCGTTTGTCAATGGTTCAAGGATACTGGTGTCGATGGGTATACACCGGCCACGGTATTTGTAGAGTACGGGAATTGTTGGAACCAGGGTATACGAGAGATTGAGGTAAAAGATACAGAAGACAAGGATTTTTATACAGGTTCGGGCCCCTTAACTAATAGGTAATAACCCTACTCCTGTTGGGCAAAACCGGTGTTGCGTTTATATATTAATACCATACGAGTACAATATTTGGGATAATCTAATCTAGTCAACGTCGACCTGACGGCATGGAGCTCCAACACGTAGTTGACGGCTAATTTAGTCTTCTTCCTCGAATATGAGCTTGGCGATATTGGAGGTAGCTCTAGATCCCTCATGTTGATCTTAGTGGCTCTAGGTTGAGTCTGTCTAGGCTTGTATTCTGACTTGGCATGTGTTGGCCTCTCCCCTCTTCTCGTAGGGGGCATGTATTTATATCCTCGGATGTCTCCTTGTCCAAGTGAAACTAGGGAGACAAGTATGGATACGATCTGAGTAGTCCTTGTAGTGTCCAAGTAGGACTCCGCTTCTCCTTCCTTATCCGGAACACCTTCTATTCCGAGAAGATAATTTTCTTCTTTATCGGTCGTATTTCCTTAACCAAAGGATACCTTCTCGTACACTATTAGGTATATGGTATTTGCGTACAGCACGAACCCATTTATAGGAGGTATGCCTTATTGATAACACTGACAGTAGCCTTCGACCTCAATGCAAATGATCGGACTAGCATTCTCGACCGTGTAACCCGAAGATCCATCATTGTCAGAATCATCTGGCTGTTTTTGGAATATCGAGTAGGCATGAAATTTCTGACAAGTCATCTTTCCTAGCCATGATAGAGAATGTGACCATTGTTTGAATTTGGATTGAGGTCAAAACATATGCGACCATGCTATAGCTCTTTTGATGAAATTTCCCATACATAACCCTTGTCAAACTCATCCAACCATTTTTGGACAGCCGAGTAGTTATAGAGTATGCGACAAAGTCTTTCTCTTCTACTAGACAGAGAACTCGACTTGAACTTGAATCCACTAATCCAACATCCATCTAGTTGAAAATAAATTTTAACTACTGTGTGCCCTGGGATCAGTATATGTCTATTAATTGAGTACAAAAATTGTTGGTTCAAGCTTTATTAAGTCAAGACAAGATGTCGACTACTGTAAAGCCTCCAACTAGTCTCAATTACTCAAGAAGACCTATTGCTCTAATATCTTATTTTCCTGAAATCGATTCTCAGAACAAATTGTTAGATAGAAAAAGCCCCCGAGTGAACGCTTAGGAGCAATATGATATGAATTGAAAATATTAAAAATAAACTAACTGCACATGTGCCAATAAACGAGTACTCTCACTAGAGCTGCCCTCAGCTGAATGGAGTTAGATACTCTCCCTAGCCCCCAGCTGGTTTTATAGAAAGATTTTCACAAAAGCAGCTTGAACCTCATAACAAACTAAGGTGAAGAAGCGAATGTCTAGCCCCCAGCCGTGAAGTTGGGAAAACCAATTTCCCATTAAATGGCTAGTTAATATGTTACAGTGAGTACTCTGACACGACCAATTCTAACATGATCGTTTGACCCTGTTAACACCAGATTTTCGCAATCTACTCGGAGAAGAAAGAGAAAACCGATGCAGAGAAGAAGAAGCAATTCAAGTCGGATCGGTTACGCTATCGGACCAAGCCGAGTATCGGACCAAGTTCTGTATCGGACTTAGTGGCGTATCGGACCAAGTGGAGCGCTAGCAGAGGGACTGTATCGGCCGGTGTAGGTTCGATGCGGCCATCGGCTGATGGAAGCAGGAAGCCAATGGAGGCAGAGCGGGCTCGGTTTGGGCCTGAGTCAAGCTTCAAACGAGATTGCCAAGTAGGGATAAGGCCTGATTTTAGGCAATCGTATCTCTTAAATTAGGAAGTTAAAATAGTTTCGATCTAATCTATGGCAAGAGTCCGCCATGAGGACTTGTCTGTTAGTTATAGATAAAATCGTGTCCTATATGGACAATGTTGTGAATCACGGGTATAAATATCCTGGTAGTTTGTACTTAGAATCTCTCTCAATTCGACACTCAAAAACACTACAGTTCAATCTACTTTGGGCGCATCGCCACCCTCGTAAGAGGTTGATTTACGGTGAGTTCTTGCTTCCCCAGAGTAGAGGTGTTGGCGCAGAATTTGTACCCGTCCAGCAACCAAACGGGTTCCGCGTTACCACGGCGGCCTGGGAGATTTGCTTAACTCCAGTGCAGGTCCAAATTGGCTTGCCTAGTCGTGCGCAGAGCGTGCTAGTTGATTTGATATGCAATCAACAAGAAACAAGTAAACCATATCAGAAAACAATGGTCGATCGGCCGATAGGCCGATGTCACATTGTTATAGCCCAGCCGATAGGGCAAAGCTGTATTCGCTTACTTGATATAATAAGCAAATTAAAGAAATATAATCTCATCGGCCCATGCTAAAAGCGTGTGATAGATTAATGGAATTAGCCGATGAGGGTTTCATGAGGATAACTACACTAGCTATTACTCTAGTGTAAACTTATACAGGTCAATCGGCTAACATAAATACACCAACCACAAAGAAGTCTTTAAAAACACTCTGTAACTGATATGTTTATATTCGTCGATCCACATGTATAAGTGGCAAACACATGCAAAAACATAAATAATCACATGCATTAGATAAGACCGGCTGAAACCCCGGCGCTATCCTTAATTACAATCGAAAACAGGCTTCGTGTTAGATCTCGAAACAGGACTAAGGTCGATAGCAACTCAAAGTGTGAATCGAGACTTAACGCAAAGAAAATCAAGCCGTCGATTGCTTTTGGGGATGGTAAATGTCTTAGATAATCTAAACGAGTAAATTGATTTGACCGACGTCAACAATAAATCCTAAAGCGAGTTAACTGCCGGCGAGATAGAATCAGAAAACCACATCAAGATTAGCTAACACACGATAACGACGATCACATCATCAGAGCTTAACGTGCCTAAAACGACACGCTAGCCCCGACGATGCAAATCGTCGGGTATGAGTTCTTACCTTGCTCTTGGGAAGCAAGAACTCGTCAGGAGTCAACCTCTTGCGAGGGTTGGCGATGCGCCAAAAGTAGATTAATTTGATTGTATGATTGATTGAGAGAGAGAGAGATCCTATGTACAAACTATCGGGATATTTATACCCGAGGTTACAACAGAACCCTTGTAGGGCATGATCTTATCTACAACTAACAAACAAGTCCTTGCGGCAGACTTAAGCCACAGATTAGATCTAAACTACTTAATTTACAAGATACAATTGCCTAAACCGAGCTTTATCTCTATTTGGCAACTTCCTTGAAGCTTATTCCGAGCCCAGACCAAGCCCACATTGACGCTATCAACTCACAACCCGTATCGGCCCACGACCAAGCCGAATCCGTATCGGCCGATACGCTCTCTATGGCAACACCTCCCCAGTCCGATACGATTACCGGGTCCGATACGAAGCCTGGTCTGACTCCAACTCAATCCTTCCTATCTGCTTCGGTTTCCTCTTTTCTTTCCAAGTCGATTACCAAAATCCGTCGTTAACACATGCCCCCCCAATTCCGCTTCATTATATAATGTGGCGGAATTAGCTCCGAGGAACCCACCGACTTCTTTGCTAGGTCCAATCTGAAAACCGCGCAGATCCAGATTCGAATCCTTCCGCCACCGATTCAACAAACCCTTCGCATTTCTCAACTCCGGCGACCCCTCGGCGTTTCGTCAACATCAACCCCCTTCACAGTGATCCCTTCAATGACAACGATGGCCTCCGCCCCGTTCTATGCCTTCGAGATCCCTGCGGTAAGTCAATTCCTTCAAAATCCACATTATCGCTTTTTTCCGCCGATTTCTCCAAGTTAGGGTTTTTACTCTCTGCCCCCCGGGTCTTATATTTTCATCGTCATTCTCATGATCTAGGTCTTCAAAAACCAAATCTTGATCCCCACCGACGACAAATCGCATCGCTTTCTGCTAGGCCCCATGGGCGATCACGACCCAACTTGGCTAATCAATGCCGAGACAGACAGAATCCCCTTTAGGCAAGCCAAGCCCAATGTGTCTTCATGGAAACATACTTTTAGGTCTTGGCCATCCAAGCTCAACGGATACAGAACCTGGCATAAGAGGATTGCTGCTGCCAAACAAGTCCACTGGGACGAGATTGGGATCGGCCAATGCATCGCTTTGTCCTTGGCCGATACCAAAAAGAACGAACCACTCATGTCGGCCGCCAGCTACTTCTGGTCCAGTACCTTGAACGCCTTTATGTTCAAACAAGGTCCGATGACCCCCACTCTGATCGACGTCAAGATACTAACAGGGTTGGACATTGATTCTGAGATCAACCCCTTTAGCCTCCTGATACATAGCAGCCACAAGTTGAAGACCAAAAAGATTGGAGGTTGGTCTGGGTACATCTCTGAACACATGGAACATGGATCGGTCTCAGAACAAGAACATGTGGCCTTCCTGACATTGTGGTTGGAGAGATTTGTCTTTTGCGGATCGACCTGCGGCCCCACTACAAACTGTCAACACTTGGCTCAGGCTTTGGTCGACAAGAAACAAATCCCCTTGGGCCGATACCTTTTGGGAGCTGTCTATCGGCTGCTTCATGCCTCCACACAAGATTTAATATTAAAACAAACTGTGGCCCACGGAGGACCATGGTGGTTTGTTCAGCTCTGGCTCACCATCCACACCAATCCCATGGTCAATCGGCCTTCGTTATCGGACTCCTGCTTCCCCTCCAAATATGCTGACCATGAAGACCCTAGGACCAGAAGATGCATGTCCTATGGGGAAGCAGCTTCTGTCTACCTAGGCGCAGACCAATCGGCCGAGGACATGGCTACATGGTTCATCCGCTTCTTCACCGGCCCTCCATCAGCCAGGATGGAAATGTTTGTCTACACATCGGACCGAGATTTCGAACTCCCTGACGATCTTCAACTGAGTTTGATAAATGATGATTCAGAGTCAAGGGAATTGTTCATGATCGGCCTCACCCCATGCCTGTTCCCAGTAGGCCTATTTCAAGGAAGAAGCACCAGCCTGTCTTACGAATTTTATAATCCAATGGTGGCCGCTAGACAGTGCAGGCTTGGACAGCTTCCTGTGAGTTTGCATCTTCATAAACTCCTAGAGAGCAGAGGCAAGGTTCCATCGGCGCTGGTCATGAGCAAAGCGCTGGAAATCGAACTCCCAAATCTCGGCGATTGTGACCGATTGCATCTGAGCGCCTTTGTTCATATCAGTTTTCAAACATGGTGGCAAGAGTGGGCTGCTCATATTTTCCACCAATCGGCCAAATTCTATGTGACAGACCTTATCAAAAACATCAGCCCTCAGGTCCCCGATGGTCCGATTCCGGCTGTGAGCAACAGTGGGCGAGACATCTTTTATCATCAAGCCCTAGCCCCGTCAGGATCAACTGTCATGGAGTCAATCATCGGCCTTACTGCCCCAAAAGTGGCGTTGCTTCTCCAAGGTCCGATGCCCAAAGAAAACCCCAAGAGGAAAGCGCCGACCAAAAGCAAATCGCAGAAAGCCAGCAAGAAGGCTAGAACCGATGACCAGGCCGATGCCGAAGAGCTAGACCCCTCCTTGGAAGAATTCCTTGATGAACAAATGATGGAGGAGGAAGTTGATGCGGCGGCGGCCGATGCACATGAAGAAGAGAACCCATCGGCCGAAACTACCAAGGAGCCATCGGCCGAAGCTACTGAGATCCCGCCAGCCGATGACCAAGGCGATGCCCCCCAACCAAAGAGGACCAGACATGCAGTTCGCGAGGTCAATATAATCTCTTCTTTGTGTTTACATAATCCCCTTGTAATGTCATACTTTAACTTCATATCCTCTTCAGGCTGCGGCGTCGTCTATATTGAAGGAGAGAACTCGATCGGCCCCTTTACCCAGAACCAAGAAAGCCACCTTACAACGGCATGAATGAGCCAAGGCACGATTGAGGACTCCTTCTCCTTCTCCACCACCCTCTCCGACTGTCTCGGTAAGAGTTGATTTTCGCATTATCTTGCTATTCACATAACCCTATTTACCAATTTCCTGCTTTTTCAGCCTAGGGCTCCATCACCTTCACCACATCGGCCAACCCCCTCGCCTACTACTTCAACACAGCAAAGGGAGGCCGATGCAAACACCACCGATACTCCAACACAGGTAACCACGATTACCCTGGTCCCCTTTCTGCCGGTTCTTGTTTAACGAGACTAACCTTGACCCACAATGATATTTGCAGAACCTAGCCAATATGTTTTCTTTTGATATCGATCAGTTTCTTGATGATGAGGACAAGGAGCCACCCACCACAGCCAGGGCGTCAATTTCTGATGATCTAAAGAATCGGCTGACCGACATCGCCAATCGGCTGGAGTCCTCGTTGGAGTACTTGATGGAAGATTGCACCCCCATCAGGGTTAGGGTACAAGAAATTCAGGATGAACTGCTCGAAGACCTGATGGAGATTCTAACACCGGCCATCTTCTTGGAGCAATACCGATTCAAGCTTAACAAGGCAAAAGAAAGACTCGCAGAGCGACGAGAGCGTGAGCAACTGGAATCGGCCCTGTCCGCTAGCAGGGCTCAAGTTAATACCGACAAGACCAAGTTGGACGAGCTAGCGGTGGAGCCAATTGTCTTGAAGCACAAACTTGAAGAACTCCGTCGTCTCGAAGCAGAGCTAGAATCGAAGCTGGAAGCCACGCGCCACGAAATCCAAGAGGTTGAAGCCGGGATAGCTGCATCACCCAAGGCTATCGAAGACCAGACGGCAAAGCTCAAGGCATCGGCCAAGTATCTTGCCACCCTGAGTAAGTCATTGAAGCCAATCCCAGGGTCAACGGCCGATGACGCCCAAGCTATAGAAGACATTGAACAAATTCGCCGTAGAGCCATTGCAGCTATTGCAGACTTCATAGGGTGATGTAACCTATTTTTCTTTTTACCGTGTAATTATAAACCTCATTGGCCACGCAGCCGAATTTGATCTGAAAATTCCAGTTTGAAAATTGTTTCTGAAATCCATCCTGCGAGCAGATATCCCTTTACTAATCAATCTTATCGGCCAGAAAGCCGAATTCGATCTTACTCTGA
Source organism: Oryza officinalis (assembly GCA_008326285.1). Lineage (NCBI taxonomy): Eukaryota > Viridiplantae > Streptophyta > Magnoliopsida > Poales > Poaceae > Oryza > Oryza officinalis. The sequence continues at coordinate 14,738,731 of BDMV01000008.1, forward strand.
AGAAGAAAATTCCTTGAAAAATATCGCGCTTGTATATATATATGCCCCCCAAATTTTAGAAGATGAGGGCTCATATTGTAAAATTTGAACTAAGGGCGATAGTATGTATCGGCCATCTAAAGACGATGCGTAACACATCGGCTGTAATCATAAATCGGCTGGAGGGCCGATCATGAGTTGATCCAGACGCTAGGATAATATTTCTTCAAGTACTTGCCATTAAGAGCCCGTCCATAAATCTCGCCATCCAACCCCTTGAGCAAATAAGCATTGCGAGGAACACAGTGATGAATTTGAAAAGGACCTTCCCAATTAGGTGACCACTTGTCGAATTTATTATCTCTGGAACCAATCGGCATTATTAATTTCCATACAAGATCCCCTTCTTCAAACGACTTGACGACAACTTTTTTGTTGTAATGACGAGCCACTCTATCTTTATCACGTTTGATCTTCTCTAAGGCCCGTAATCGGACATGCGCCAAATCGTCTAACTCATCTACCATAAGATTATGGTACTCATCGGCTGTTAAGTCGTCTTGCAAAGCAATCCTTCTTTAGCCGATGTTGGTTTCCCACGGCAGCACCGCTTCATGTCCATAAACCAGCTGATACGGAGGCACTTGAATTGCACCATGGCAAGCCATCCGATACGCCCAAAGGGAATCGGCCAGCGTTGTGTGCCATTGCCTCGGCTGTTCGTCGATTTTCCTCTTGATTAACTTGATTAAAGTCTTATTAGAAGCCTCTGCCTGTCCATTAGCTTGCGCGTAGTAAGGAGAAGAATTTAATAATTTAATGCCCATGCTATCGGCGAACTGGACGAACTCATCGGACACGAAGATTGATCCTTGATCGATGGTTATCGTCTGAGGTAACCCAAACCAATATATAATATATTCCTTGACAAACTAAATTGCATCTTTGGAATCAAGCTTCTTAAGGGGAACGGCCTCAACCCACTTTGTGAAGTAATCTGTAGCCACCAAGATATATTTGTGTCCCTTACTCGATGGTGGGTTAATCTGGCCGATCATATCTATTCCCCATCCACGAAACGGCCACGGCTTTATGATTGGATGCATAGCCGATGCCGGTGCTCTTTGAATTGCTCCAAACTTCTGACAATCCCGACATCCTTTATAATACTTGAAACAATCCTCTAGCATGGTTGGCCAAAAATATCCAATGCGTTTCAACAACCATCTCATTTTATGGGCCGATTGATGTGTTCCACAAATCCCTTCATGGACCTCGCTCATAACAACTTTGGCCTCCTCAGGACCTAGGCACTTGAGCAAGACACCATCAATCGTCCGATGGTATAAATCATCATCTAACAGGACATACTGCAATACTTTGTATTTCATCTTTCGTGACACCGATTGGGAAGGATTCTTCAAATAATTAATGATAGCAAATCTCCAATCGTCGGCGTCCACGGCGGCGATTTGAACCCGTACATCCTTGGCCATTGGCCTGTATCCCGATGCCCCCTGAGCCAGGTCATTGGCCTCGAAGTTTTGCTTCCTAGGTATATGCCTCATTGTCACGATCTTGAATGCCTGAAGCAACACCTTGCACTCTTCATTGTAGACTTTGAGAATGTCATCTTTGCACTCATACTCTCCAGAAAGTTGATTAATTACCAGTTGTGAATCACCAATGATCTCTACGGAATCGACCTCAACTTCTTGTAATAACTGCAAGCCTTTAAGCACCGCTTCGTACTCCACTTGATTGTTAGTATAATAAGGCTTGATAGTAAAGGCAAACTCAAAACTTGCCCCCTGAGGGGATATGATAACTAGGCCGATACCGCATCCATGTCTGCAGACGGATCCATCAAAATACAATGTCCATGGCACAGTATCTGCATATGCAACTGACTCGTCTCTGTGTTGAACAATGAAATCGGCCAGGGCTTGTCCTTTGACTGCTTTGGCCGATTCATATCTGAGATCAAACTCTGTTAAGGGAAAAATCCACTTCCCAATTCTTCCTTTTAACACAGGGGCCGATAACATGTATTTCATCACATCGGCCTTACTTACCACAATACACTCGTTGGAAAGTAAATAATGCCTCAATTTAGTACATGAAAAATATAAGCACAAACATAATTTCTCCACCGGTGTGTACCTTGTCTCAGCGTCTAGCATCCTCCTACTGAGATAAAAAATAGCTCTTTCCTTACCATCAATATCCTGAACCAAGACTGAGCCGATGGATTTCTCATCGGCCGATAGGTACAGTCTGAACGGAACCCCTTTCTGTGGAGGGATTAGAACTGGCGGAGAAGTTAAATACTCCTTGATATCGTCCAGCGCCTTCTGCTGCCTATCACCCCATACGAACTCTTCATCCTCTTGTATCTTCAATAACAGAGTGAACGGCTCTATTCTTCCTGACAGGTTCGATATAAAGCGCCGAACAAAATTGATCTTGCCGAGCAGAGATTGTAACTTGGTCTTGTTCGTCGGAGGTTTGATTTTCTTTATAGCATCGATATTCTTCTGTGTAATCTCGATTCCTCTTTCGTGGACCAAGAAACCCAGGAACTGACCGGCCGATACGCCAAAGGCACACTTGTTAGGGTTCATTTTTAAGCCATACTTCCTTGCTCTTTCAAGTACCTTGCGTAAATCGGCCAAGTGCATATCATATTCTCTTGACTTCACGATGACATCATCAATGTAAACTTCAATCAAAGAGCCGATGAGATCATGAAAAATATAATTCATGGCCCTCTGATACGTAGCTCCAGCATTCTTCAAACCGAATGTCATGACAACCCATTCATATAGGCCGATTGCCCCTGGGCATCGGAAGGCTGTTTTGTGAACATCTTCTTTGGCCATGAAATTTTGGTTGTAGCCTGCGTTCCCATCCATGAAGCTGATAACCTTGTGTCCAGACGCGACATCGACAAGCAAATCGGCCAGAGGCATAGGGTACTCGTCTTTCGGTGTTGCTTTGTTCAAGTTTCTGAAGTCAATACATACCCTAAGCTTGCCATTTTTCTTCACTACTGGAACTATGTTGGAGACCCATTCTGCGTATTGGCAAGGTCTGATGAAGTTGGCATCATAAAGTCGTGTGATCTCTGCCTTGATAGCTTCGTGCATATCGGCCTTGAATCTCCTAGGAGCTTGTTTAAACGGCCGATAGCCTGGTTTGATTGGTAGCCGATGTTCTACAATTGATCGGCTTAATCCTGGCATCTCATGATATTCCCATGCAAAACAATCCATGAATTCTTTCAACAGATTTATAAGATTACTCTTGTATACCTTTGGTAGGTTAGCACTTACGTACGTCGGCCTAGGCCTATCACCTATCCCTATATCAATCTCTTCAAGTTCATCGGCCGACGTAAAACCGTGTCCCAACTTGCCATCTAGCTCGTCCACCGCATCATCTGTGTAGGGACTAACTTGTTCATCTTCAACGGCGGATGGCACATCTTTGCTAAAGTAACTGCTTGTCTTGATCTTCAATCGTCTCGATGTCGCAGTCAGTTACTTTGAGGAAATCTGCGTCCCAGACTCGTCCGGACAAGCAGTCGATTCCCTCCATCTCCCATACTGCGAGATCGGCATTGGCCACGTGTACTGACCGATCAGCCTGCACGATCTCAACCTGGTCCCCTTGCCATTGCATGAGGCATTGGTGCATTGTTGAAGGGACGCAACAATTTGCGTGGATCCAATCCCGTCCCAACAACAAGCTGTAGGAACCCCTTCCGTCGAAGACGAAGAAGGTGGTGGGTATTGTTTTGTTGCCCACAGTGAGTTCCAAGTTTAGGACCCCCTTTGCTTCGGACGCGTTGCCACCGAAGTCCTTTAATACCATATTGGTCTTGATAAGGTCTTCAGGTACCTTCTCAAGCTTCCTGAAGGTTGTATATGGCATTAAATTGACCGCCGCGCCGCCATCGACCAGCATCTTCATCATCGGCCGCCCATTGATGAATCCCTTGATGTATAACGGCCGCAAGTGTCTGTAGCTGGCGTCAACTGGCTTGTCGAAGATGGCTTGATCTGGTGACAACTGTAGCCTAGCCGAAGATTGTTCATCGTCAGCCACTTCTTCATCGGCCGCCTGCACGCTGTACTCTGTTGGCAGTATAAAAACCATGTTAACAGGCGCCGATGTCGCTCGTTTACCTTTTGAAGACGCAGAGGCCCAGGCTATATTGGAGGTGCCCTCATCGGCCGTGACCACCGTAGATTTTATCCTCCACTCTTTCTTGGTCTTGGCCGGCCGATGGGTTATTGCCACCTGTTGCTCTTGGATTTGTTCTTTTCTCCTTAGCCTCTAAACCCACCGTTTTTGTGTCTTAGTGAATACATCGCTTGGGCACCATTGAGGGTGCTGGACTTGCTCCTCGTCTTCAATATGTTGCTCTTGGTGCATCGGCCCTAACCTCTCATGAACCAATTTTCTTTGCTTGGCCGGCCGATGCGCTTGCCTGCTTGAGCTGCCCTGATAAGAATCTTCTGCACCATTGCATGCAGGGCACTCCTGGATAGTTGGCAACCTCATTCCCTCATTCCAGCAGAACCGAAAAAACTCGCAGTCCCAATGTGGGTCGTAGGAGTTGCCTTGATCGGCGTAATCTTGAGCTTGTTCTTCCTGCCGCCGCTGGTATTTTCTAATCAGGCCCTCAGAGGTCTGATAAGGTCGCTTGCCGGTCCGATGGGCACTGCCATTGGTCCTGTCCGCCCACACCATGTTGACTGGGAACGGATGTCCTTCGATCTTCATCGGCCGCTTGGCATCATCGATTTTAATCCTGCCTTGCTCGATGGCCGATTGAATCTGTTGTCTGAAGATCTTGCATTCATTTGTATGGTGTGAATAAGAGTTGTGCCATTTGCAATATCTTCTCTTCTTGATCTCTTCGGCCGATGGCAATACGTGACCTACTGGCAACTGAATTTGCTTTTCTTGCAATAGTAGATCAAATATCTTATCGGCCTTGTTGATGTCGAAGTCGTATTTATCTTCCTTGCCGCCCTTCTTGGCCCATTGGCAAGTTGTTGGCTTCCTCATCCGGGCCCACTCAGCCAGGTCGACATCAACATCTTCCTCGTCGTCGTTGTCGGAGGCATACTGATAAACTGTGTTGATTTTCTTTACAAACTTCTTTGCCTCCTGGAATCGTTGTTCATGGGCCGATATGCGTTGTGCTAGCTGAGCTAGGCTGTCAAATTCCTGCGAGGAGAACCTTTCGCGTATCGGCCCTAGCAATCCTTGAAATGCCAAATCGGCCAACTGGGAATCGGTCAAGCTGAGGCTGTAACACCTGTTCCTTATGTCTCTAAACCTCTGGATATACTCTGGGACCGATTCATCCACTTGTTGCTTGATGGCAGTTAGATCGGACAGTTTCATCTCTTGTACGCCATTGTAGAAATACCTGTGAAACTGTTTCTCTAGATCTATCCATCCTCTGATGGAATTGCAGGGTAAAGATGAAAACCACGTGAATGCAGACCCTGATAAGGATAGAGGGAAAAACCTCACCCTCAACGCCTCGATAGCCGATGCCTCCCCGCACTGTGCTAGGAATCGGCTGACATGCTCGTACGTCGAGACGTTGTCCTGCCCCAAAAACTTTGAAAAGTCCGGGATCTTGTATCGGCCTGGCAATGGCACTCTATCAAATTCCTCGGGATACGGGTGCCGATACACTGTAGAGTTTTCCTTGGGCTTCAAGCCGAATTGATCTCGCATCACTTCAGCTATCATATCGGCCCAGTATCCTGCGGGCCGATGTGGGAGGTCTTGCTGCTATGATTGCTACAAGCCCTCTACTTGATACTGCCTGGGGGAGTACGGCTGGTAGTGGTGATCAAGATTCTGCGCGCCGTACTGTCCTGCGGTGTGCTGCTGGTAGCCTTGTGGCACATTGTATGCAGCTTGAGGTGGAGGATTGTTGAACACCGGGGCTTGTGGCTGTCTGGCCGATGGCTGGTGAACAGGAACTTGCTGCATCGGCTCGATCACTGGTTGCTTCCCCTTGGTCCATTAAGCATATTGCTCCTCCGTGATGTGCTGAGGGCTTCCCCCCGTCTGATTGGTGAGGACCAGTGGCAGTGTTGTTGTTGGCTGCGCCGATGGGGGTGGCATCGGTGCTGTCGGCTGAGTCGTGCTCAGGTCGTTCCTCAGGGTCCGATAGGCAGGGAACTTATTTTCTGGTAAGAAAATCGGCCCCTGAGGCTTGTACTGGTGAATCGACCCATCCAGGATCGATTTGACCGTATTGGTCAATGTGTTCACCAGGATCCCCGATTGGTTGACTAGCGCAGAATGAACTGCGGAGTCAATCCTGTCTTACAACGTCGGCGCTGCAGTATCTTCAGTCTTGACGGTATGGTCGTGCGCCACCGCCGACGTGCCAGCTCCATCTCCAGGACTCGGCATAACTACCTTGGATTTTTGGATCAAGGTGCCTTGCCGAGTCCTAGAATATGTTTGCAGGTACATATTCTGGAACTGCGCGACCAGATTTTCCATCTCAGCCTTCTGCTCTGCATTGAGCTGGTCGGCGGTCACAGGGACGATGTTCTCCTCGGAAATCTCGACCTGCTTTGACATATTGAGGAGATTCGTTGGTGTTGCAGAGTTTGCGTTCTTGGTCCTCTAGAAGTGAAGTTGAAAATAGAGGTCCCACTGGGCGTGCCAAAAACGTGTTGGCGCAGAATTTGGACCCGTCCAGCAACCAAACGGGTTCCGCGTTACCACGACGGCCTGGGAGATCTGCTTAACTCCAGTGAAGGTCCAAATTGGCTTGCCTAGTCGTGCGCAGAGCGTGCCAGTTGATTTGATCAGCAATCAACAAGAACCAAGTAAACCATATCAGAAAACAATGGTCGATCGACCGATAGGCCGATGTCACATTGTTATAGCCCAGCCGATAGGGCAAAGCTGTATCGGCTTACTTGATATAATAAGCAAATTGAAGAAATCTAATCTCATCGGCCCATGCTAAAAGCGTGTGATAGATTAATGGAATTAGCCGATGAGGGTTTCATGAGGATAACTACACTAGCTATTACTCTAGTGTAAACTTATACAGGTCAATCGACTAACATAAATACACCAACCACAAAGAAGTCTTTAAAAACACTCTGTAACCGATATGTTTATATTCGTCGATCCACATGTATAAGTGGCAAACACATGCAAAAACATAAATAATCACATGCAGTAGATAAGACCGGCTGAAACCCCGGCGCTATCCTTAATTACAATTGAAAACAGGCTTCGTGTTAGATCTCGAAACAGGACTAAGGTCGATAGCAACTCAAAGTGTGAATGGAGACTTAACACAAAGAAAATCAAGCCATCGATTGCTTTTGGGGATGGCAAATGCCTTAGATAATCTAAACGAGTAAATTGATTCGACCGACGTCAACAATAAACCCTAAAGCGAGTTAACTGCCGGCGAGACAGAATCAGAAAACCACATCGAGATTAGCCAACACACGATAACGACGATGCGCCGAAAGTAGATTAATTTGATTGTATGATTGATTGAGAGAGAGAGAGAGAGATCCTATGTACAAACTATCGGGATATTTATACCCGAGGTTACAACAGAACCCTTGTAGGGCACGATCTTATCTACAACTAACAAACAAGTCCTTGCGGCAGACTTAAGCCACAGATTAGATCTAAACTACTTAATTTACAAGATACAATTGCCTAAAACCGAGCTTTATCTCTATTTGGTAACTTCCTTGAAGCTTATTCCGAGCCCAGACCAAGCCCACATTGACGCTATCAACTCACAACCCGTATCGGCCCACGACCAAGCCGAATCCGTATCGGCCGATACGCTCTCTATGGCAACACCTCCCCAGTCCGATACGATTACCGGGTCCGATACGAAGCCTGGTCTGACTCCAACTCAATCCTTCCTATCTGCTTCGGTTTCCTCTTTTCTTTCCAAGTCGATTACCAAAATCCATCGTTAACAAGAGGTAAGAACTCATACCCGACAATCTACGTCGTCGAGGCTAGCGTGTCGTTCTAGACACGTTAAGCCCTGGCGACGTGATCGTCATTTATCATGTTTTGAAAGATCTTGACGTGGCATCCCAATTCTGTCTCGCCAGTGGTAAACTCGTTTTAGGGTTTGTTGCCAACGATGGTCGAATTAGTTTGCTTATCTAGATCATCCAAAGCAATTACCATCCCCAAAAGCGATCGACGACTTGATTGTCTTTGCGTTAATTCTCGATTCACACTTTGTGTTGCTATCGACCCCAGTCGTGTTTCGAGATCTAACTTAAAGCCTGTTTTCGATCGTAATTAAGGATAGTGTCGGGGTTGCAGCCGGTCTTACGTAATACATGTGATTACTTTATGTTTTTGTATGTATTTGCCACTTGTATGAGTGGATCGACAGATATAAATGTATTTGTCACAGATTGTTCTCAGGATTTCTCTATGATCAGAACATTTATATCGGCCGATCGGTTCGTACAAGCTTGCACTAGAGTATTAGCTAGTGCATTTACTTCCCACATCCCTCATCGGCCGATGTCATCAAATCAACACAAACATAGTAATGAAGGCCGATAAGAATAGATCTGTATATTAATCTTATTTCGTTATAACCTCAAGTAGGCCGATACGGCCTTTCCTTATCGGCTGGGCCCTCACGATGCGACATCGGCCTACTGGCCGATCGGCCATCGTTTGCTAACATGGTTTACTTGTTTATTCTTGTTGATTGCAGATCAAATCAACTAGCACGCCCTACACACACCTAGGCAAGCCATTGGACCTGCACTGGAGTTAAGCAGATCTCCCAGGCCGCCATGGTAACGTGGAACCCGCTTTGACACGAGGGTGGGTCGAAATTCTGCGCCAACAGACCCTTAGCATCTGACTAGCCCAATAGTGTCAGACGTCCCCGGCCAAGGTGCTAAGACCCGGTGACTAGTCAGACTTAACATATTAGGTCGATAAGAAATGACTCCAACCAGTAGCGATATGAGAAAAGAGGATCAATTGATAAATATTGCACATTTGATTTGTATTAAAAACTTACATAGATTAATACATGAAGATGATAGGAATGCTACACACACTGGTCGAGAATCAGGCGCGTAGTCGTACTCAACCACTCGAAGAGATGGTGGGAGAATCGCTACAACGTTGGTTGAAGACCAGGTATGTATTCGTACTCAACCACTCGTAGAGGCGGTGGGAGAATCACTATAATGTTGGTCGAGAACCAGGTGTGTAGTCGTACTCAACCACCCATAGAAGATTTGTAGAGTTGGTGAGATCGCTACAACATTGGTTGAGAACCAAATGTGTAGTCGTACTCGACCACTCATAGAGGTGGCAGGAGAATCACTACAACGCTGGTTGAGGACCGATGTGTAGTCGTACTTAACCAGTCGTAGAAGATTTGTAGAGTTGGCGAGATCGCTACTACGCTGGTTGAGAACCAAATGTGTAGTCGTACTTGACCACTCGTAGAAAATTTATAGAGTTGGTGAGATCGCTACAACGCTGGTTGAGAACCAGGTGTGTAGTGATACTCGACCACTCATAGAAAATTTGTAGAGTTGGTGAGATAGCTACAACGTTGGTCGAGAACTAGGTGTGTAGTCGTACTGGACCACTCGTAGAAAATTTGTAGAGTTGTGGCGGGATCACTACCGCGTTGGTCGAGGACTAGGCGTAGTCGTACCTCGACCAAATTTAGGGACACTTGAGTTCGTTATTACATGTGCATCTCATGTGACCAACATGACTCACCTACCCAACTTATAAGTATATTGGACACCCGTTCACAATCATGTCGGGTGATCAAGCCGACAACGTTCATGAGGAGATTGTGCATCGCAACCTTTTCACAAATAAACCAGGTTGTGAACGGAACTAGATGTGAGATAGGACAATGGTCTTTGTTGGTGGGTTTGGTCTAACAACTCATTGTTTGTTTGAGAATGTTCTCGATAATGGGGTGTACTCGACCGTTGTCCACTAGCGTGCTCGATTATTCCTGAAAATATTTTCTGGAAGGCAATATTATTCCGTTCTCATTGTCAGAATCATCTGGCCGTTTTCAAAATACCGAGTAAGCATGAAATTGCCGACAAGTCATCTTTCCTAGCCATGATAGAGAACATGACCATCGTTTGAAGTTGGATTGAGGACAGAAAATATGCGACCATGCTATAGCGCTTTTGATCAAATGCCCCATACATAACTCTTATCGAACTCATCCAACCATTCTCGGACAGCAGAGTAGGTATAGAGTACGCGACAAAGTCATTCTCTTCTCTTGGACAGAGAACTTCTTCTACAAGAGAAGCAAATTCAGTTGCCTCAGAATCATGTTATTTCATCGGCTGAAGAGTTGAAGAAAAGATAATACAACAAGTGGCATAATTCGATGTCTCATCATACAAACAAATGTAAAGTGTTTAGGCAGCAAATTCAATCAGCTATTGAGCAAGGAAGAATCAAATTTAACGATGGTAAGAAGCCAATGAAGATTGATGGACATCCTTTTCCAGTAAATATGGTATATATGGGCCAATGCGATGATGAAACTGATAGAAGAAATTATTGGGATCATAAGAGTTCAAGATCTAGCACATCAGATATAATCAGGAAATATTAGAAGAGGCAAGAGAAAAGGGCACAAAGATATCATGTGGAAGAAAATCATGGATATAATCTACATTGGGATTGTGACTTTTTTCAATTTTGCTAGAATCAAGGGATGAGATTGCCATCGATTGAAGATTGCCAGAATGAAATAATAAGAGTTCAAAATAATATCAAAGAAGTTCTTCTCATCAACAAAGTAATTGGAATCGGCCGGAGAGAAGGACTCCAGTTCATCAATAATTGGAGCTGATTCATCAAGATTATTTCGAAGAGGAGCCAAATCAAGATGAACAAGTACAAAATCTTATCTGGTGTCCAAGTGGAATTTTTACTAAAAATCAAAAAAGAAGAATGCAACAATTGAGGAACAGAGAGCAGATGGAGGAAGTTGAAGAAAAAATTAATCATCAAGTGAAGTGAACAAGGAAAGAGTGGCATGTTAAAGACAAAACTGCTAAAGCCAATTAAGCAGGAACTTCATGGACTTCAGCTCATATCAATATGGTTTATATGTTGCTAGCAGAATATAAAGCACCAATTTCCGATGATAGAGAAAATGAAGAATCGATGGCACAGTTGATTTTGACACCACAGCAGGCTATATTTGAGAAACCTGAGGAATCAAAGCATCAACATCTTAGGCCATCAAAGGTTTTGTTAATAGGAGGCTGATGTCAAAGATGTTAGTTGATGGAGGGGCAGCTATCAATTTGATGTCTTATATCACTCATCAAAAGTTATGAAAAACTCCAGAGGATCTCATCAAGACAAACATGGTTTTGAAGGATTTTGGAGGGAATTCATCGAAAACAAAAGGGGTGTTAAATGTGGAATTAACTGTTGGCAGCGAAACTATTCCTACTATGTTTTTTGTGATTGATGGAAAAGGATCTTACAGTTTATTGGTTGGTATGGATTGAATTCATGCCAATTTTTGTGTTCTATCAACAATGCATCAAAGTTTAGTTCAATGGCAGGGAGACCAGATAGAAAACATGCCAGCCGATAGGTCAGTTAATGTAGCCGTAGCCGATTTGTCTATTTGGGACATGAAAGGAATTGATTGCTTATCTGGCAAAGTTTGGGAACAAAATTTCTTAAAAGTATCCGATTGTGATATACAGCCAATTAGCGATGGAGGAGCTCAATTGTTACTCTGGAAATATTGTGGATGATATTGAGGTTAAGTTAGGGCAAAGATTTATGTCAGCGATGAGTTAGAAGTAGTTGATATTAGACCTGGCGATAGGCCTAGGCCAATATTTGTAAGTGCTAAGTTGCCCAATGAAGATAAAGTAAAGTTAATAGATTTATTAAAGGAGTATAAAGATTATTTTGCTTGGGAATATCATGAGATGCCAGGATTATACCGGGATATCGACCTTTTAAACAACCTCCAAGACGATTCAAGCCAGAGATGTATGATGCTATCAAAGCAGAAATTACTAGATTGTATGATGCTAAGTTCATTAGGCCATGCCGATATGTTGAGTGGGTTTCTAATATAGTACCAGTATTGAAGAAAAATGGAAAATTGAGAGTTTTTGTTGATTTTCGAGATTTAAACAAAGCTACTCCTAAAGATGAATACCAATGCCGACTGCTGATTTGTTAGTTAATGCAGCTTCTGGTCATAAGATTATTAGTTTTATGGATGGTAATGCAGGATATAACCAAATTATTATGGCTAAAGAACATATTCCAAAGTCTGCTTTTAGGTGTGCTGGAGCAATCGGCTTATATGAGTGGGTTGTTATGACTTTTAGACTTAAAAGTACTGGTGCTACATATCAAAGGCCTATGAATTATATATTTCATGATCTCATCGGTTTATTGGTTGAGATTTATATTGATGATGTTATTGTAAAATCCAAGGATAATGGTGGGCATTTGGCCAATTTGCGAGAAGTGTTAGAGAGAACGAAAAAATATGATTTGAAGATGAATCCAAATAAATGTGCTTTTGGCATATCGGCTGGACAGTTTTTTGGATTTCTTGCTCATGAAAGAGGTATCAAGATCAGTCAAAGGAGTATTAATGCTATCAAAAACATAGAACCACCAACTGACAAGACAAAGTTGCAATCTTTGATTGACAAGACAAATTTTGTAAGGAGATTTATTTCAAATCTATTGGAGAGAATTGAGCCATTTACTCCATTGTTGAGATTAAAAGCTGATCAAGAATTTGTGTGAGGAGATAAGCAGCAAAAGGCATGGAATATAATCAAGGATTATTTAAGTTCTCCTCCAGTATTGGTGCCACCACAGAAAGGGATTACATTTAAGTTATATCTGTCGGTCGAAGAGAAATCTATTGGTTCTGTTTTGATTCAAGAGTTAGATGGTAAGGAAAGGGTTATATTTTATCTTAGCCGAACATTTCTTGATGCAAAAACAAGATATACTCCGATAGAAAAGCTGTGTTTATGCTTATATTTTTCATGCACAAAGTTAAGGCATTATCTATTGTCAAAAGGATGCACAATTGTTTGCAAAGCCGATGTGATACGATCTATGCTATCGACTCCGGTATTGAAGGAAAGAGTTGGAAATTGGATTTTTGCCTTAACATAATTTGATCTTCAATATGAATCGGCTAAAACTATCAAAGGGCAGGCCATAGCCGATTTTGTGATGCAGCATCAAGATAATTCTATCGGATCCATGGAACTGATGCCATGGACTTTATTTTTTAATGGATTAGTTTGTATACATGGATGTGAAATCGGATTAGTAATTATTTCACCTTGGAGAACAAGTTTTGAGTTTGCATTTACAATAGCCATATTATACCAATAATCAGGTAGAATATGAGGCAGTGCTCAAAGGACTCCAATTGCTAAAACAAGTTGAAGCCAATGCAATAGAGATTGTTGGCGATTCATTGTTGATAATCAATCAGTTGGCTAGGGAATATGAATGTAAGGATCAAGTTTTAAGGGTATATCATGCAAAATGTTTCGAATTGATTTGAAACTTTAAGGTAGTATCAATGATGCATATTCCTAGAGAACAAAATATTGAAGCCAATAATCTTGCTCAAGGGGCATCGGGTTATAAGCCGATGTTAAAAAATGTAGAGGTAGAAATCGCTAATGTTGATACCGATGATTGGAGAAATGAGATTGTGATATACTTGAGAAATCCTTCACAATCGGTATCAAGGAGATTGAAATATAAAGCTCTTAAATATGCTTTGCTTGATGATGATTTATATTATTGGACGATTGATGGTGTATTGCCCAAGTGTTTGAATCTATAGGAGGCCAAAGTTTTCATGTGTGAAGTTCATGAGGATATATGTGAAACACATCAATTGGCCCATAAAATGAGATGGTTGCTACAAAGAGTTGAGTATTATTGGCCAACGATCTTGGAAGATTCTTTCAAGTATTATAAGGGATGTCAAGATTGTCAGAAGTTTATAGCAATCCAGAGGGCGCCAGCATCGTGTCGAGCACGTCGAAACTTATATTTTCCAATGCTAACTGCAATTTCCACATAGTCTCGGTGAATGGGGTCCACACACGCATAATAGCCATTCAATCCGCTATGTGAAGGAAAAATCACAAGTAACATCATCAATATAAATTCCAAGGTACCAAATATTGAACAAAGGAAATCTTGCTAGGACTCACGCGTGCCAGTCAACTTCAGCCTGGTATGTGCCCGTCAAACCACTCGAAGGTGGCGACCAGATGTGTTACACATCCAGGAGACTTGACCAAATTTGCATGAGCTCTACAACGTTTCCAATGTTCAAGATTCATACTCATGTGCTAGCAAGTTGTGCAAGTTATAGAACTTACTAACACACTTTCATCTAGCAGTTGATATCTTAACAAGGGAGTTCAGATTACTAGATATTACATAAACTTTGTTTTAACTATACATATGGCCGACCGGCCCAATAGTTAGTGGTTCAGCGGAAGCATACTACTACCCAAAATCGTTTCTGCAACCGACCGGGGTAGACCCTAGTTAGAACAATTTCGGAACTCAGGAGTATCCCCATCAAAGCATTCATCATCATTAAATGACTCTGTTGCGTCTGATTCTAAAAGAAGACATTTGAAACAGAAAACAACGATAATAGCAAGAGTCAGCACATTACGAATAATGTACTGGCATCGCCAATCCTAACGTACATGCATGGCATAATCAAAGGAAAGGCTCAAGTCGGCTTATTTTTAGCATAAAACAAGTTTTATTTCCATAAGTCATTTTCTAAGTAATATGAAACCAATAAACCTTTGGTAAAGCTAGAATTATCATCATGGCATCATACTTGTAAAATAATACCTTATATCATATACTACTTGGTACTATCCAGAGCATCAAGTAATAAACCATTTCAGATTACTTCTCACAACATTCCATATAATTTAATTTTAAAGGTAGTAAGAACACAGAGTAAAATCATTAGTCTATACTCAACACATATCCTTATGCCGCTCATAACCGTGAGCGCGGCTAACCGATTAGTTCAAAACTCTGCAGAGCTCGTACACTGTACCCACATGATGTAAAATAGTAATCATGTAAAACATGCCACGCGATACCGAAGTACCCGATTTACTACTCACAACATAGCCTTTACCTTACCCATGATTTAGCCTTGCATCAGCACGATAGGTCTGATTCTGTCCTAGGCATATGACCTAGAACCGTTAGGAGACGGGCCCATGCCTGAGCCTAACACCATGATAGCGAAAACATCCTTTCCTATCATGAGGCACCATATCGTTGTATTGGACAGACTTAGACGCCTAAACTACCATACAAGTAAATGGGTAGTTCCTATGAATTATCGCTAAGACTAATTCATACTACAACGACCTACCATAATGCAAGACTAAACCATGGACAACTTAATCAGCTATGGCTATCCCATAATAGCACATGTGGTCGTACTATAAACACAAGTGACTGACATTGAGTGAAGTCCTTAAATATCTCAGGCATACACTCCCCCTATCGATACACAACTAAATACCATATGTGTACCACTTGTTGCCCAAGACTTAAATATTCTTTTTCTCATTTTAGTTCACAAATAATTACATATTTACTTTAAAGGAGTGGTTATTTAAAAACAATAAGTTTCAGAAATAATAAGATGCCCATAATGATAGTAATAGTTTAATCTAAGCATTGCTAAGCTAGCATGACAATACTTGATGTAAATTAAATTGTCGAAAGGTAATAGTATATAATGTATCCTAAGGGTGCCAAATAATAAGTGGAGTTTTTCAAATGGATAACATGCAAGTTTAGGTATAACTATAATCAATCAAACTACCCATCTTTTTAATTTATAAATTAACCATGCATCTTTGCAAATAATATTTTAAACCTTCAAATATAGGATCAATATGGTCAAAGGAAGAGAGGAAGGTGGCTTGCCTTGTTCTTGCTCCACACCTTGCTCAGCTATATAATGCACCTCCTCAATGAGAATCTGATCGTCGTCTAAACATACACGTAAAATTCGAATTACATTTGTGCAAAGGAAAATTTAATATGCTCTAAATTAAATGCTGTGCTTGGGGTGATGTGATACTGTGTTGACTGAATTTTTAGTGCAAGAATTTCTATTTTATCAGTTCCCATCTAAAAGTTATAAATTTTTAAAGTTGGAACTATTTATTTAAAGCCTATATGCACATTTTAAATATTAAAGACATAAATCTCTAAAGTTCTGATGAGTTTGGCATTCACAGATGATAGAGCATAAAAATATGAATCCAACAAAATTTAGTTTGAAATTTTTGGAGTTATAATGAATTTATTATGAATTTTCAAAGTTAAAGTCATTTTTCAGTTCATCAGAAAATACCCTATTCAATTATTCTAGATTTTACAAAATTTAAAAGGCCTCAGGTCCACCAGTCAGGGGCTGTACATTTGCCCTGAGGTCCCTAAGGTTTCGGCAAATGGATCCCACAGTCCCTAGCACGTGGCCTAGGTATTTAAGCAAAATAGCACTCGGGTTCTTACATAAATACATCAAGGTCCTGTCCCCACATGTAGGTGGGTGTCTGTTTTGCCAAAACACCCCTAGAGAGTCTAACCGTTCTCAGTCTAGCCCTTAGCACAGCTAGGGCAGAGCAGCGGCGTGGCGGCGAGCTTCGCGGCGATCCCGGCGGCGAATGCTTGAGCTCTTGACGACGCGGCTATGGAGAAAAAGATAAAGGGCTCCTAGATGAAACTGACGATGTCCATCTTGCGAGCTACTGCGGTGTATTGCGACGGCAGTAGCGGGAGAAGCGGCGACCCGCCTCTGCTTGCAAGTGCACAACGAGTTCACTACCTATTCTGCGTGTGTGCATGCATGCATGTGAGGCTAGGGACTTCCCAGAACCTTACCAAAGCGTAGACAAGGCCCGGCAAGCTTCCAAATGCTCGGTTCGGTCCCGATGGCGGTCACGGCTTGGCGGTCGTCGTCAGCGGAGTGCTCCCGATTATAGCTATCTAGGAGGAGTACATGCACCCATTAGAGATGACAGGGAGTAGCTCAAGGCACGGCGAATCGTCCCGAGACTCAACGGAGAGCGCGGTAGAGCTAGATGAGGTCGGCGGCCGAAGATGAAGAAGACGGAAGGGATCTCCCAATTTAAGGCTTCTCAACTCGATTCCTCTGGGGTTCGTGGTCGTCTTGAGGTGATGGATAAGCTGGCGAAGCGGCTCGGCCGGACCTGAAGTCCTGGAGCCGGGCGACGTTGATGACTCCCATGGCGGCACTCGGGGTTCACCGATGGCCCGAGTTGACGCGGCGCACGTTCTCGGAGATAGGCTACACCAAATCGACAGGGCTTTGAGGGATTAGAAACGGCATTGAATATAGAGCTTGGAACGCGGGTTAACCGGGATTGAATCACACCCGATGATGCGGAATGATGAAGGTGATCTCACCGGCGCCGATGAAGACTCCTTCGCTGCTCGAGGTTGTGAATCGGTCATCCTCGGTTTCTCCGCGAAAATGGAACATGGGTGAGGGGAAGAGGATGTGCGTCGGCCAGTTGGACTTTATATGGCGGTCGGCAGTGAGGTGTAGGTTGAGCGGCGCTCGGCGCCGTCGACGCGTGTTGCGCGCGTGTCTGCCGGGGAAGCGGCGCTAGCTTGACGTGGTGATGCCAGTGCAACTGTCGAGCAGGTCCCACAATGGCCTGGGCCCACCTGGCAGTGTACTGCTGTGTGTGTGTAGGAGAAGAAACTGGAAAATGGCTAAGTCCAAGATCTGATGTTGAAGTTCCATCTTTGCCCTCAGCTTAAAATGGTTTCCAGGGACATTATCGCTTTTTTCCGCCGATTTCTCCAAGTTAGGGTTTTTACTCTCTGCCCCCCGGGTCTTATATTTTCATCGTCATTCTCATGATCTAGGTCTTCAAAAACCAAATCTTGATCCCCACCGACGACAAATCGCATCGCTTTCTGCTAGGCCCCATGGGCGATCACGACCCAACTTGGCTAATCAATGCCGAGACAGACAGAATCCCCTTTAGGCAAGCCAAGCCCAATGTGTCTTCATGGAAACATACTTTTAGGTCTTGGCCATCCAAGCTCAACGGATACAGAACCTGGCATAAGAGGATTGCTGCTGCCAAACAAGTCCACTGGGACGAGATTGGGATCGGCCAATGCATCGCTTTGTCCCTGGCCGATACCAAAAAGAACGAACCACTCATGTCGGCCGCCAGCTACTTCTGGTCCAGTACCTTGAACGCCTTTATGTTCAAACAAGGTCCGATGACCCCCACTCTGATCGACGTCAAGATACTAACAGGGTTGGACATTGATTCTGAGATCAACCCCTTTAGCCTCCTGATACATAGCAGCCACAAGTTGAAGACCAAAAAGATTGGAGGTTGGTCTGGGTACATCTCTGAACACATGGAACAGGGATCGGTCTCAGAACAAGAACATGTGGCCTTCCTGACATTGTGGTTGGAGAGATTTGTCTTTTGCGGATCGACCTGCGGCCCCACTACAAACTGTCAACACTTGGCTCAGGCTTTGGTCGACAAGAAACAAATCCCCTTGGGCCGATACCTTTTGGGAGCTGTCTATCGGCTGCTTCATGCCTCCACACAAGATTTAATATTAAAACAAACTGTGGCCCACGGAGGACCATGGTGGTTTGTTCAGCTCTGGCTCACCATCCACACCAATCCCATGGTCAATCGGCCTTCGTTATCGGACTCCTGCTTCCCCTCCAAATATGCTGACCATGAAGACCCTAGGACCAAAATGGTAACATACTATTTTCTCTACAATTTGGACCAATTTCCCAAATCAAAATCTGTTTGATCTAATTTTAATGGTGTGCCAAAGTAGGCTCCAGAGAATCCGAAATTTTCAGATTTTGCTTTCAATTAAGTACTTTGTTTGATTAATTAAATAGGAAAATAAAATCTAGTAAAATTTATAGTTTCTCCACACACCTGGGTCAAGCTATTTGAATTATTCCATTATTTATAATGCTTTAAATTATTATTTTGGTAATTTAATTATCAGGTTAATTCACTTAAATAACTACAATGCATATGCTTTAAAATAAATAGGGACCTAGGAAAAAGAAAATTTACCTCAAACTCAAAAGAGGAGATTTTTATTTTCAACAACCATTTAATATTACATAGCCTTCTAAATGGTTTTGATGGCATGTTACACATCAGCTATGAATCCAATAATAAAGCCTTGGTCATTCAGAGGTTGGGGAATTGATATGATCGGCTAAATTAATCCACCATCAAGTAATGGACATAAATATATATTGGTGGCAACTGATTATTTCACAAAGTGAGTTTAAGCGATTCCTTTGAAGAAAGTTGATGCCAAAGATGCAATTGAGTTTGTTAAATAACATATTATCTATCGGTTTGAAATTCCTCAGATAATAACGATCGATCGGGGATCTATATTTGTAGCTTATGAATTTAAAATATTTGCCAATAGTATGGGAATTAAGTTACTAAATTCTTCTCCTTATTATGCACAAGCCAATGGACAAGCTGAAGCATCAAATAAAAGTTGGAACAAGTTGATTAAGAGAAAAATTAATGAGCAACCAAGGAGATGGCATATTACACTAGCTGATTCATTATGGGCGTATCGAATGGCGTGTCATGGTTCTACTCAAGTGTCGCCTTATCAGTTAGTTTATGGGCATGAAGCTATTCTATCATGGTAGACTAACATCAATTTAAGAAGGATTTCTTTGCAAGATCAATTGATAGCTGATGAGTATTATACTTTGATGGTTGGTGAATTAGAAGATTTGGCTCAGAATCGGTTATGTGTGCTTGAGAAAATTAAGAGAGATAAGGAGAGAGTTGCAAGGCATTACAACAAGAAAGTGGTACCTAAGTCTTTTGAGGAGGGTGAATTGGTTTGGAAATTGATTTTGCCGATAGGGACCCTAGATAATAAATTTGGAAAATGGTCGCTGAGTGGGAAGGACCCTATCGGATACATCGTTGTGTATCGCATAATCCATATATGCTTGAAGGGCTCGATGGAGAAGTATTTGGTAAAGCATTCAATGGAAAATACTTAAAGAAGTAGTATCCTAGCATCTGGATTAACTCATAATCGATTGGATGATAGCCGATTTATGTGATAGCCGATGTATAAACATTGCCTTAAGATGTCCGATATGAAATATCGTCCTTAGTGAAATATTGATGAAAGCAAAAAGCGGCATACATGCCGATAAATATAATACAATATGTGGCAAATGTTTCCAGCAAAAGTATTTCAAATGTTTAGCCTATTACATTAACATAGAAACTTCTAGATTGCCGATATCACACGCAGGCAGATTTGGTCAATCTCTTCTCTGGTGCGGAGATTATCGACATCGGATCCTGCTACCGGCTTGATGGCTTTACGCTGGTTGGCTACTCAACGGACTGATGCTTTTAATTTGGCCTGCTGATCTTCAGTTGCTTTTAGGAGATCAGCAAGTTTTTGCTTTTCCAGCTCTATGTCTTTGCGAGTTTGTTCTAGTTTTGCCATCAAATCGGCTTCTTGTTTCTTTAACTCCTCGATGCGGTGCTTGGTGGTTTCTGGGCCAGCAATCAAATCATCAAGCTTAGCTTTATCGGCTTGTGCTATTTGCTGATCTGCAAGGATAGCTGCTTCTAAAGATCTAAATTCACTCCGATCGGCTATACGTTGGCATGCTCGAAGGATGTGAAGCCGATGTGATTCTAAGTATGTTGCTGGAGTCAAGACATTGACGAGCTCATCAGGCAGTTGGTCTTGGATTCCATTCACACTGCTCCTAATCGGACCAGAATTTTCCACCAGAGCATCGATCGATGCGTTTAACCGATCAACGATCTTTTGCAGTTGAGTCTTGAGGGTTTCTGGAGGCGAAGAGGTTGCCTTACTGATGATTTCTTCTTTTTCATCATCCAAATACTAACCAACATCGAAGGAGAATAGATCAGCTATGTTCTGCATCTTGGAAATTAAAGTTAATAATAAGATAAGTGTTGAGAAGTAATCGGCATGAATGAACATACCAGAGGGATCGGTGCGGTTTCAGGCTCATCATGATGGCTTTCGGCAGTAGAGCGTAAGGGGTCGTTAAATGTATGTTCGCTAGAGGCTCATGGAGATGGAGCAGCCAATCATGAGGCCGATTGAGCTTGGGGCTAAAAAAGGGATAAGTGTTAGTTAAGAAAGTTGTCAATGACATAAATTTTTTGAACTTACCGATGCATGAGGGGATGGTAGTGGAACAATCTGCCTTGTTGGTTGGTCAACGTTGGTTTCACTCAGTTGGTCGCCAGCAGCCTCAACTTCTACATCAAGATTTTCATTTGCTGCGGAACTAGGATCGACAGCATTGACTTCAGCGTCCTCTATATTATCGGCTTGTCAACGACCGCATTAAGCTCAGGGTCGAGCTCTGGTTCATCTTCAGCAACGGTCGATGGGCCAATGTTTTTCTTCTGCTTCTTGCAGCCAGGATGTGTTGAAATTTTCTTCCTTTTTCCAGTCAACTCCTGGATTTGGCCCGCAAGCAAGGACGATAGAGGAAGAGCATCTGCACCCAAGTTTGGGTTGGCTGATTTTGGCAAGTATTCGATCGGCCGGCCACTTTTGCTGATAGTTGGAGGATCGAGATCAACAATATGCAAAGTGACAATATAAGTAATAGTCGACGGATCTGTTAGAAAAATGTTAAGTACAAATTTCACCTCTGTATCAGAGTCAATGAAACCGCGATCGAGTGGAGCGCAATGAGTGGTGACTGCTAAATTGAATAGATGTTCTTCACATTCGTCCCATCATTGGTGCCACAACTTTGAACCTAATGCGTGGTTATCAAAATCTTCAAGATTTCCTTGTAGGGGTGTTTCCATTAATCTCAGCTGATCAAATTCAAGAGCTCTTGTAACTGGGCCCTTAAATTGAATTTTGCCTACAAAGAATAAGCCGATGGGAAGTTGGCTGAAGCCTAATTTGCAAGCAGCAACTGATGGATGGTACAACTCGTATGAAGTATGAGCAGTGCGGCCAGTAGAGACGCCGATCGGCAAGATGCAAGGGGTAATGGTGGCGATGAAGATGTCTCTGCTGACTTCATCTGTGTTGATAGAGTTAAGTCTAAGTTCGGCTGGGAGTTCAAATTCATCCACATCTTCGTAAGCACACCACATTAAATTGCTTTCATCAAAGCCGTGGTAGAAGGCTTTGAACTAGAAACGGACATCGGCAATGGACAGCTTTATTCTAGGGTAGGCCGATGCTGCTTCGCCAAAGGACATGCAGTGAGAGTGAGTAGGAGTTGCATCTTCGTCACAATCGGTTGGGTAGTTCAGGGAGATTAAGGCTGGTTTCTGCACTATCTCAACAGTATAGAGTCTAAGCCACAGTTGGGAAAACCACCACGGACCGCCAATATGACCGATTAGCTCATCGACTAGGAGCTTGGCCGTGACTTGGTGGAGCAATTGGTAGACGGCTCCAAATAGATATTTTCCTAAGGGGATTGCCTTGCCATCGACCAAAGCTTCTGCTATATGTTGCATATTGGCTGTAGGGAAAAGAGTCGATCAATAGAAAACAAATTTTTTCAACCACATGTTAAGAAAAGCGATGCTCCCGATTGGCTATGGCCTTGGTTTCCTTGGTGTGTGTGGCAATCTAATTTGTCCATCCGCTCCTTTGGTATTGAGGAGATGAGAGCACTTTACTCTCATGCTAATAAGATTGGCTGTTGAGGTGACATCAAGGACGGTAAGCATGACCACATCTAACAGAGTAGGGGTCATTGGCCCATGACCGAAGAGAAAAGCATTGAGGGCATCAGACCAAAAGTATCAAGCCGATGCAATAAAGTATTCATCCTTTTTCATATCAGCCAAAGACAGATTGATACATTGGGCAATGTTCAAATCATTCCACAATTGATACTTGGCCGATAGCATGCGCCGATACTAGTTGCGCCAACCAGAAACATCCGAAGGCCAAGATCTAATAGTATTGTGCTAGTTGATGATGTTGAGGGAGGCATGCTTAAAAGAAATAAGTTCAGTCTCGGCGTTTATAAAGTCAGTCGGATCTTCATCGCCCATTGGACCAAGATAATAAAATGTGGGTCGATTGTGGATAGAGATCGCAAGTTGGTTTTTTAAGTGCTACAGTAGAAGATGAACAGTAAAGATGAAGAACACGAAGAAAGTAAAAAGATAGATTGAATCTACAATAATGTGCAATAATGTCGCAAGAAATATGAGCAAATTGATTTTTACCTCTGGAACAACGATGGAGGTGGCCATTGAAGTTGAAGAAAACAAAGAACCGGAGGAGGTTGAGGTGCTCGGTGAGGTCGCCGGAGAAAAAGAGAGAGAAAGGGTTTGAGCTCATCGGCGTGGGAAACGAAGAGATTGTGACAACATGATGATTGTTGGTGGAGACCAGGGGTTTTTATACTACACGGTGCATAAAGGGTCATGCTGGACCGATTGGGCCAATGACCTAATGGGCTGATGTTGTTAAATGGGCCATACAGAGAAATTCCGAAGCATGTCTATCCAAACTCCAGAATTGTAGGGGCATGTGTTAACGGCAAAATTTGGTAATTTCTGTTAGTCAAGACCGAGTCGAAAATGGAATTCATGCTGTGATTTTAGTAGATTCGGTTGGCAAGTTTATCCAGGTTTTCATCAAACTTCCATATAAGGAAGGTGTATCTTAGTTTCTATTTCTGTTGATAGAGTCCTGAGCCAATGGAGTTGTATTAGAATCGAACTCAGATAGTTTCCCTTGTTTTGTTAGCCGATTAGAGTCGTGTCTGAGTCAGAGTTGTAATAGTAGTTTCCTTGTTTAGAGATAGAGTCTTGTATCGAACCGATCGTAATAGAGTCGGACTTAGTTTAGCCTATGGGTATAAATATGTACACCCAGGGTCTTTGTAGATTAACACAAAATTCAATACAACTTTCCCCGCATCGCCACCTTTTAACTCTAGACGAGTTCTTAGTTTCTGAGTTGGACTGCATCGGTTGAGTTTGATATCCGGTGAGAAAGTAAGTATAGTCATCCTCGCTTGTATCATCGGAATTAGTACTTTCTTGATTTAGTTTGATATATTGATTCAGTCTTTGCTTGCAATGCTTATCCAATATATCGGTTCTTTCTTATATTGTTTTTGCCATCTTAGCTAGATTCAATATATCAACAACTTTGAATAGCATCAATAGGCTAGTTTAAATCCAGCCTGTTGTGAATTTTGAACTGTCTTGGTTAAGTCTAATTTTTTGGGTTACAATTTGTTGGCTAGATTTACTCAAGTCAATAGGTGCTAATCATAGTTTAATGTTTAATTGGAGTTATAGCCAATGAGTTATCTGCTTATCATATTATAACTTGCTATATCGGCTGAATCTACAAGGTTTAGTATAATTGACTAATTTCTGTGATTATTGCCTTTAATCTAATACTGTCTACAAGGTTTAGTATAATTGACTAATTTCTGTGATTAGGTCTGATCTATCTAGATTGTGGTAAATAATTATAGATCACTAGTGATTTATATTCTAACTTGTCATAACCGATATTAGTTTATTTGCTTCATATAAAGATTTTGATAAGCTTCAATTATCAACACATCAGTTTATATTCAAATATACATATATTTGCTTAAACTCTTTAAGTTTATTACCCTCAATCTTATACTGTCTCGATTAGGTTCGATCTATCAAGATTTATTGTAATAATATTATAGAATTTGGCAAATATGTTGTATCTTCATTTCGGCCGATGATGTTTTAATTCCTTTAATATCTAAATTCTTTCGGTTATAGCCGATTGATCCGAAATTCCATAGGCATAGGCTTAGGCAAACCATACTATATCGGCCCCTTGGCCCCTTGGTATAATATTCCTTGTTTATTCTTGTTAGGTGCAGGATCAAACTAACTGGCATGCCTTGAATCTGAATTGATAGAACCTGCACTACAGCAAGCAAATCTCTCAGGCCTTCCTGTGTGCGACGAATTTTGTGTCAACATTGACCAGCAATTAACTTCCTTCAAATGGATCTATGATGAGGCTCCTGGTTGTGGCTTGTGATTTGATGCCCTCCCCTCTTGGGGGACATTGTATTTATACAGGTAGGCAATTTCCTCTCCATGTAGAATTCGGAGAGACCTTGTAAGACATGGGTAGATAAGACCTTGCCTTTTCCGGTTCGGACTCCGACAACCTCTAGTCTCATTGAAGGAGTTACCATCCTTATCTAGTTATGTACTGTATTTGAATATAAGCTACGAATCAAGTATAGGAGGTACACCTAATCCGTAACACTAACAACACCTATAACCAGTGGTGGATCTAGAATTTTTCTTTAGCCTGAGCAAGCCTAAGGGAGTGGGCTAGATTATAGAATTAATATGTACTCCCTCCGGTTTCAAAATTCTTGGCGTTTTGTCAAAAATAGATAATGGGTGTTGGAGAGGTGTGTATAGCTTTGGCCTTAGGCTGGTGGCAGCAAACGTTGGTGTGAGCCTAAGTCTTGACTCCTTTGTTGCTTGCACAGCTGATATAGCCTCTACTGAAAAAAGGAGATTAAGCAGCGCATTAAATGGCTAAATGGTGGAGCCGTGGCACCTGCCTATGGTGGCCAGGCCCTAGCTCCACCACTGTCTATAACCACTCATTGATACCAGTTCATAATAAAAACTAGTACCAATAGTCATAGATACTGATTCTTATAAAAAACTGACACCTATATGTGAGACATAGGTATTGGGTTTATAAAACAACCTGCACCTATGGATCGAGCTGAGTGGAACACACCGATGAAAATTTCTCAAGTAGTCGGTGGTCGTTTTTTCTAAGCATGGTGTTATTCTCTTATCTCCCCAATTCTCTTTTCTTCTCTTCGGGATCCATCCACCCAGCGAGGGCATCGCCAGGCAGCGCGTGGGGAGGGGGGAGAAGGGGGCTTCGCCGCATTGAGGGCAGGGTGTCCCCATGGCGACACACGAGGGTGGCCTCCCCACAGCGTCTCGATGGGCTCGGGGTCCATGCTTTGTTGCCGTCGGTCGTGCCCTACCTCCCTTCCTCCCTTGGTCCCTCCCCATGAGCTCGGGGTCTTCAAGATCTAGCCACCACAAGCTCAGCACACCGGTAGGAGGACTCACTATGGCGAGCGACGACAGTGGCGGTGTTGTTCTGTTTTCTTGGATGCTAACCTGTGCATGTTTGATTTTGTAATTTTGTTCGTCAATGTTCTTGGATATCCTTCAATCTTGGGGTCCCTATGTTGTTGTTGTTGGATGGTGATATGTGGATGTTGATGATTGTGTTCTTGGATGGGATGCTGTGGGGATGAGGGGAGTTGCTCAATCGAGCCGATGCATCGAGCCGGATTTTTTTTATTCATGAGACCTCATAGGAATCATTACTCCTCATAAGTGCCGCCTTGGGGTCCCAACCAGCACCTATTGTCGAAACTAGAATTTGGCAATAAGAAAACGAGGTAGCGCACAAGATCTAAAGTGGATGGGTTATGAGACAAAGGTCTAGACAGGTTCAGGCCTTCTTAGAAAGAAGTAATACTCTACTCCTGTTTCGAGGGTTGTATCCGCGGAGTACTGTATTTATCTGATGATCAAGTTATGATTATCGCAGTGGTTATGCCCCTAAGGGACGTCCTATCCTCCTTATATAGCTCAAGAGGACAGGATTACGAGACAGAGACCCAATAGAATACGGTATAAGTCTCCTAAACTTTTTCTACAATATTATCAGCTCAAGACTATAGGCTGTTCCTTAATACACAAGAAAACGTAATACCCAAGTCCTAAGCTATTACATATTTATTATATACAATCTATCCATATAATCAGTCGGATAGTCTAGCCGTGTGGGTATATGGTACTCATAATCTCCACAGTAGCCCCTAAGACCTTCATAGTCGAAAAGATAATTCCATCTCGAACCAATTTATTCCATAGCTGAGTGCTTCGATCATCTCTGCCATAGTCTCCCGAGTGCTATCAAACAAATCCGAAGGCTGTGAAGGGCTGAAAAAATAGCAATAAAAAATATACCTAGGTGCATCGACTAGATACACCTAATTAGGTGTAGCCTCTGACTATGTGTTTAGTTGAACAAACTAAGCATATACTCAAGGAATAAATATCTTAACCATCCAAATGGTTTCATAAGTATGCATAAACAACATAGTCAGCCTAAGCTAAGAGCATTCTGAAAAAAATCGCATAACAAATAACTTTAATAACAAAGCCTGTTGCATAGCAAATATAAGGTACTGGCTTCATGTTGTGCACATATTGCCAAAGCAAATATGCCTAAGTCCCTATAAGACACACAATTTCACCATCCTTAAGAATATATGGCATTTGTGACGTAAAATCCGAGTTAATAGAACCCATAAACAGATTTACCAACTGCCTGTAAAATGACCAAAATATAATTAGCCTAAGCCGTAATATTGGTCTTTAACAAAAAATGCACACATTTGTGGCCGAAAAGCACTGATATAATATAAAATCAATTGTTTTATAAAAATCCAAACAGTGTCTTTAACTTATAAAATGTTAACAGAGCAGCTATATATGAAGCTTCACTGTCTGCCACCTTTTAAATTGCATTATACCAACTCCTAAAAGTTGTGTAAGAGCTACATAAAAGGATTTTAAGGTATTGGGCAATTGAGCACGTGCATATTGCCAAGACAAATATGCTCAAGCCCATAAAGACATGTGACAAGCCACACCTGAGATATGGGCAGCGAATCTCTTTATGGACCTCGGCCCAAAACAAAGACTTCACCGATACCCTTAAAAAATTCCAATGAACCGCTCCTTCTTCCTCTCCGCCGCTTTGCATTCTAAAAATCCCCTTTCCACGCTCCTGTTCACAACCGCCACCGCCGGAGCTAGGGTTCTAGATCCATCAAATTCATCCACCAAATCGTTTCAAGCTCCATCAAAACTCGTCGCGTGCATCCCTCATTCCATCTCCTCCAAAAATCACGGTCCACAAAACAACATCCACTCCACCCCAAACTCTGCTCATGGCGGAAGAGAGAGAAATCCCCTTAGGCCAGTGGGCGGTCTCCGATGTGAAAGAATTGACCCTAAAGAAAATAGTGAAGGAAGGCGTACTCTCAGCGAAGGAGATCATCAGTTGGCGACCGGCATGTGGTGAGAAATTTCCTACTCCCAATACTAGAGAGATTGTGGTTTTTACCAATTTCTTCTATTCCGGTTTTGCTCTTCCAACATCCGATTTCTTCCATGGCCTCCTTGATTACTATGGAATTAGAATTTATCATCTGAATCCGAACTCCATTCTTCATATTGCCATTTTTATCCATGTCTGCGAAGCATTCCTCGGAATCCATCCTCACTTTAATCTTTTTCGTCGCATGTTTTACCTCAAAGCTCACCCCACCAAAGAAAAACCTTGTGTTATTGGTGGTTCTAGATTTCAACTTCGTGGAACCCTCCGCAGAGATTACTTTTCTCTTCCTATGAAAACCTCCAATAAAGGTTGGCACGCCAACTGGTTTTGTATCTCCAACCTAGCTCCTAGCCTTCCCAACTTTGTCGGTCTTCCACCAGTCCATCAGGCCCACTGGAACTCCCGGCCAGAGGGCCAAGAGTTATTGAAGCCAATATCTTATTAGCAAAAATCCTTGAGATAAAAAATAAAGGGCTCCTGGGAGAACAAGTCACTCGGTGTTTCATCAAGTGCCGACTAACTCCTATAAAGGAGAGATCAAAACTAGCTTTTGAATACGAAGGGCAAACCGATCCAAACCACGAGGATCACGAATCTCTAGACTTCCAAATCTTGTGTTCGCGCATATATAAAATCTTCTCCTCTGGGATCGTAGTCGACTACAGCCACAAGTTGCCGGTCACTGCTTTTAGTCTGCATCGGCCACCTCCTTCGGTAAGCTAACTCACAAATCATTTCAATCCACAGTTACTTCATTTCATTTGTCAATAATATATCTTGAAAAACCATCCCTGCAGGAAAATGCCATTCTCGTCTTGAAAAACCAAGCTCCCCGCATGCATTCGGCTGGCAACAATCAACTAACTGGCAGGCCAACCATCAAGCCTTAGTCAAAGAACAAGAGGATAGCTACAGAGGAGGCGAGCAAATGATCCAGCAAGCAAAGAAAACTGATCATCGACTCCTCGGATGACGAAGATAAAGAAATTCAAACTCCGAAGGTCGATATTGCTTCATCAAGGCCATTATCAGCCAGATCTATACCTAAGATCAAAAAATCCAACAGGTAATCCTTGTTCCTTTTCTCAGACTTGTCTTCAAGAATAATCTTTACTTTTTTTTATCCAAAAATGTACAACACATCTACAGAAAGCCCCAGAACATTGACCCAACTGGCCAATGTGAGTGCCATCTCCAGAATTAGAACCCACCAACCAAGAAACTACAGAATCTAGGGTCAAGGATACAACTCAGGACCAACCGGGTACAAGCAGCCCAACTGCCGAACAAATACGTCTGATTGGAAACCAGTCGGGTTCTTCTGATCCAGCCGCCAAACAAGAGCCCCCAACTAAAAACCAGTCGGGAGAAGGAGAACCAGGCTTCAACAACCAAGAGCCTTCAACCGAGGACTGCTCCAAGAGCAATGAAGAGAACATGAGCAAAGACCAACCAGCTGGAGACTCTACCGCCCAAGAAGATCAAGATAAATCTACTCTTGGCACAGATGATAAAGTCCAAGGGCCTCCACGAAAGTTTCCCGAAATAATTACAGGTGAGTCCTTGGTCTTTTAACTCTTTTGAATTCATCTCTTATCTTTAAATGCTTGCAATTTCTCTTTCAGATCCAATAATCGGAGAAGATGAAGAAATTCTTCGTATTAAATCAGCAGAAGACTCGCTTCCTCCAGTCAAGATCCAATGGCGCAACTCTAAAGGCCGAGCGCACGGAGTTATATTGAACAAACAAAAAGAGGCTGAAGAACGCGATCTGCTTGTCGCCTGACTGTCAGACTCCATCAATATATTAAATGTAAGTTAAATTTCATGCTTCCCGACTACTTCCCAATATGACATCTTCTAACCATCTTCCATATGCAGAGAATATATCGCCAATCTCAAGCCAAGTCGGAGACCTTGGAAAAACTGGTGCCGCACTTGAATACCCTGGAGGCCGTCCAACAAGAACTTAAAGAAGCTAAGGAAGCTACCATAGCCAGGGAAAAAACACTAAGAGCAGAAATCAGCCAGCTCCGGGATGTTAATTTGGAATATCGTGGAACAATAGGAGGTAAGTATAACCACCTTACTCGCATTCATCTTTAATTAATTCTTGCTGCTAATTCTATGTTTTTATGTCTCAGCTCATCTATCAGAGATAAAATCCTTGCAAGCCCAGTTGAAGAAAGCCGAGAACAACAACGCCCGATTGGAAAAAGATAGGACCCAAGCATTATCCGAACTTGAAGGTAATTCACCAAATTTGATTTTTGAACCAATTCTGAACATTTCCAATATACCTTGTTTATTTGTAATCCTGCAGTTCACAAGGTGAAGTCCCAAGTCCAATTTGATGTGTTCGCCGAATGAATCCAAAGGGCTAAAACTATCAGGGATGACATCGCAAATGCCACAGCTCCAATCTTGAATGCCATCTTTCAAAATGGCCTAGGCTCAAGTTTTGAAGATGCGCCTGAAATCTTTGATAAACTCATAAGAGCCCCACATTAATGAAGCAACTGCCATGGGTGCAAGTCAAGCTCTGGCGATGACAAAGTGCTGATTGCACTTCAAACGAGCAAGCCATGGAGCTGATAAACGAAGCTCAGGAATCTGCTCAGAAGATAGCTGCGGATGTGCTTGAAAACTTCCAAGGGTAAAATCCCAATGTAAAGAACACAATTGTAATCTGATTGGCAATATATCAACTTATTTATGTTTATGCCTTGAGTACTAAATCCAGGTTTTAATTTCTTAAAAATTCTCATGCAACTGATACCAGGCCTAAAACCTGATTAACTCTTCAAAAAAATTTTAGTCCTTATCCACTCGACTCAGATCAAAACAAAAATCAATGATAAGCCGAATACAAATAAATCATAACCAAAGGAAACTTTGTACTTTACTATTATTATTGATAGCCCCCGACTGGCAACTCAAGAAAGCAACTTACTTGACATCGGCAGTCGAGAGAAATAAGATACAAAAGAATAACTTAAGTACAATAACGCCAAAGGTGTTCAATATTCCAGGAATTCTCCACGATCGATCCGTCCTCACGTTTTAATCGATAAACCCCTGGCCGAGTGACCTCGGAAATTATGAAGGGCCCTTCCCATAACGGAGAGAGTTTATGTCTATCCCTTGTCATCTGGTTTTCCTTAAAACCATATCACCGACAATAAATGCCCATAATCGAACATTGCGATTATGGTAACGCTGAAGTACTTGGAGATATCTTGCCGACTAAATAAAAGCAGCTTCACATGTCTCTTCCAGTCGATTTAAGTCTTCAACACGATCTTGATCATAATGCTCCTCATTGAAATTACGAACTCGAAGAGATTCAAACTCCATCTCACTCAACAATATAGCCTCAGCCCCATAAATCAGAAAGAAAGGTGACTGGCCCGTATCCCGACTAGGTGTGGTTCGTAACGACCACAAAACTGAAGACAATTCTTGTACCCACCGTCCAGCAAAAGGGCGTAATCTATCAAAAACACGGGCTTTGATACCTTAAAGAACCATACCGTTAGCGCACTCAACTTGTCTATTACTTTTAGGATGTGCAACCGATGCGTAACATATTTTGATCCCAAAGTCTTTGCAAAAATCCTTAAAAACTCCTCCTGTGAAATGAGTGTCATTATCAGTAATAATCCTATTCGGGACACCAAACCGATGCACAATGTTGATGAAGAAGTCACGAGCTTTATCAGCCGTAATTATAGCAATTGGTTTAGCCTCAATCCACTTGGAAAACTTGTCGATAGCAACAAAAAGATACGTTAAGCCTCGTGGAGCCTTTTTAAAAGGATCCACCATATCCAACCCCCAAACATCAAAAGGCCATGAAAGTGAAATAGTTTGCAACTCTTGGCTAGAACATGGATTTGTCGAGCAAAAAATTGACAACCCTCACAAGTCCGAACAACTTTGTCTGCATCCGAAATAGCTGTGAGCCAGAAAAAACCCTATCGATAAGCTTTTCTCACCAAAGTGCGTGCCACAGCATGACTGCCACATATTCCCGAGTGGATATCCTGCAATAACTGTCGGCCCTTCTTAGGAGAAACACATTTTAACAAAACACCACACGGGCTCCACTTATGTAACTCAGAATCAACCATCACATAACTTTGGCTACGATTTCGAGCTCGTTCAGCTTCATCACAGTCTTGAGGCAACTCTTGCTGAGTTAGAAACTTAATGAAAGGCACCCTCTAGTCGGTATCAAGCATAGACACTTGTTTCGCGGCATCGTCTTCAATAGTTTCTTTCTTCGCAACAGATGGCTCATGAAGGTGTTCAACAAAAACATCTATCGGGGCTGCCTTCCTTCTGGATCCAAAATTAGCCAACTGATCGGCAGCTTCATTATTATGCCTTAAAACATGAGATAACTCCAAATCATCAAATTTGTCCTCCATCTTGCGAACTTCCTAGCGATAAATAGCCATGTTGTCATTCAAACAGGACCAATCTTTCATCACTTGATTGACCACCAACTGAAAATCTCCTCATACAATCATACACCATATTTCCAATGACACGGCAAGACGTAACCCATGAAGTAAGGCTTCATACTCAGTTACATTGTGTGATCCGGAAAATAAATTTGAAGAACATATCGCAACCTTTCTCCAGTCGGGGAAATTAAAACCACTTCAGCTCCCATGCTAGTAACTCTCTTAGACTCATCAAAATACATGGTCCAATATTCCAATCTCTCCATAGGCAAATCTCCTTGGCACTCGGTCCACTTGGCAACAAAATCAACCAAAACCTGAGACTTAACTGACGTCCAAGCTTTGAAAGTAATGTCTAATGCCATCAACTCCAATGCCCACTTTGTAATACGCCCCATGGCCTCACAATTATGAAGGTCATCGCCGAGTAAAAAAGATGTAACCACCGTAACCGAGTGACTAAGGATAGCGTGTTTTAGATCCAGCCAACACCTCACTGACGAAGTAGATAGGCCTCTGAACCTTCTGGACTCAACCTTCTTCTTCACGCTCGACAACCAAGACCATACTAACCACCTGAAAAGTTGCCAACACATAAAGCAATAAAGGCTCTTGAGGATGTGGCGAAGGTAGCACACGTGGCGTTGTAAGAAAATCTTTGAATTCCTCGAAGGCTTTCAGGGCTTCAGGGGTCCATTAGAACTCGTCTGTTTTCTTGAGCAATTTGAAGAAAGGCATGCCTCCTTCTCCAAGCTTAGAAATAAATCGGCTGAAGGCTGCCATGCACCCAACAAGTTTTTGAACATCCTTCTGAGTACTCGGCGGTTTCATGTTATATATGGCATTAATCTTCTCTGGATTGGCGTCGATGCCTCAATGAGACACCATAAAACCAAGCAGTTTCCCTAACGGTACTCCGAAGGTGCATTTTTCTGGGTTTAACTTCATCCTGAAGGCTCGAATATTTTGAAAGGTTTCCTCCAAATCAGCAATCAAATCGTCTCTTCGCTTGGTCTTGATAACAACATCATCAACGTAAGCCTCCATATTTCATCCGAGTTGTGTCTGCAAATATCATTGAATCATGCGTTGATATGTAGCCCTTGCATTCTTGAGACCAAACGGCATCGTGATATAACAGTAGGCTCCAAACGAGGTGATAAACAAAGTCTTCAACCAGTCAGACTCCTTCAGGCTAATCTGATGATATCCCGAGTAGCAATCAAGAAAACTTAGAAGCTCACAGCTAGCAGTTGAATCGACAACCTAGTCAATGCAAGGTAGACCAAAAGGGTCTTTGGGACAAGATTTATTGAGATCTATGTAGTCAACACACATACGCCACTGCCCGGTCTTTTTTCGAACCAAGACTGGATTAGCCAACCAGTCAGGATGATAGACTTCCTTGATGAATCTAGCCAACAAAAGTTTGGCAAGTTCCTCCTTGATAGCATCTCTCTGATCTTGCACAAAGTAGCGGAGTCGTTATTTGATAGGTTTCGCGTCTTTTTTAACATTTAGTGAGTGCTCAATCACCTCTCTAGGAATACCAGGCATATCAGATGGATTTCATGCAAATATATCTTTATTATCTTGAAGAAAGCGTGCTCTCCTATTTACAATCTAACTCGGCGCCTATTACAGCGGTCTTCGATGGATCTATAGGATCAACTGGAATCTTGTTGGTCTTGGTGTCGCCTTCTCCCAACTTGGTCAACTTTTTAGCAGGGATCTCTCATTCTTCAGATGTAAACACCGCCAGTCGGATCTCCTGTCAAACAAGCAACCTCTCGTGAGATTGGCCTATGTCATCCCCTTCTTCAGATGTAAACACCACTAGTCGGATCTCCTGTCAGCCAAGCAACCTCTCGTGAGATTGGGCCATGTCGCAGCTCTCTTTGTCGTAGGTGAAAGCTTGCTTCATGTCGCTGCAAAGGAAAATAACTCCTCATGGACCCGACATCTTCATCATCAGGTAAGTGTAATGTGGAATAGCCATAAGCTGTTTGAGGACCGGCCGTTGGCGTGGTAGGTTGTTTCAAAATCTGCAACTTCAAAGCAGACGTTCTCTGCCCTGAAATTTTCCCAAGTGTCGAAGGTGACTGGAAGAGTGATCTGCCCGAGTGGTGTTGACGACAATCCTGGAATAACCCCATGAAAAGGGGCAGAACTCGATTTCAACTCAGATCTTGGGATTTGAATAACGTCCATTGTCTTGGCGAAAAGGATGTTGAGGACACTGCCACCGTCAATGAGGACAGCTTTCAACTTAACATTGCAAACCACTAGGTCTAGTACCAGGGGATACCACGCCGGATGGACCACTCGGTCAAGGTGATTCAAGCGGTCGAACATGATAGCAACCTCGAACCATCGTAGATATTGCGGCACTTCAGGCTGAATTGCATTGATTTCTCTATCGGTCAGCTTCTACTTTCTTTTGGACTCATAGGCGAGTGGTCCTCCAAAAATATGGTTTAACTCGGCTCTAGGGTCTTGAAAAGGTCCCGCTTCGCCATCGCCGTCGTCCTTTTTGTGCCTTGAAGTTCCTTAGCCGTCAGATGATTTCTTGAGCTGGGCTGCGTACTACTCGGCGAATTGCTTGTAGATGAAATAGTCCTTGGCTGCATGTTTGTGATTTGGATGATGTGTGCACTGGGCATTCATGACTTTATCATAGGTGCTGACGAGTGGATGTTGCTGCTAGTAGTTGGAAGTCATGGCCACTAGATCCTCGGGCTTACGCTTACAATCTTTTTGGCCGCCGTTGTCGTTGCTATTACCGTTATCTTTCTTAGTTCGCTAGGTGCTTCCTGACTGCTTCTCTTGACATGAGGCTTTGACGGTGTCGTTCGACTTAGCATAAGAATTAGCTGTCTCGAACAACTTCTTGACCGTCCTTGGAGGTTTGTGCCCAAATTTGCCAATGAGCAGCTCATTATGAATGCCCTTCTGGAAGGTTGCTATGATGACGTCGTCGGTGATATCCGTAATTTTGTTACACTTCTCCAAAAAACACCGAATATAATCTTTTAAGGACTCATCGGGTTTTTGGATCACGTTGTATAAATCGAAGTGGGTTCCAGGCCTTTCAAAGGTGCCTTGGAAGTTGGCGATGAAGTGATCGCGAAGTTCACTCCAAAAGTCAATTGAGCCCCTTGGAAAGCTGGCGAGCCAACTACTGGCTGAGTCGGCAAGTGCCACTGGTAAGTAATTAGCCATGGTCTTGTTATCTCCTTCTGCTGCATGAATTGTGAGGGTGTAGACGATGAGCCACGAGTTAGAGTTAGTCTTGCCGTCATGATTCTCGATCCCAGTGGGCTTGAAACCACTCGGCCAATTCACTCGACGCAAGTCTCAGGTAAAAGCGGGTACTCCTTCGTCACCATTATCAGGGGAATATCTTCGTCCTCCACGATGGGCATGATTGTTGCGATCACGATAACGCTAGTCGAGTACGTTCCTCAGGTCGCTAGGAGCAGGCATCCGAGAACCACTCTGATAACTGGAGTTGTCGTGATGGACTCGGTCATGAAGCGGCGGCCGGAAGCGGTGTCGATCATGGGAGTCAGCCGACTAGCCTTGGCGCCTTCTATCTTCTTGACGACGGTGCTCGTTTGATCTGGTATGAGTCTTGCTGTGCTCGGGTTTTTGGTAGTCTCTAGAGCGTAACGGTGGTAGATGACTACCAGCTGGCGTTTCTGCGATAGATTCATCAACTTGCCAACTGGTTCCGGCGCTGTCTGGTACGGTAGCCGCAACCATGGTCTTCACTTTGTTCAAAATTGGAGTCACGTTGGCTGGGGCCACGTCGATGATGGTGTCGAGCAGGGTAACTGCTGCGACCGCATTTTGTTGTGGCGTGACAAAAACATTAGTGTTGTCGCCACGGGTCTGAAGTATAGCGTCACGGGCTGCACCCCCGGCTAAAGCCAAATCTTGTTTTCTTCTGTCCACCTCCTTGCGCTTGCATTCCTACTCAAACTTTTCTTGTTCCTTCTTCGCAATCCTTCGGGTGATAGCCGAGTTGGTTTCTCCAACGTCCGCCATGAAAACATCAAAGAAGAGCGGAGTATAATCGTCATCAAACTCAGAGCTTTCGATGGACTCGATGGCGATGTCGTCGTAATCTTTGGAAGAGCTGGCATAGTCGATGATCTCGGTAGTTGAGCAAGATCTGAGGGGTTGAAGCATAACGCCGACCTCCCTAGAGTCTGGCATGGCTGCCGCCGAAGCTGGTTCAGATCGGGACGCTGCAGTGAGTATTGGAGGGAGATGCATGACGATCGACGGGTACGCCTATGTTTTGCTAGAGAAGTCATGTGTGGAAATCAAAGTTGGAGATCTCCCCGAGTGGTTTGAAGCCGACTCGGAAGAAAAGAGATCGCGGTAGGTCTTGGCGGCATTTGGTAACCCCAACGATGCCAAGTGGTCATCCCTTCCTGACTGGTTCGAATCCAAGTCGAGTAGGAAAATCTTGTCGAAGTTGTCGGTGATGAAGTCGAGGCTACCGAAGCTGTATGTCTGCCTAGGGGAAAAGGCGTAGTCGTCGATGCCTGAAGTAGATCCCATCACACTTGTTGATGAGAAAAAAAACTTGTAGATCCCATCCCCTACCTGGCGTGCCAACTGTCGAAACTAGAATTTGGCAATAAAAAAAGGGGTAGCGCACAAGATCTAAAGTGGATGGGTTATAAGACAAAGGTTTAAACAGGTTCAAGCCTTTTTAGAAAGAAGTAATACCCTACTCCTGTTTCGAGATTGTATCCGCCGAGCATTGTATCGATCTGATGATCGAGTTATGATTATCAAAGTGATTATGCCCCCAAGGGACATCCTATCCTTCTTATATAGCTTAAGAGGAGAGGATTACAAGATAGACACCCAACCAGATATGGTATAAGTCTCCTAAACCTTTTCTACAATATTTATCAGCTCAAGACTATAGGTCGTTCCTTAATAGACAAGAAAACGTAATACCTAAGTCCTAAGCTATTACATATTTATTATATACAATCTATCCCCTATAATCAGTTGGATATTCTAGCCATGTGGGTATATGATATCCATCATCTCCACACCTATGCAGGTTTCTTAACCGGCACCTATAGGGTGTTCTCTAGTAGTGCGAACGAAGGTACCAGTGCAAGGGTTATACTGGTAATTGTCTCTTATTATCACTTAACGGTCAATCAGTACATTAGGGTTTGTTAATTGTTTCTGTATTGTTACCATCACCTTAGAATAGCGCATCGGTTTACTCGGGTCTTTAAAATCAATTATTCGGAGGTGGAAGAAAAGAAGCGAGCTATTGGATTAGGATTAATTTACTTCCATCTTAGTTACCGATGATGGTGAAGGAAGATGGATTAAAAAAAATTCTGCCTCTCACACGTATGGATTACAAGAGGGGAAATCAAATTTTAGACTAGATGAGAATATTAGTTTCAGATTAGTGGTAGGATTCCATACGTACAGATGGCATAATTAATAAAATATACTGACCCAAGCAATTAGCTGTAGACGAGAACCGCGAGCAGCAGCTCATGGCAAGCAGAGAAGAGTTAGATGGAGGGTAAGCGGTAAAAGAGGAGTTGAGACGTTAACTAGAGATGGTTCAGCTTAAACTATTACCAAACTGCCCATGTTTATATTAACTTTTCCTAAATTATCCCCTAAACAATAAACAGTGGATGTGAAGAAGGTTGAGCTCCATAAAAGGTCTGTTATAAAACCGGGCCGAAATCATCGGAAACCAAACACAGAAGAAATGTCATAGGAGATTCAAACATGATGAGGACACCGAGACACGATATTTGTTAACGAGGTTCAGCCGAAGCCTACATCCCCGGAGCAATGATTACGGGCGCTCCTCCTTGATCCAGCATATTACAGCGTATTAGAGTTACAACGACTCATGGCCGAACACTACTGGTAGTCGCTTCCTCTTGCTATGCTAAGTCGTCATGCGGTTACAACAGGTTCGCCCCTCTATTTATGAGAGAGCCTAGGATAGAGTCCGACTCTTACTCTAGTCCTAACACCTAGTACAACTCCAAGTCCTAAACTGTAATCGACTATGTACACATATTCGACACATACTCTAACAAACTCCACCTTGGAGAATATGCCATGCCAACCTGAATCTGTTACTTGCTCGAACCTCCGTGTACCAGGACTTGAGTTGGTTCCTTCCGCCACTCATGCTGAGCCGGCCGACGAGCCTATGCTAGACACGCCGTCTTCAGGATCGTGCACAGCAACACCAACATACTCATATCCATGACTCCACCTGCAATAGCACTCCCTTGTAGCTTGTACAAACATAAGCTTGTCCTCTCACCAGTCATAACAGTCTTCTTGCCCTTTATGATATTCATGGTCTTCCTATCAGAATCTACCTAATACAATCACCTTGTCTCATTTAGGCTCCCAAGTGAAATCAGACTCCTCCTTAACCCTGGCACATGTCTCACATCCGAAAGTAGCACCTCGTTTCCATCATACATCTTGAACTTGACATCGCCCACTCCAACAACACAGTAACTCGTGTCATCGCCTAAGTAGACAACACTAGACTCACCAGATTTGTATGAAGAGAATGACTCCCTCTTCGATGTCACATGATAGGAACTAGCCGAGTCCAACATCCACGCTTCACTAGACTTCTCGTTAAACACTATGAGAATCTCATGACTACTATTGTCTAAGTCATCACCACGGACTGCTAAACTTACAATTGCACCTTTTCTCTTCTTCAACAACGGACAATTCCTCCTTATTGCCCAAAGTCGTGACACTTATAGCAACGTACCCCCCTTCTCCTTGCTCTTTGATTTCCCCGCCTCATGATCATGCCTTGTCTTGACCAGTAAACTCTCAGCCTGAGAAGCCTTTATTGCCTCATTTCTCTTTGATCTTCTCAAATCCCACGCAAGCAACGCTGAAATAATCTCCTCAGTCTTGACAGTATCCTTGTCGTACGTCAGGGTAGTCACCACATGCTCATAAGACGGTGGAAGTGAGCTCAGAAGAATTATGGCCTTGTCTTCATCATCTAGTTTCACATCTAGCTTGCTTAGATCTATGACCAACTGATTGAAGACGTCCACGTGCTTCCTAAGAATTGACTCCTCTTGTATCTGCAAACCATACAGTTGTTGTTTGAGATACAACTTATTGGTCATCGACTTGGACATATATAGGCTTGTCAACTTGTCCCAAATTTCCTTTGGTGATTTTTCCTCCATAACCTGGTACATGACAGAATCCGAGAAACTCAATTGAATTGTCGTAGCTGCCTACGCCTTCATCACCTCCCACTTGTCAGCGTCCATCTTTTCTAGCATAGTCCCAAGAGCGTTGGATATCCCCTGTTGAGCCAACAGATCCTTCAGCCTTGTTTGCCAGAGAACGAAATTTCCAGTGCCATCGAACTTCACCAAATCAAACATGGAAAACATCGTCACCGCCATCGACGATAATCAACTTGATCAACTGTTGCCCTGTCAAATTGATCTGCCCTGGTATTTGACCCCACCGACTAACTCAACCAATACCAGCCAGACCGAACCGGTTTTTTCTCCCAAAAAACCTGACCGGTTTCTTTACTCGGTCAAAACCAGTCAACTACGGTCAAGGAAAGAGCTTCTTTTTTTTTCTTTTCCAACAAAGTCGATCCCCTTTTTCCTCCCTTCAGCTCCCTCGTGCTCCCACCAGATGCGCTTGTGTCACTCTTGATGCCACTGCTCACATCGCTTTGACGCTGTCGCACACTGCTGACTTGCGCCGCTGCACACCACCACCTTATGCCGCCAGCCAAGGGAAGACGTCGCCGCCTCGCCTGGGAGAGCTGCCGCAGCCAAAGTCCAGGAGCCATCGCCGCCGTGAGCTCCTTCCCCGACGCAGGAGCCGACCGCCCCTGTCGCTGGTGTCCACCACCTCCTCCTGGAGCCGACGTCGTCGAGCTTCTCCACCGCCACCATCGCTCGCCGAAGCCATGCGCCGCCGCCCCAAGCTCGTCGTCAACAAACCCATCGCGTCTGCGAAGAACAGGTTAGACCTCGCCTCACCTCTTGCTTGGATTTGCTCGATTGCTTTGATTGCAACCCCGTGGGAACCTCTGCTGCTTTTATTTGGGGAAAAACTCAACTCTGATTCCGAAATGTATCCCAGTCCTCATCCAATCTCCTTCCGTGCCTGACTTGGTCTACTCCTCGATTTTCTTCTGTCGTGTGTATTGAAATCGAATCCAAGCTTGACTCCTTTTCTACCGCAGCATGCTCCAAATCGAGTCCTGTATGATCCCAAACCTCGTGTCCGCTACTCCACCAGCGATGCTATAGTTTCTGCCGCCGGCATGGCCTTGATACAAACTTGTGCACCCCGCCGCTGCCATGACCCTGAACTCCGAGCTTCACATACTCCAGTGACATCCTAGTTCCAGAGCAAGCACACAACATGACCACCGACTTCGTCAACGACTTCTGCCGCCAACCTTTGTCGATCCTATGCTGACCTGTGCGAAATCCACGGATTGACTAACCGAAAGTCCGATCAGACTGCCATCTTCTCTGTTTTGCCACCCGTCGCATGTACGCCGCTAAGTAGCAATCCATCATACAATAACTTGTTGTCAGCACCTCCAAAATAGCCTCTAGGAACCACCCGCTCCAACTTCCGATTGAACGCCATCAATCTAGTCACAAGTCGCAACCGACAAGTTTCATGCCATCTTCCCAGCTACCGAATGACCCGAGCGCTACGTCTAGCCGTCTCCCTGTCGAACGTAGCTCATCGAAAGGCCCAAGCCACCTCGCCCAGAGTGTTCGATCCACCGACCGAGAATGTCGATCACCTCCAGCTTCAATCAACCCGAGCATGCGGCCGCACGTCTCCTTGTTGAGAGTAGCTCATCGGAAAGTCCGGGCCACCTGCCCGAAGTGTCCAACCCACCGATTGAATCACCAGTCGCTTCCACTACCATCAACCCGAGCACCACATCTGGTCATCTCCTTGTTGTAAGTAGCCATCGAACGGTTCAAGCCGCCGTCTGAAGTGTTCGTGCTCCACCTTGCGCACATGTCCCTCCTTGGACATAAACCGCGAGCGGCGCGGTGTGAAGCACCTCCATCGCGCATCTACCATGGACCTCCCGCAGGCTCTGATACCATTTGTTATAAAACTGGCCCAAAATCATCGGAAACCAAACGTGGAAGAAACGTCATAGGAGATCTAAACTTGATGAGGACATCGAGACATGATATTTGTTAACGAGGTTCAGCCAAAGCCTACATCCCAGGGACACTGATTACCGATGCACGTCGGAAAGTCTAGGCCACCCACTCCTCGGATCCGTCGGACGCCGCTCCCTCTTGCTATGCTAAGTCGTCATGCCGTTACAACAGGTCTGCCCCTTTATTTATGAGAGAGCCTAGGATAGAGTCCGACTCTTACTCTAGTCCTAACATCTAGTACAACTTCAAGTCCTAAACTATAACCGACTATGTATGCATATTTGACACAAACTCTAACAAGGTCTCAATGTATAAATGCGAATGAAGCAACCAAAATAGTTTATAAATAAAGTTTTGTATCTATTGGTCATGTTTGGTTTTGTGCCAATTTTTTCCCTATCAGTTTAATTTATTTTGATAATTTGAATAGTACTTGCGGTGGTTTTTTTTATTAGAGCCAATGTATGCCAAATCTATAGCTGGGACAATCTAATTGAAAATTTTGGTTTAAAAGAAACCTACTCAGGAGTTGAAACATCCAAAATTTTTGTAGGATGTTTAACCAAAATAGCACTATGTTGTGAAATGGATGTAGTTCAAATCATTAGGTTTCTTATGGTGAAACCAACTTAACACAGGTGTTTCTATTTACGGCTAATTATTTTTTCAGTGGTAGACGATATACACGTCGACAGTGAGACGCTCGTGATGACTTAGTCAATCTCAAGATATACCTTCTCATAGGGATAAGGTATACATGTGTGTTCATAAGGATAAGTGTGCGCGTATTGTGAGTGTTTACGTTTATGCTGTATTTAAATAAAAATTTGACACTACTTTATTCGTACTTCAAAAAAACAATACTAAAAAAATAGACTATCATGAAAGAAGAAAAACTCAGAATCAACTTTGGTTCAAATTATGCCTGCAACAATCGCTGTGGCAACTGACAGTCTGACACCCCATTTGCCATGGTCTTCCTCTTCCCAGACGGCTGCCCTATCTCGCGCAGCGGCGCGCCTATGGGCCTATGGCCATGGCGCACATGCTTGGATGGGCCGGTCCGTCGCTCCACGCCTCGGATGCCTCGGCATCACCACTGTCTTCGCCCGCGGCGGCGCGCGGCGCCGGCGGAGCCCTGCCTCCCTCGGCCGGCACGGCGGGGACGGGAGCTCACCGCGGCCATGTGCTGTTCTTGGTATCCCTCTCGTCAGTTTGTGTCCCCATCCCGATGATTTCTGTTTCCCTAGTTTTGCATTTCTTCCGCTCATCAGGTTCGCGCTAGGTTTTGCCGATTGAGGATGCACTCGCGACGAAATTGCAATGTGTGGCTCTCTCTCGGTAATGGATTGGAGGTAATAGTCTGGGGCGCTTTTTTTTTTCTTGTTGTTTTTAGTTTGAAATCAGTTCATTCCATGGGGCTGCTGGTAAATGTAATCTTTAAACTATAAACTATCCGTGAGAGGCTATCCAACAAAGATAAACTAATGCATCCAAGGATTCGGTTTGCTTGATCCATCAGTTCCGCATTGTACTCCAATGCTAGCTCTGAATCTGTACTCCAATGCTAGCTCTGAACATGCGCAGGGCAAAGTTTTTGAAATAAGAAAGAAAGTTTTTTTTATATATAGAAGATGAAAAGGTTACAAGATAATATTACTTTGAAGATGATTGATGAATTTTGTTTTCTTTACAAAAATACCACGGGGCATGTTATTACTGCTGTACTGCTTCTATCCATGTTTTGCTCATGGTGAGCCTTTGTAATTCTGCTACATGTTATTTGAAACATGGTAGATGAAATTTGTTAATACGCAAGGCATATACGGGTTATCATAACAAGATCTGCATAGGTATGAATTGCGCAATATCTTCTTTTTTGGGCATGAAGTTTCTAACTTCTTAGCAAATGGGAAAGAA
Organism: Oryza officinalis; assembly: GCA_008326285.1. Lineage (NCBI taxonomy): Eukaryota > Viridiplantae > Streptophyta > Magnoliopsida > Poales > Poaceae > Oryza > Oryza officinalis. The sequence goes on from BDMV01000008.1 coordinate 14,782,748, forward strand.
GAGGATAAACCATATGGGACAAGAGCTTCCATGGTGAGTGAAACTATAGAAGGAAAAAATTACATATGGTGAGTGAAACTATACAAGGGAAAAATTATATGCCAGCCTAGGAATACCTCATCGACCTAGTGAATTGGTCAGGCAGAAAAAAAAATGATGTTTACTACAGTTTGGTGAGATTTTAATTGCGAACTACAAATATTAGAGTGCAGACATCACATAACTATACCAAAGCAAAAATCCAACCCAGTTGAGGAGTGTCCATTCTTGAAAGCCTTACTCACTTCTGCCTTTGTCACCCTCCTGACCCCTTTATTTAGTACTACTGTACTGACCCCTTACAAATTGTTAAAAAACCCCTTTCTTCTCTTCAGAAACCATAATAATTGCAATATGTGTTGTGTAGAGTGTAGACCTATCATTAAAAACATAAGAGTAGTTTACACTACATCCCCCAAAAGCACTACAACAAAGCTTTATGAGAAAGCATTGTTTTTTCTGGGATACACTGTACCCAGGAAAATGATTTACTTTTGGTTACTATCAGTATTTTTATCTTCTTTTATGCTTTCCTTTGTTCTAGTTTTGCATATAATATGCTTGCGAAGATTTCTTATCTCATACAACTATAAATGCCAATATAAAATAATATAATTATCTTTATGTTCTAAACAAGTAATAACTATGATAAGCAATATGGCGTAACAACATTTATGCTTAGCCTATACCATTCCGTTCCCCTCCGATTTTAGAAATTAATTAAAGTTGGCAGTGAGGTGGCATGACAACTAGCATCTAGCAAGTGGCCTCACATTCTCCTGCCTCGTACGCCCGTCCAGATGGATGGACAAGTGGTCGCTAGCATGCAGGCCTAAGGAGTGCATGCCTGCCACGTGCTTCCTTCCCCGTATTTCCACAAAAAAAACGGTTTCTTTTACACCCTATTTAAACTATTCTCTGGAGTCCCGACCTTTCATTCCCTGCTAATGGAGTGGTCTTAGAATTTCAAGAAAAAATAGGAACTAAGGGGATAGAAGCCTTTTCACTTCTCATCTCTGGCCATCTTCGTTGAAGTAAAGAGGTACCTTGTTTCAACCTCTTATTCGGTTTGTGATGATACTTTTAGGTGGTGTTTGGTTCTTAGGAACAGATGGGGATGGGATAGATCTGTTTCAGGGAAAGTTGTTATCCCTGGACGAAAGGTCTATCCGCCACACTACTCATTTGGGATCATTTTTTTTGTTTCTGTGTGTTTAGCAGATCCATTTATTGTTTGATGTTCAATATATCTAGTTCCATAATCGTTTTGATATGCTCTGCACACAATTGCAAAATTAATTGATTGAAGCGGGTATTTGGGACATAAGCATTGCAGTTTCTTATGACAAGGCCTGACATAACGTCACCGATGACTAGGGTCAATACCTTCGTGCTTGAGCTACGCTACCGTAGTTTCCCTTAGTCGCTCCATGGATAGCCTTTTGAACTACATAGGAAGGATTCTAGGGATGGGGGTGTATAAATGTAGAACTAAGAACAAGGAAAACTGGTACAAACTTAAAATACTCAAGATCTAGATCTGATGACTAGGGTTTCCCTTAGGCCTTGTTCGGTTAATTCCTCCCACAAGAGGTTGGGGGGGATTTGTTCCACACCTATTGTGGTGTGGAATTATTCCCCCTCAATCTCCTCCAATCCCTCCCTCTTAGGGATTAACCAAACAAGGTCTTAGTTGGGTCACCGTACCCTGGCGACAACCCCAGTTACTGTGGATAAACGCAGTAAACGTGAAAAACAGGACACAATTTACCAAATTTTAATTTTTGTTTAAATATTTTTGATCTTGGTGGGGTTACTGGGCCCTTACCGTTACCGGACCCTGGTGGTCAGGGAAACCATGGGCTCCGCTCTGTTATTGGTTGTTGCCCCTTGCTGGCCACGGTGCCCTGCGTTGGTTCCCAGTGATACCTCTGGTCTAGACACCGAGTCCTCATGGTCTCGTGTAGCAGAGTCACACTGAATCGCTCAAATCGGTCGATAGATGCACTCATGAAGAGAGTAGATAGAAAGAGGGCATGGGGGGAGGGGATTAGCTAGGCCATATATTGTTGAACACTTGGGGAATTGGAGTTCACCTAGGAGATTGATTTATTGGTCCATCCTTCCCGACTGCACAAGTGCATTACCTGATGGGAGTTGGAGAATAAGATTTGAGCTGGATATATACTATACCTAGTCTTCTGTCGAAAATATTGGGGGTGCAGTACTACATAGCTCTGCCCCTGCTGCCAAATATGTTGACACTGACTTTTTGTGAAACCAATGATGATGTTGGAAATACTGCCGCTGACTCCTAAACAGCATCAAACACTAAATCTCTCTTGTAAAATGAGGTGATGCGATTGTGTCTTGAAGGTAGGTAGAAGGAATATAGAATAATTGGTGAAGGATTGTTGTGGGTCTACCTAAGGATTTAATTCTGGAAAACCATCTGGTAGGATCCAAAATAGGAACACCTAGACCTTCTTCTGAGCAAAGTTGTCCATGACCAACCCATTCTGTGGATTATGCGGCACTCGGTACCATCGTTGAAGTGATGATGTTGCTAGCCATCACACATGCCAATCTGGGATGCCCAGAGGGTTTGACCTAGACTTTGTCGAGAAACTGAAGCTCCTCTCATGCCATGCCAGTGAGCCTCGGTGGACAAAAGTTGCTCTCTATCTGTCGGTCAGGATCTCGCAAATAGCCCCAGCGATAAGAAGGTCAGCTAGGCAGATTTCAGGGGGTCTATCTCCTGCTACGAAACCTGTCTTTGAGGTGTAGAGAACCATAAAGAGCTATGTTCTATATGATTTCTTAATAAATAGGTCAGTAGTGTAGTATCATCAATGCAGTATGTAAGATAGCATTATATGTGCTATATGAATAAGTTACAGCGTGCTAAACTGTGAAAATTTCTGCTTGCACACTGCATTTACTTAGCTGATCATGGTGCAATGGTGTTATGTGATCATATCCATTACATTCAGTGATTGGTTTAATCATATGAAATAGATCATTGATGGAAAGATCATTAGTGTTTGTTTTTTCATTGTGCAAAAGTGTACATACAACTATCTGATGCAAATATGTTTTTCTCACAAAAAAGAACTTTTATCGTTGTGCATTATAAAGTCTCTAATATTTTTATCTCGCAATTAATTACACATACTTCTCTAACATCCGTTTTTGATTTTCAGAAGTTATGGACAACGAGCTTAAACTTATGGCTTCCTATGTGAGCAAGCTTGAGTTCATCTTGCAAAAAGATCAGCAGCAGGAGCCCCATACAGCGAACCTTGTAATCCTACTTGGGAGTAGCAATCAGGACAAAAGAAATGGCCTTTCAGGGGGGGAAAACAGAATGGACACTCGTACCAGAAAGAAGCCAAGAAGATACCAACGCCTCACCATGCAACAAAAAGAAAAGCTTAATTGGTACGTAGTGCAGTTAGCAAAATCAGCCTGTTATGTACTGTCTCAAAATATAAGAGACATGATTTAATATAATTAGTTTGTTTGCTATTTCGTTCACAGTGCATTTCAATCATGTCCGAACCCTGATAGCAATGTCTTGAAGGAGTTGGCCAATGAACTAAAGATGACTCCGACCCAAATCAAATATTGGTTCCAGAACTGCAGGACACAGATGAAGGTATATTGCGTATAAACTTCTGTGTTTTCAAAATAAATTGTTCCCTGAGTAAATCATTTATCTTCTTGATGTAGAAATTCAAGAACAATGAGGAGCACAAACTACTGCAGAAGGAGAATGAGGAGCTGAAGAAGGAGAATGCAGAGTTGAGAAATAGGATGAAAAACTCAACATGCAGTGCTTGTGACCTCCCTTTGTTCCATATAGATTGCCATCATTGGGAGAATCCAATGCTCAAGGGTGAGAATAAGGGTAATCATGGCGTTACGAGTAATCTCATTCCCCAGGCAGTGTCATCCTTGCTCCCCAGCTCAAGTGGTTTGGTAGCTTCAGGCTCCAATCTCAGTAGCAATGCTGTGCTCATGCCCATATCTGTCATGCCATCATCAGTTTTGCAGTCTTCTCCAGCCATCTCTGGTGCTAATTTTCCCATCTTGCACAATCTATCTGCCAATGCAAATGATGGCTATGCAGAAAGATACATACTTCTTGATCTGGCGAACCGTGCAATGGAAGAGTTCTTTAGTCTAATGAAGGAGAATGAGTCTCTTCTTGTCAAAAAAAAGGAGAATGGGTCTCTCTGGCTCCCACACATGGATATTCTGGGTGTCGAATCACTTAACTACCAGGAATACCTTGCAAAATCCAGGACAATTGGACAAAAACCTGTTGACTTCAAAGTGGTCGTCACCAGGGACACTGCCATTGTCAATGGTAGCTGTGTTGACCTCGTCAAAAGCTTTTTGGATGCTGTATGTATGCAACTACTATGGGCTGCATATTTAATTAAGTATCATGTTTGCCTGCATATCTGAAACATGTTCTTTGTGCAGAACCGCTGGAGAGAGTTGTTTCCAGGCATCGTGGCAAGTGCAAACACCACCAAGATCATCTCTACTGGGCCCTCTAACTTGCATGACGGGTTGCTTCAATTGGTGGGTTACATGTCATAATCTCTTCTGATGTGGTTATCCATATACTCTGTCTGCTTGCATGTGGTTGATTTATGTGTGGAAAAATTTGCAGATGCGTGCAGAGCTCCAGGTAATGTCACCTGAAGTCCCAGTTTGCGATGTGACATTCTTGAGGCAGAGTGTGCAGTTTGGAAGTGGACTGTGGTGTGTGGTTGATGTGTCTATTGACATTGTCCTTCCTGGAGAGAGTAAAACAGCTCAGCCCAGTGTGCAGACCAGCAGTACAGCTGCCAGAAGCATGGAAGTCAGGCTGTTGCCATCAGGCTGCGTTATTGAAGAAATGGAGAATGGCTACTCCAAGGTGCTTTGCTTCCTCATTGACTCAATCACTGGTACAAGGTGTTAATTATTGTTGGTTTCCTTAGTCACTGATGTGATGTATAGAAATTTGTGTTTGACGACTATTGAGTATGTTTAATTCTCAGGAACACATGAAATGAGTACCAGTCACATAACATGATAAAATGTAGCAGTAGTTTTGAACACTAGTATAGATACTAACGTTTGTCAGAGAACCCACTCTATTATCCCAGCATGTAAAGCATGTAAAGCATTTATGCTAGCCATACCATTGCGTTGCAAAAGGAAGAGGAAACAATCACACTAACCAACAAGTTTTCAGTAGAAAATAGAACAAAACTACATTCCAGCATCACTTCAAAAGAACACTGTAGAAATACTGACAAAGATCACTGTAGTTTCCTGTTTTAGGGGTGTCTTGCTAGATATGCTCACGTTCTTGTAGAATGAAGTCATTTTATCGGTCTCTGGCCCTTCCTTGTTGAACATTGTACGAACACACAATCGTGTCAAAAAATCTCTAAACTAAAAGTGCATTGATTTTTTTTATTTTTTTTATTTTTTTTGCCGGGAAGTGCATTGAACTCATAATTCAAACAGCAGAATCAGCTAACCTTTTTAGCATCATTTTGCATGGGCAGGTGATCTGGATGGTGCATGCAGCTTATGATGAGAGAGTGGTGCCAGTGCTTTATCAGTCACTTCTCCGCTCTGCGAAAGCCCTTGGCGCATGCCGCTGGGTAGCATCACTCCAGAGACACACCCAGTTCCTTTCCGGCCTGCACAAATACATCTTTTGTCCTGACAGCACAAGTGAGTGACCGACTGGTGCTATTATATATGCAAAAGAATGAACTAATCTACACATATTGATCTTAACAGTCAGTTAACACTATGCCACATCATGTTGTTTTTTATATAAATTTTTGATAGTGATAGAAGTGGTGATGCGAAGAAAAGTCCTGTACCTGGTGAAGCAGATGACGAGCAGCTTCACGGGCCTATTTGCGTCTCTGTCTAAGGCCATGCTGCAAGATGGTGATGATACTCACTTTGCGCATCAGATAGTTGGTGGTGCAACAGGTGAACCTGCCGGACTGTTGCTGAGCGCCACCACAACCATATGGCTCCCCGGTGTGAACCAGAGGCGCGTGTATGACCACCTGCGTGATGAGCAGTGCCTTGGTGAATGGCGCTGCCTCCTCGGTGAGCAGCTGCATCAGGGCAATGCTTTGCCGTATGGTGCCCCCCTGAATGGTGAGACTTTGCCGGAGTTCTATCGCATGGTGAACGGGCTGCATGAAGGGCATGCTATCTCCCTGATCAGCCCCAGAGTAAGCTCCTTACTAGTTATTGTTTCCCTGTTATTATTAAGTTGCATACTTCCAGTACAGTGCAGTTTTAGCTAGAAAGAAACTTTCATTGATCGAAAAGGAACTTGTTACTCCCTATAGTCTACCGTAATACAGTCTCGAGTGCCTTTCACCAAGGAATATGTTGCTGCCAAAACTTTTTTCATCTTTGATAATGCTTTCTTGTTCAGTGTATTATTGATCACATTAAAAGCCATTAAGTTTGCTTATATAAGGATATTATAGTTAGTTCAGACACACACTTTGGTAAGGACTAATATTCAACTTTAATCTAGAAGATAATATCAAGTTCCTGTGACCAAAGGATTAATGATTTCTGCTGCATTCATCCAAAATCCAGTTGAGGTGCCAGTGCCCATAAAAATGCAGTGTTGATATATCAGTAGGACAGCAATGTGATAATCTAGACCTCCTCTGGTTTTTGCTTGAAAAGTCATTCTTGAGTCTTGACCAGTAGGATGTTTTTTGGAAGTTGGTTTAATATTTAGCGAATTCCTTTATAAGTTCTCATAAAGAATTAAACTCTTATCTGCAACACAATTACTTTATTAGTACTCTGCATCTCATGTGGTCTTTAGTTTACTAAACCCCTTTTTTTACACATGCAGGAAATGGGTGGTAACATAAGCAACACTCTGCTCCTGCAAGAGGCAATAACTGATCTTTCTGGCTCCCTCATAGTTTACGCCAGGACAGATGTGAACACCGTGCATTCCATCATGAACAGCAACCTCAACCCTGCCACCGTCTTCCTCGTATCCTCTGGATGTGCCATTCTTCCTGACTGCCTGGAATCATTCCCTCTACAGCCAGCTGCAACTGCAGATCAGGCCGGCAACTCCAGTGCCGCTATCGCTAGCAGGAGCGAAACCGGTGGGTCATTCGTCACCGTCACTTACCAGATGTTTTTCAGCAGCCAGGGTGGCGCAGCACCTGCCAGCTCATCAATTCATCAAGGCCGTGATGCGCTCAAGAACGCCACCGACATGTTCAAGGTGGCCCTCAACACCCTCACCCAGCATAACACAATACCCCAGGGGTAGCATTTGCATGCGAAAGTGAAATCCAGATCGAGTTAAATTAAAGTGTTTAAGACTATGTTGTTCTTGTTGTTCAGGGGATGGCTTTATCTCTGATAGACCCCGTGGATCATGCTGTTTACCTTGTTTACTATTTTCAGACTATCGATTTGAAATGCTGATGTTTCTTGTTATGTTCAATGCTATTTGAAAATGAGAATCGCATCTATATGGAAGCAGTTGTCATCCCACCACAATTGTTGGGGCTATCTAGTTGACAATCGAATGAAAATAATTCTTCAATCGATCAAATTTTTGTAGTCAGATCCTATTTTTTTTCCTGCAGAGTTTTGGGTTAGTCTGTGGCATGTGTGTGGTTAATGTTTGTTTGGAAACTTATTTATGGCTCATATATCTTCCAGAGAGAGTTGCTATCTTGTTCTATTATTATTGTATGTGAAGTTTCTTTGAACTTTTGGCCTCCCAATTATTGCTGTTCCTTTGAAGCATAGAAAAAAAAAGATAAAAGTCCATTTTAGTCCTCAAATTTGAAGCCTATTTTTCACCTTAAACTACAAAGCCAGTTATTTTCACCCCCTAACTTTTGGAACCGGGTTAGCAAACTATTAATATAAACTAATAGAACACTTAAATTAGTATGTTCTTGTTTTTAATTAAACTATGATTTTGTAATTCACAGTTATTCGACCTCTAATCTTTATAATAATAATTGATTATAATTTCCTGAAAACAAATGTTAATAAAATTTAAGGAAAGTTGTAAAAATCACCTTAGAAGTCACTTAAAATTTGACATTTCACCTCATAAATTATTTTATTGCAAAAACCATCTTAGTGCGTGTGTGCTTAACTGAATCAGCTGGTTATCACTGATGTAGAGCCCTATAGACTAAGTTAGCCAAGTTAATCTGTTTCAAATTCTTGCATTAAACTTATTCTTTGTGTTTCAATGAACTTTTTTCTGTATGTAGTGAAACTCTGAGCAACAATATGTAAGCTCTCAATAGCAAATTCTATTTGTGAAATCCCTAAAAAAGCATCAAGACTATACTCCTAAAAGATACATAACATATTGACACATCACAATTTATAAAAGGAAAAATTGGTTCTATAAAAACATAAGCATGTGTGCACCGGTGTGATTTTTACAACACCGAGTAGAGATTGGTATTTGTCACAATACTCCTAAAAGATACAGAACATATTGACACATCACAATTTATAAAAGGAAAAATTGGTTCTATAAAAACATAAGCATGTGTGCACCGGTGTGATTTTTACAACACCGAGTAGAAATTGGTATTTGTCACAATATGACTTCTGAAATGAAATGTTAAATTTCAAGTGACTTCTAGGATAGTTTTTACAATTTTCCCAAAAATTTATTACTATCTAGAAAAGCTAATAGCGCAATGGGATAAGCCCAATTTCCTCTCCTCTTAGGTGAAAATCGAGAACCGTAAAAACCGACGGGCTTTTCTCGGGTTTTTTCGGGTCGGTTTTTATTTTGCTAGAGTTATAGGCTCTGCGTCCTCCTCCAATCCTCCGTCCATTTCTCTCTCTCTCACCCTTTCCTATCTACCAATCACCTCCGCTGCGTGCTACCGGCGCGCGCGCGCCGCCGGCGAGGGCGCCAGCCAACGGGCACAACCTCCTCTCCAGTGCGGCGGGGGCCTCCACGGGCGCGCAGGTTTGCAGGAGGAGGCGACGCGGAGGCTGACCTCTCCTGCCTGCCACCTGCCTCCATCTCTGCTGGAATCGAGCTCAAGGTACTCCTCATTCTCCTGATGAATTTCAGCGGCAGTTCATCAGCCGCACTGGAGCATATTGGAAATATATCCCGAATTGAAGCCCCTAGGGATAGAAAAAAGAAGAAGAAAAGCAAAAAAAAAAAAAGAGAGAAGAGTTTTTTAATTGGTTTACCTAGTGTCTATTCATATTTGTTGTGTGTTGTTAATTGTTATGAATTGAAATATCTGCGATAATTGGAGTATTTTTTAGTTTGAATTGCTGAATCATAATTTCGAGCTGGTTAATCGAAGAGACAACAGGACCTGGAAATGAAAAAAGAATATGCTGATTTAAATTTGATTGTTGGAACTGCCCAATAGGAAGCTGGTAAATTTTAAAACAAAAAAAAGCTTGCTTAATAGTAAAAATCTTGAATAGATGATATGCAAAGACATGGTGAGAAATATTCACTTGCTCAAACTACAACTGCTTAAGAAAACCATGCTTGCTCGCTCTGGAATAGCTGGTGACCTGCGATGTTCATCATAAACCCTGTTACCGCAATGCAGGTTCCATTTGAAGCAATTAGAAATGGATACTTTGAGAGTTAGATAAAAGCTTGCATTTTGAAACTGTTAATTTTGGGCTGTCAGCTATTTGCCATCATTCACAAGTGATAGTTGTGACCCTACAAATATTATTTACGAAGAGGTTAACAGTAGGTTTTAGAATTTCAGTAACGTTATATCTCAAAAGCCAACTATTACATTTGCAGGGAAGGATATTAGTGCGGGATTTTCTACTGCTGTTTCATCAGAAGGACAAGAACTGAAGAATTCAGTTAGCAACAGTATGGTGTTGCCTTCATCAAATACCAGGGCCACTTCTTCCATGGCTTACCCTGTTTCCCTGAGCAGCCTCCACCACCACCCCAACAACCACCATGCTTGTTTTCCTCCCTCGAAAACAAACCATGACAATAGTCATAAATCTATTGAATCCCCTAGAATTTCTAGACGGTCTCTCATTGTCCTCCCTGTCCTCCCTTCTCTTCTCTGTGCTTCATCATCCTCTGCCCTAGATGACGCAAACATTCCATCCACCTCTGCCGTTGATACCACCATCACAGATCGGATCTTCATGGACTTCAGTGTCTGCCCTAGCTACTTTCGCTCTGACCGCACTTTAGGAGCTGAGCTTGCTACATGTCCTGATTCTGAACCTCTTGGTCGTGTAATTTTTGGTTTGTATGGTCGGCTCCTCCCCCTCACTACTGCCAACTTCAAAGCTGCTTGCACTTCTGCTGCATACCGGGGAACACTTGTCCACAAGCTCCTTCAGGGCCAGTTCTTCGTTGCTGGCCGCCAAGGTCCTCGGCGTGACAGGGGCGAGGTCCAACCTCCCACCGGACTTGTGAGGAATGCTGAAACTATTGACCCTAAAGCATTTGAACTAAAGCATGCAAGGCCTGGCACCCTCTCATTGTGCCTTGGACAGAATGATGACGATGATGACATCAAGCTCAATCCTAATTATCACAATGTTGAATTCTTGGTTACCACTGGACCAGGGCCTTGCCCAGAGCTTGATGGACAGAACATTGTCTTTGGAACTGTATTGGAAGGTTAGTTGCTTTCATTTTGTGAACTTTTAGTAAATGGTTCGTAAATTGTCTGTATTGCAAGAATTTGAATGTCTTTCCCTCGAACAAGTTGGGATTTGAAAAAAATGCAAATTTTGCAGCTTTGCATGAGTATTAGCAAACAGTTGTGTCCAGATTCTGGCTAGGACTTCATCCATGCAGAACATAAACTTAGATGTTTTATTATTACCAATTTCTGCAAATAATGTCAGCTTGTAAATTCTGGCTAGGACTTTATCCATGCAGAACATAACCTTAGATGTTTTATTATTATCAATTTCTGCAAGTACTGTCAGCTTGTAAATTCTGGCTAGGACTTCATCCATGCAGAACATAAACTTAGATGTTTTATTGTTACCAGTTTCTGCAAGTAATATCAGCTTGTAAAGATATTGTCATTTTCTTTTCTTCCTTTTTCCCTGTTCTGATTTAAGAGATCTCTGGTGGTCATCAGAAGTAGATTGAACTAACCAAGCAACTCTTCAATGAAATTTATACTGCCATTGAACATGTCACCCCAAAAGAGAATCTGCTTCTAGCTAATTTAAGACTGGCATGTCTGCTTTGACAGTTTTGATTCGTAATTTAATAAACTCTATGCATCAAGAACTTAAAAGCACCACCCTTCTATCCCCAAAAAACACATGTCCACGTCCTGCATCTGCATGCCCATGCAGCATGCTCTTATGCACATGCATGTGCAGACGCAACAAATGGATGCACACATACAACTATATAACTATACTCACATGACACTTGAGGCGCACTAATGCTTGTCATTAGGACCCAATGCCACTTGAAGTGTAACAGTGTTACTCATTTGAACTAAACTAGCTACTTAGTCTCAGTTTCAATATTTGATTATTACCAACAGTTTGTTAGTAGCAAAATCCTTACTCTCATCGAGAGGATGGCGCTAGGAGAGTTGGGGCTGTTTATTCCTCACAAATGCCATACTAACCTTAGGGGTTGGAGATACATATTTATAGCCATCCAAACCAGCCAAGCATATGCTAAGGTGCTAGTCCAAGATGCTAGTCTAAAAGGTGAAAGGAGATGCTATCCTAGAGCATCCCAAACTGAAAGCAAATGCTGTTCCCAAGGGGCTTGGTGAGCAGGTCTGCAAACTGGTCCTTGGTGTTGATGTAGCTCGCCTTGATGCTCCCTTCCTCCAAGCAGCCTCGGATGAAGTGGTATCTCACCCGGATGTGCTTGCTCCGTTCGTGGAAAACGGGGTTCTTTGCCAGGGCCAGAGCAGACTTGCTGTCCACCCTGAGCTCCACCGCTCCAGTGTCTCTGCTGAGGAGATCACCAAGCAGGCGTGCAAGCCAGAGCGCCTGGGTTGAAGCGGTGGAGGCTGCTATGTACTCGGCCTTGCAGCTAGACAGGGCCACCACCTGCTGCTTGACCGATTGCCAGCTAACGAGGCACTCCTTGCCAACTGTCTTGATTTCCTTGCCAACAAAAAAAGGACTGAGTGATTTTTAACCTATTTCTGATTAAATCAGTGTATGAAAAATTCAGCTACCACTTATCTTTCTTTGCAGGAAGAACCCCCTTTTTCATAACAAAGCATACTCTCCGTATAGCCATTGAAGTATATATTAATTATATAAAACAGAAAGACAGTATGGCATTTTTGTTTTGTGAATATGTAAAGGTAGCCATTACTATCTTTTTATTAGCCTCATTTTTCTTGAGCAAATGAGAAAAAGGTATAAAATACAAAAAGTCAAATCATGTGGTGAACGATTATGTTCTCAATAGTGCTTTTATTAAAGTGTTTGGGACCATGTATTGTTGGGTAGCATTGCCATACTCCACTGATATGTGGTTGAGAATGGTGATGTGGATGCACATTTAAGGCCGATAGTTTGATGCTGCTTTTTTTTCTCCAAGTGGCAGATTTGTCACATGTGGATAATAGATACTAGGTTCATCTGTTTGGAATGCATATGTACAGTGAAAGATGTACTATGGCACCGACATCTTATGAAATAATTTAGAAATCACATTGTCTTATGAACATATTGAATATGGTTAAAACTTGTGAATATCAGATTATCAGTCCAGTATAAATTAATTTACTTCTGGAGTTTTTCTGTATTGAAATTTATTCCGTAAATTGTATCCGTTAACTGTTGTAGTGCTGAATAAACTCTGCCTGAGGCAGTCCATATCTTTTCTCCTTTTACTACATTGTAGACTACTGTAGACCATATGATCCTGCCATTCTTAACATGCATGGAATTGAAGCAATTCGGCTACAATACTTACTAGATTGCCCAGTAAATATATGCTAATTTTAGGAAAATAGTTATTATGCATTAACAGTCCCCTGACTAAATTAGTCTACTCTCTTCTAATGTTTATTTAATTAATTGTGCAGGAATGGATGTTATAACCAGCATTGCAACTATCCCTACCTATAAACCAGCTGAAAGGATCCGCTTCTTCAATGATTTTGCCCAGTTGATTGGTGATGAAAGAGCTCAAACTGCTCGAGCTTTGTGGGATCGCCCGCTAAAAACCATCTATATCAATGATTGCGGAGAGCTGAAAGTGACCAAACCATCACTTTCCCCTCCTAGTCTGCCATGAAAAACCATACAGAGGCAATTTTGTGTACCTACACTTGTTCTTCTCCCTTTCTTCCAATGTCAACTGTATATATGCCATCTAGTATTAACTTGACATCTGCTGTGTTTCTGGCCCAAAGTAAATAGTATTACAGTGCTGTGCAAAATTCTTCACCTGTCAGCTTTCATCTTGGATAACCGTTGAGACTGATGCTAATGATTAGCTTCTCACAGAATTGACCTATCTGGGCAACATCTTTTGATGTTTTTTCATGTCAGACTGTTCACTGTTGCAGCATTGACGGACGAGAAACTTCTTTTCTCTATCCAAGAACTGTTGGTGTGTCGGGGGCATGTTCTGTCGGTACAGAGGATTAGCAACTATTTGGCCCAGATTGGACATGGTTATCTGATCGCTAACCTAGCTTGTTTGGTTTATAGCATGTGGCTTCCATCAAGGCTGAAACTATCTAGCAGGACACTTGTCGGGTTCAATTTCTATGCAGACACAAGAGGTTCGAAAGTCAAATTGAAATGCAATCGACTGTAAACATCTCGTGTTAGAGTTTAGAAGATTCTGTAGGGCCTCCCTCACCACGTTTTCAAAGCGATGATACCGTCTGACCGTTTGGCAAAGATGGATTATTCAGGTCATGTTTCCCAAGCTTTTAAACGGGACAATGTCTCCTATAATATTTTTATTATCAGCATTTTTAGAAAAGCTTTTTTCAAAAACATTTTTAAACTTTTTGATGTTAAATTAATTTTTATGTGCCCTCGAATATCATAAACTTAGAATCATTCGTTATAAATAAAAAAAGGACAACGCGATACACTGTAGATGCATAAAACATGACCGAGCGATGCATATGAGATTCACACATCGTGATGCATGCATTGGCTGCTCATAGCCACACACCATGTTGCATGCATGTTCTCTGTTTTTTTTTCTATTTTTTCGATCAGAGATCGCGTCGCCCACGCCGTCGTTCCGTCAAGATCAAGAGTGTTGCTGCTTCACCGTTCTAGCCCGTAGCGACATTGTCCGACGCCGCTGTCTGCCCATCATCACCATCGTCTTCGCGCCGTCATCACCTAGAGTTTTTTTTAATTTATTTTTTCTTTATCTCTTTTCTTTTTGGTCGTCGTGTTTGTTGGCCTCTCACCTACGCCCACGCCCTCTCGCGCCTGGCGCCGCGATCTCTATCACAAACCGCAACAACACACTATTGGGTGACTTGTGATGCATCGATATCATCATTGAGTCGTCTTGTCAGTTTTTTCTCTAGTCCAAACGTCCTCCATGCTTGCGTTTGAACCATTGGAAGATTCCAGAGTATATATATGAATAAGACTCCAGTATCTGTTTGTTATACTAGATATGATTAGTGTCCATCTACATCTCTACGTTTATTTGAGAACTAAGTCTTGTACTCCTATATACACCAATTTTCGAGGATCGTGTCCAATATTCATAGTAATATCTCTTCCTCTACTATTTAACAATAATGTTGATCTGGCATGACATCAACCCTTATGTACATCATCTAGCCCAGACATACCCATCATGCGCTCTCTACATCAAGCTGACAAGAGGTCTTTTTTAATTACATGGAAAACCCAAGCACCCGCATCATAAGAACGTCCACTTTGCATGCGCTTAGCTGGGATAATTCATCGCTAAGGCTGAGAGGATCTGAAGGAGATTTGTTCCACACTTATTAAGATGTAGAATCAGTCCTTTTAATCCCCTTTATTCCTTCTCTCTTGGAGACTAACCGATCAAGATAAAAAAAATCAAAAATCCTACCAAAACGTATACACATAAAGTATGGACTCTAGATTTTCAACCCTCCAAGTCTGTATACTCATACTAGCTAACTAGTGTTATCCCTAAAAGGCTGGACCCGTGTAATGATCACAGCGAAAAAGGCAGAAAACACAATTGTTGCAATATTGTTACATTACATATATCCCCACTTGTGAAGTTTGTGATCTTGCCATGATGATACGGTGTGGCACACCGGCTCGTCCTTTTTCCATATCGGAAACGGATCATGCAGCCACTTCGTTGGCTCGGAGCCCTTTTTCCCCTCGCTTTTGCCCCGCGGCTGGGGAGATCGATCCAATGCATTCCACACGGCGAAGCGACATGACTCCGGTCGGTCGGTCCACGTGCATTACGTGTGGTATTTGGAATTGGATTAATCAGTGAGTCAGCTGATCAGTTTGGGCTGGGCTAGGAGGGCCGGGCCGGGCATGGTTTAGAGCTGAGCTGGACTTGAGTTCACAGGGTATTTTTTTAAGCTTAGGTTTATTAGCTTAAACTTCTAAGTCAACTTTCTAGCTTATATGATTTATAAATCAATGAATTTAAAGTCGTAAGTTTAGTGGTAGAGTTACACATCTATTTGATATATGACAATTTTTTTTCAACCTAGCTTTTGACTTAATAGTGTAAGAGTGGTTTATAACTTTAAAAACGCCAAACAAAAAAACCGTTTTTAAGTTTAGATTTTTCGTCTCAAAAGCTGGCTTATAAGTCTAAACAAAGAGGGCTTCAAAATGTTGTCAAAAAAGTTTCGGAGTTTGATGAAGTTGGAGACCGTGGTTTATGCCAGTTTACAAGGGTTATGGTACGGTACTGCAAACGTGCGACAAAAAAGGTGCGCTCCATGGTACCCCTCCATCTCGTAATAAGTTTATTTTTATCTTCTTACATTTATCCTAAAATAAGATCATTTTTAGAGTAACCATTACTTTAGAATTTATGAAAGTAGAAAATTTGTATTAGGAGTAGATAAAGTAGGGAATAGTTGTATTGAGATTTGATAAAGTGGCATTATTAGTTTTTGTGGTTTTGTATTGATAAGTGTGGGATGGATGAAAAATAAACTTATTTTGAAACAGAGGAAGTAGTATAAGTTTTCTAGTCGTCAACCCATGCGTTGCACGTGCTATTATTATTGCACATCCAAATGTGCTTGTTTAATGTAGAAACTCTAGATTTAAAAAAGAAGTCTTTTTCTCAATACGATCTACTGTTATAATTATGACGCTTAGATTTTTCTGATTAACCTTGAGTTCAAAGCAAGTGCCTAATAGATTGAGGATGTGGTGCCTACAATGGAACTTCTTAACTGCAAGCGAAATTAGTGAAAGCAAACTGACAAAAAAACTTTTATGAATTACTCATATGCATTGACCACGGATGGACTTATTTGGTGCAAGCAAATTTTGTAAATCAACATCTCGATCAATACATAAAATTTATAATATGATCGGATGAGGTAAATACCAAAAATTGTTGGACTGCTTACCGGGCCGCTGCATGCATGAGCCTGGCTGCACGTCTACCTCGTCTTCGTGTGTGCGCTGCTCCGACATCTTCCCTCGTGTTGCGATCTCTGACCCGCCTTCTTGCGAGCCGAACGTCCCGACGGGTTGAAGGAAGTCCGCTCGTCGCGATCTCCGGGCGGCCATGCGACGAAGGAAGTCCTCGCGTGTACGTGCAAATATAATGTACGTAAGGATGAGATCGATAGAAAATATGTGCAAACCTATATATGTAAGGCTGGGCCTAACCTAAATATGATTGGACCTTGTAAAGCCCACAGTACGTAATATACGGTCATGATACTTTAAACTATCGAATCGACGGTTTGATATTTTTGGTTAATGTGAGGGTTCATAGAAAGTGTCCAATTAATATAAGTACAGAAGTACAGATATATAGAAAAATTTGCAAAAACCACCCCATAAATCATTTGAAGTTTGTCCTTCCACCTTATAGGTTATTTTATTGCAAATGTCTGTCCACCTACTCAGCTTTGTTGTAAAAACCACTCCGGTGCCTATGTGTTTAACAGAATCAACATGTTTTCATAAATTATGAGTCACCAATGTGGTATAAAGTATAGTCTTGACACTTTTTTTTTAATTCCACGAATAGAAATGCTGATGAGAGCTTAAAGGTTGTTGCATTGAGTTTCGCTATATCCATCATATCCCTCCTCGTTCAGCGGCGCTTCTCTTCCGAAGCGGCACCAGCATGACTCGTCTACCTCTCATCCACGGCCATGGCCGGCGTCAACCTCGAGTGTGAGCTGGCCTGACGACGCTGACAAAAAGGTGATGAAGAACGCGTGTCTCAGTTTGGTCACACGTTCTTGATTTGGTCATGGGAAACGCAGACGTGGCTGAGAATCTCCTATGTGTTAAGCTTGAGGCTGAATGCCACACAAGCGCACTGTAAAAGTCCTAAAACATGACAAAGAAGAAACATGAAACTTCTGCCGTGGCCTAAATGATCTGACTAGTGACGTGTCATGTCTGCTACTAGGTTGGGAAGGTTCGGTGATTAAAACTACTACCTATGTACAGATGAGTGGTACGGACAAGAGAGCTTGAGCGACAGGATCACAGCCACAGGACGAGGATATATGATGCCGCTATTGCCAAGAACAGCTAACGCGGACAAGAAGCTTGAGGCTACGAATGGCAAGCTTGTAGGAAAATAATGGTGCTCTAAGCTGAATGGGTACGGATGAAACTAGAAACTGGACACGCTGGTAATTGATGAGCCGCAGGTAACGATACCAAAGAATTTTCTTCACGTTACGGATATCGGATTTAATGGCTAAAATCTTGTAAATTCAAGTAAAATGTTGGAGTAAAATCTTGTAAATTCCTGACTCATCATTCATGCTCTAATGAGCTAGGTTCCCGTCTCATTTTCAGCGAGCTCGATGAACTCCAGCGGCAATGGCAATTTTTTGAGAAGGATTAGGGTGGAGAAGAGGAAGGGAGAAATTTTTGGGGGCTTAGAGGGAGTCTAAGGTAGTGTTTGGTTAGAGGGATATCCCAGGATGTGATGGGATCATTCTATTTTTATATGTGTTTGGTTGAGAGACTAAAATGAATGAGATGGTTCAAAAAGAGAATATTCCTTCAATATTCGCGATCACTCCATTCGGAAAAAACTGGCGGACGGCGTCATCCCACCTCCGCATGCATGCATCACGTGCCTCACGTGCGGTAAGCCGGTAACCCTCAGGCCCACCCTTTTTTTCACCGCATCTCATTTTTTTCGTTCGCTCTTTTCTCATCTCCTCACGACTCCGTCTAGGGTTAGCAGTGGGAGCAGGGGCGACCTGGCGACGGGAGCGCGTGAGCCGGTGGCAGGAGGAGGGGCGAGGCAGCGGTGCAAGCAGGGGCGAGGCGGTGGCAGGAGCAGCGGCGAGCCGGCGGTGCGAGCTGGGGCTAGGCGGCGGCTCAAGCAGGGGCGAGGCGGCAGTTGGTTTCCACCAGCAGATCTTGGTTTCCATTGTCCAAGATAAAAAGACCCTAAACATTGGATGGGGATTTCGTTTTCAGATTTGTGCATGTTTCATTTTTTTCAAGAATGTTATAGTATAATTAGTTCAAGAATGTGTTTTTTTGGGTAAATTTCTTGACAGCACATGATGACCATGTGTTATTTTTGTTGTTGTATTGTAGATGGATAAGAGGACCAAGCTTTTAGTTTGTATTGCTGCTACAAATTTATTGTTGTCGATGATGGTCATGATTATTTGGTCTAAAAAAAGAAAAAAAAGGTTTAAGGAGAGAATGTATTAGATATGGCCCAATGGTTGAAAGGGATAGGATGAGAATTGAGTACCTTGAAATTTGGAGGAATGATATAACTTGTATCAACGTGATTAGACTTAGAAGAGCAAGTTTTTTTCGTTTTTGTAAGCTTTTTGCTATTATGTGTAATAAGCTTTTTGCTTATTAGTAGGCTCAAGACTTAAATTTGCTTTTATGTGTAAGATTTTAATTGGCTATTATGTTTAAGACTTGAACTTCTTATTATGTGTGGCTTAAATTTTGTATTTACGGATTAATACAAGAATTGATGTATGCTAACTATTTATATTGTATTATATGTGGCTTGAATTTTCTATGTACGGATTGATGCAAGAATTGATGTATGCTAATTATTTATAATTATTTTTTTTGAAATGTACTATGTGATATGAATTATATTTTATTTCCAAATATAGTGATATGAACAGCATTTTATTTTCAAATAGTATGGTCTTCATGTCTAAATGTTATTTTGCAATGTGTACACTCTGAGGGGCAACCTCACCAACTAATGTGAGCAGGTAACTCTATCCAGGCATCCCACCTTTATCCCTTCATCCAAACAAGGGATAGGATCATTCTAACCCATCATATTTCTCAAACCAAACAAAAAAACAGGATTCGTTCCATTCCTTGAACTAAACAAAAAAATAGGATCATCCCATTCCAAAAAACAGAGATGGTTCTAACTCATCCCACCTCATCCCCAAACCAAACACATACTAAAGTGATGGTTGATAAGCAATAGATAGTAATCCTTTCGTTCTAAATTATAAGGCATATATTTTTTTACACAGTTTTTAGTGACATACTTTGACCATTAATTTATTTCATGTTATGTTTCCATTGAATATGAAATTAACATTACATGAAAATACTTTAAAATATTAATCTAGTGATATAACATGTATAATACTTAGCATAGATATGATTAGTATTATTATTAGTCAAAAGTTACCGGGTTTAATTTTTGTTAAAGGAAAACAACCTATATAATTTAAGACGGAAAACGTACGTAAGTACATCTGCAATGTGAGAATAAAGAGAGGTCATAAGCTTCTTATGACCGACATATACATTGTGGCAAAAACCTTATACCACTTTATGCCATCAATCGGCTATATGCTTACGGCATGCCCTTAATGAATAAATAAATCACATATCTTCTCTCGATGCAAGAAAGTATGCTTGACCATTTCTCCGAAGGCAAGATAGTTGGACGAGGATGAGGTATGGATGTAAAGGCATCTGGGAACTACATATTTAATTTAGCATATGAGGTCCGTATTTACACCTCTCTTGTCAACAGACACTATAGCTCTGATAGTAAATTTCTATGTGTCCCAGCTTAAAGGGCACCTTGGGCTGTATACACTGAGGATGTCCTAAGGAGTCGGTGAGGTGGTGGTGGCCTACCAACAGTAGGTCAAGAGAGAGAGAGAGAGAGTGATATGAGAAATAGGAGGTAAAGCAAAACGAGATGTTCGGGGAAGATTTAGGCTGTGTTGGGAACTCCTCTTTTCGGCACGTAAAACGGAACGGTTCATTAGTGTATGATTAATTAAGTATTTGTTAATTATTTTTTAAAAAATAGATTAATATAATTTTTTAAAGCAACTTTCGTATAGAAATTTTTTGCAAAAAATACATCGTTTAACAATTTGAAAAGCATGTGCGCGAAAAAAAAGAAAGATGAGTTGGAAGCGTAGGCTAACGAACACTTTCCACAGCGATTAGAAATGAGGAAAGGCATTGGATGGGAAATACTTCTTATTTTTCTTTGTGATTATACACGAACACACACACTCGCATCACTACAGATGCGGAAATTAGCGGTAAGTTCACTTACATATGTGTAATATTCATAGGTATTAGATTTAAACTCTGGTGATCAACTCTACCATCATACTAATCATACTACTAGTGTTTGTCCTGCACATGAATACTCTGACACACTAGTAGACGTTTGTATAGTCAATGTAGTGTTGGTGGGATAGTATGATACATGAGAAGTTCTGTTGATGAGATTGGAGATGATATAAAGGACGTGTCCAAACGTAGCATATCCAAATTAATAGTTTTACATGAAGAACAATCAAAAGTACATCACAAATATAGATTGTTGGGTTGAATATAAACCCCGATCGAGTATTTATGTAATTCATATAACGCATAGGATCAAATTTTGTCACCAACGTTTTATATATTACTATAAGATGCACCTGGAGAAAAGGAAAATGTACTGTTTTGGAGAAACGATTTTATTTTTTTCCCAAGTGCACGTCAAATCGGTGGCAGTTTGGCATGGTTATACCTGTCATCATACTACTATAATCTCTCGTTAGTTACAAGAGGGAGGTAGAAAAGTGAACGTCACAAGGTAAATATACACAACACATCGTCATCCGTCGTGGTACATATAGTGCACACATCTGGTAGATAGTGGATATCTGAACAGCCAGTTTGGCTCGGTTTATTAACCTTAATGAGCTAAAAAAACTTAAGTCTGGCTCAACACGTGAGCTGACTCGTTAAGCTCGTTAATATATTTATTTCACCTATATAATTTTAAATTTATTATTTTATTATATATATAAATATAATAATAAGCACCAGCTAATAAAAGATTCACTACAAACAAATAGTTTGAATGTAACTACATGACTAAGTATCAGTTAAGAAATATGAGGTATATGAAGATATGATAATGTCTTGTACTAAAAACATCTTGTAGAGAATATGAGTACCGGATACCCACACGGTCTTTATATTCGACTAGAAATAGGAGTTGAGCTAAATCCATATATTATATAATAAAAGACTCGGTCATAATATTGTCTTGTGTTCTATAGCATGACCTACAGTCCCGATTAAGTACTACCATGTAATAGATTAGAAAATTAATGTCGTATCTGGTTAGGTTCTCCTCTTTGTAAACCTGTCTCCAACCTATATAAGATGCGCAGGGAGTTCTCTAGGGGCATGATGTCACACCCAGAGATTCGCTAACCCAAATTTCAAGCAGAGTGTATATTCAACCCCTGTCTAGGACTGGCCAGGATACACAAACGACAAAGTTGACGTACAGATCCACGTCTTACAAACACCATAAAAATATCTTACCTAAATGCAACGGAAAAAAATAAACAAGCTACTCTAGATAACTAGACACTCGCAGCGTGGCAGCACCATTCCACGGGCATCCTCGACGGCAACCACAAGCCTACTCCTCTGAATAGCCTCCATCGGAAACGTACTCTAACTCTGGTGTGGGGAGAAATAGAGCAAGACTGAGTACTATCCACTGTACTCAACAAGTCATACTGGAAAGGAAGAAATGATGCAAATAAAAGCAAAGGAGGCTGGAGGGGTTTGTTTGCATGAAATACACATTTAAATACAGTAGTTGAATACGGTAAAGTAGTTGAGTTATTTAAGCAAAGTTAAATCATCACTGCCCAATGCTACACCATGTTGTAACAGGTCCAAACCACCACCTGAACTACACCGGTTCCATTAAGTCAGGCTATTAATAGTGTAACTAATCACGGTGAATCTGGTTGATCGCCCATAACCGTGGGCACGACTATTCGAATAGTTTTACTCTGATAAGAGGTGTACAACGGTACCTACAAGACAGCCCCACTACACATTACCGTGCGCCGGCGTACCACCATAGTACACTGGAAAGGGACTGTGACAGGACCTTTCGCACAACCCTCCCTAACCAAGCGCACCACACCACAGGTTTCGTCCCCACCTTTACACCAAGGCAGGCAGCCCCCTCTTGTGCCTAGGTGAATCCGGAAGCCGATCAACGAGTAAACCCTCGTCGACCCAACTCCATCAGGCCCACCCTTTCTTGGATGCGTCAGCTAGGAAAAGCCACACTACAAGCCCAGCCGTTGCCCATGCTAGCTTGTGGAAAGTACGGTCATTCTTCCAGGGTTTCCCGTGAACCGGTCCTTAATTGCCATGGGTGCGACTAGCAAAACCACACACCCACAGCTCGCCATTCGCCATGTTTTAGTTTCATTAGTACCATGGTGTCACTTAAATGAAAAAATATCATTAAAGGGATTATGCTAAGTAATTAGGTGAAAAGACCCCTTTTGGTGTGCTACTTGATCAAAGCGGGGCAAGTATGTTCTAACCTAGCAACTACTCAAATTATTTCTCGGGCTACCAAAGGAACAAGGTATTTGGAACATAAGGCTGAGTACAATAGGTAATTAAGCCCATAAATGACATTATAAAACAATGCAATATTTAGAGAAAAAATAAGACATTCGCAATTTAGGTACAATATGTTCAAATGATAAGCATGACTTGCCTTGTTCTTGCGCTGGATCGACCTCTGCAACGACCTCGAAGTACACAGGAGTGTCGAAATTACCGGAATCTAAACAAAAAATAAAACACATAAGCAAACAGGCTATAAGTCTACTGAAACAGAGAACAAAACTACTTTTAATAGATTCTCCGCATTTTTATGAATTTTTTGCAACTTGAATGGACTCAAACGGAGTCCGGATGAATTAATTACGAATTTTAGAAGATTAACTATGCTTTTACTATAAACAGAAAAGTCCTTATTTCAATTATTGCGCAATAATCCCTAAAGCTGACGTCAGCGGAGGAGGGGCGGCGGCGCCGACAGGTGGGCCCCACCTGTCGGCGGCACAAGGACCGAATCCACGGGACCGGCAGGCGAGCGGCGCACCAAGTGGCGCATGCGTGGCGCCGACGCGACGACCACGTGGCAGCCAGCACAATGCGGCACGCGCGACGGCTGGCGCAGGCGGCGCGAGCGACGGCCGGCACGAGGCGCGGCGGCGCGGGCGCGCGCGGGCAGCGGTTGGGCGGCGGCCGGGCGAGCGGCGACCGAGCGGGTGGCGGCTCACCGGAGCCGGAGAAGACGACGGCGGTGGCAATGCTAGAGGGCACGGGAGTGGACGGCGAATGGGGGAAAAGAGAGAGGGGGGAAGCGAGGAGAGTTTTTATAGGGGCCGACGAGCAAGGGGGTGGCCGATGGCGTCTGGATTCGGTTGCAAATCCCAAGCTCCACGGTGCGGCACGGACGGCGCGGGGTAGGGGAAGTGGGTGCGGATGGCGCGGGCTACGCGGGGAGGCGGGTGGCGGCGGTCGCGGGGGCGGTGCGGGCGGCTGCGAGCGACACGAGCGGGCGGCTGGGAAGGGGAAGGCCCGACAGGTGGGCCCCACCTGTTGGCGGCTCAGGAGGGAGAGGGAGGCAAAACAGAGTTGAGTGACACGGGCCGCGGCCTTGGGCCGCCCGGGAAGAGGAAAGGCGCGCGCGGCGCGGCCTTGGGCCGGCCTGAGGAAGGGAAGCCGCGCGCGGGTGCGGCCGGGAGAGGTGGTGTCACAACCCTAATTTTAGTACAAGGTACTTAGGATTACTCATCTCTGTTTGTAGGTTGCATATTTAATCATTTGCATTAGCTTCTACATTCAAATAAATTTTTAGAAACAAAGCAAAATCCTATTCGGCAAATTGAACCAACATCTATTAGTGTATTAAGTTGAACAGAAAGGTATAGATTTTCTAATTTATTCAAATACTAGATTATTTATCAGGATTTAATATAATTTTTATAGAATTTTTTTACACTTAGTTTTGACCTTTTTAAAATTCAATTTAGATCTCAGCATACCCCTTTTCATCTTTTTGCCAGAATTAAAATATTTCAAATTTTTGAGTGAAACTTTGAAAAATGGAAACTAGGTAAATTAGGGTATCTTCACACCAGACCACATAATTTTGGCATACCTTTAACTAAATCAAACTATTTAACAAATTTCTGTGTATTCCTAAATTTGTGCTCTTTATGTCTGTAAAATAAAACTTTTCAACTTCTATACTGAAAATGTCATTAAAATTGTGAGTATCACAAAAACACTTATTTTGCATCTAGGACTTGTAAAATCTCTAGGAAATTAATGGTTAATCCCAAAATTATGAAACCACTGTTGTTCATCTTAAAAGTATGTACCCTTTAATCTGGACGAGTGATAGGGCGATGATGGGATTGTGGTTTTCCCCGATGCAAGTAGCCTCGTCTGGGTTGTTAAGAACCGAACATGTTGACATCTATTCAAGCACCTTACATACTTCCACACGCCGGGTATGGGACGGCTTGACTTAGTATTATGTTGCACTGTGATCATCTACGCTTCGCTGGTCACTCGTGGGGGTGGTTTTCCCTTTGGAGTGCCTTGGGTGTGCCTGGTTTTGGCTGGGGGTTTCTCTCGCGATGGTGAGCCCGCCTTAGCCACATCACACACACGTGGCTAAGTCGTCGAGGGCCTAGGCGTGGTTTAGGTGGTTGGGGTGTGACTAGGAAAGGACATGTTATGAGCTTGTATCACTTGTAGGTCACACCTGTGTGCGTGTGAAGCATTTGATCCTTGTTCATTTCGTGTGGGTAAAGATGTACCCCTCTGATTAGAGTAAAACTATTTGAATAGCCGTGTCCACGGTTACAGGATGATCGCTTGATGTGTTAGTCAGTCTATGTTAACATAAAACTTGGGTTAAATGGCTTGGTTTAGTCTTGGATATAATGATAGTTATGTTCGTAATCCATGGTTGGGCAATAGTAGCCTATGGATAGTAATGAAAGCACCGATTGTGCTTATTTGTGATTCAATTTCAGATTTACATGCCGGTTGTCCAAAAATTTCAGATTATGCTATTTTAGGAATGCTATGTTTTCAACTTACTACTTATTCAATTCAATTGGCTTTATGCAAAACTTGAACCATTATACCATCTTTTTAAGGTAGAAGCTTGCATACTCCTCTCTTCTATGTGTGTATATATATTAATGTGTAAGACTTGCAAGTACAATCTTGTACTTAACCCGATGTCTACAAATTTCAAACGAGGATGTCGGCATGGTTGATTGTTCTTACTACCCTACCGAGGGTGGTGAGGGTAGTGAGTAGCCTTTTCAGCTTGGCTCTTGCCCCGATTGGTTGCCCTTGTGGGATGGTTGGCAAACCATGGGTCTTACTTTTGCTTATGTGAAATTATGAAACTTTCGTTACTATATTTTGTGTTGTATGATGGGCTGTTAAACCTCATTATGAAATATGTACCATGCTGTCCTTTTATCCATATTTATGCATTCGTGATGTTTATCAATTGTTTGCGATGAAAGTGCAAGGCTAGTCGCTTTTCCTGGGACTAGCTAAGCATGATTATGAATTTTGAGCAATTGAGATGTTGTAGAGCTTTAGCAATTTGAGTCAAGTCTCCTGAGATGTATAACACATTTGGTCGCCGCCTTCGTGTGGTTTGACAGGCATGTCTCAGGCTAAAGTTGACTGGCATGCTGAGTCCGAACAATATCTCCTTTGCTCATTATTCGGCATTATGAATTTTATATCGAATGGTGTCAATTTGTGATCATGGGCACATTGAGATATGAGTGGCTATTTATGTGTGTATGAATCTCACTCATCCAAAATTATGTGGTGGTCACAAGTTGCATTGGACGGTATAATTTTCGAGTGCCCACAAGTGGGCTGACGGCCTGAAGAAAAGAAAAAAGAAAATAAAAAGAAAAAGAGATTTTCCAGGGATTTAATTATTGCGGTGAGGGTTTTTAATTGATTAAAATTATTTCTAGGGTCTGAAAATTCCACTAAAAATCCTGTTAATGTATTTTAACATAAGGAACTCAAAAAAAATCCCACCATGCTATTTCCACTTATTTAAATATATTTTTAAATTAGGGTTTTGCTCTAGGTTAATTAGACAATTTCTTTTAAGCGATTTATTTAATGAATTTAATGCTAGAAGGGAAAACTCCAGGGTGTGACACATGACCACAGAGATAAACACTATCAAATCATTAGATCAATATACATCCGACGGATACAATCCCCAAACAGGAGTTGGGTATTACCTCATTGAGAGGGCCTGAATCTGTCTAAATCCTTATCTTTCGTATCCATCCAATTTTAGGTCTCGTGCGCTACCCCTTTTATTATTGCCGAATTCTAGTTTCGACAGTTAGCGCGCCAGGTAGGGGTGGCGACGAGTTTACCATGGATGATTGTGATGGAACAATCTTCGGCGTCGGCGGATTCGTTTTCGCCCCAAGTCTTCGTCTCGCATTCAGTCTAGCCGAGGAGATCAATTTCGGCAAGTTCCACAATTTAATCTCCGACATCAACGGGATTTTTCCTTTTCAACTTATTGTTGTTTATTAGATTGATTTCTAATCACAAATTAATCTCTTGATGTTTTTTGTTGTTGTTCGCATATAATTACGTGGCACTGCTGAGGCGATTCATGCTCATCATGTACTTGTGGCATCGCTATGCAGTAAATTGGCCACGAGCCTACTCCACCACCACCATTGCTGATGGCGACATCGTCTTCATCGTTGGTCGCCTTCGCTGTTGCCGACTGGTTTTTTCGCCTCCACGATTGGTGTACTCCGCTGCCATTGTTGATGGCGACATCTCCTTTATCATCGGTCGCCTCCACCGTCGCCGACCAGTTTCTTCACCTCCACGGTTAGTGGATTCTGTTGCCGACTGGTGCCTTCGCCTTCACGGTTGGCTTACGTCGTTGCCGCTGATGGGCGTTTTCGTCTTCACCGCCGGCTTGTCTCAGTCACCGCCAACTGGTTTCTTTGCCTCCATGGTTGGTGTACTCCACCATCGTTGTTGAGGGCGACATCGTCTTCACTATCGGTTGCCTCTATCATCGTCGACTGGTTTCTTCGCCTCCACGGTTAGTGGATTCCGCCACTATTGTTGATGGTGACATCGTCTTCATCGTCGGTCTCCTCCGTTGTCATCGACTGGTTTCTTTGCCTCCACGGTTGGTGGATTCCACCACCGTTGTTGATGGCGACATCGCCTTCACCGTCGGCCATCTCCGCCACTGCCAATTGGTTTTTTTGCCTCCACGGTTGGTGTACTCCGCTGCCGTTGTTGATAGCGACATCGTCTTCATCGTCGGTTGCCTCCGCCGCCGCTGACCGGTTTCTTCACCTCCACGGTTGGTGGATTTCATCACCGACTAGTGTTTTCGCTTCCATGACCGCGCGTCTTTACCACATTGTTGGGCAACTTCACCTCCACCTTCGGTCGCCTCAGCTGCTTTTACGGTTGGTGTCTCCGTTGCCATTGATGGACAACCTTGTCCCTACATTGGCCATCTCCGCCATCACCGATGGAAATAGCAACAAAATCGATCAATTATACATCATCGCCTTGCCTTCACCATCGCCGACTGGTGTCTTCGCTTCACGGTTGGCCTATTATGTCGCAACTGATGGGCGTCTTCGTCTTCACCGTCCAGCTACCTCCGCCGCCACCAATTGGTGTCATTGCCTTCACGGTTGGCCTATTATGCCGCCACTGATAGGCATCTTCATTTTCAACGCAGGCTTGCCTTCGTCACCACCATCTGGTGTCCTTGCCATCACGGCTGGCCTATTACACTACCGTCGATGAGCATCATCGTCTTCACCGTCGGCTTGCCTTCATCGCCGCCGTCTGGTGTCTTTGGCTTCACGACTAGCGTATTACACCGTCGCTAATGGGCATCTTTGTCTTCACCGCCGGCTTGCATTCTTTGCCATCGTCTGGTGTCTTTGCCTTCACGGCTGGCCTATTATGCCGTCAATGATGGGCGTCTTCGTCTTCACCGTCGGCTTGCCTCCGCCGTTGCCGACTGGTGTCATTGCCTTCACATCTGGCCTATTATGCTGCCTGATGGGTGTCTTCGTCTTCGCCGTCCGGCTGCCTCCGCCGCCGCCGACTGGTATCATTGCCTTCACGGTTGGCCTATTATGCCGCTACTGATGGGCATTTTCGTTTTCACCATTAGCTTGCCTTCGTTGTTGTCATCTGGTGTTCTTGCCATCACGGCTGGCCTATTAGACCACCGCTGATGGGCATCTTCGTCTTCACCTTCGGCTAGCCTTCATCTCCGTCGTCTGGTGTCTTTGCCTTCACGGTTGACGTATTACACCGTCGCTGATGGGTATCTTTGTCTTTACCGCCGGCTTGCCTTCATTGTTGTCGTCTGGTGTCTTTGCCTTCATGGTTGTCCTATTATGCCGCCACTGATGGGTGTCTTCGTCTTCACTGACCGACCACCTTCGTTATTGTCGACTGGTGCCTTCGCCTTCATGGCTGGCCTATGTCGTGCCCGCTGATGAGCGTCTTCGTCTTCACTGCCGGCTTGCCTCGGTCGCTGCCGACTGGTATTCTCGCCTTAATGTTTGGCTTGTTATGCCGCTATTGACGGGCGTCATCGTCTTCACTGCCAGCCACCTCATCTATTGTTGCCGATTAGCCTCCTCGCTTCTACGGCTACATGTCTCCGCTACTGTTATTGAGCAACTTCATTTTCAACATCTCATCGCCTCTACTACCATCGACTGGTGTTCTCGCCTTTATGGCTGTGTGTTTTCACCGTCAATTTGCTTCTGTTGCCGTCGACTGGTGTCCACGTCTCCAAGTCTATGCAACTCTGCTATCATTTTTGGGTGACTTCATCTTTGTTCTCTTCATCACCAGCAACCTATGTTGCCTCTACTTCGTCAGCTTCACTACTTCAACAACCTCGACATCTCTAAGATCTTTGACACCTCGTCATGCGCCACCAGATACAACGTTGTGCTAATCTATTACAACAAGTGGTATTCCAATCCTCAAGATTTCTACTCGGGCATCCACAACGTGTATCTTCACTCAAGAGATGGTTACTCGACAATAAAAAGCTACAGTTCTTGACTCTGTTTACTTGTTTACTAACTAAGCATAGAGTCAGGGGCTGCACAAACACAAGACTAAAAATTCGATAGGCAATTAACCAGTCAACGAGTTCTATGAAGTCAACTTCAGAAATCATTAGCTTCGTCTTTACTTCATAGCAGGCTTTCTATTTCAGCAACTCCAACATTCTCACCGATAACTTTTGGTTCCCAGTTGATGCTACAGTCTATTCTAAGTTTCTCAAGTGTCAAGTTCAAGATTTAATTTATATATCTTGGTCAGATTTAGCTCTGCCCTTTGGAGTTCAACTCGGATATGGCTTCGAGCCTTCCATGTTCGTGCCTAGGGAGTTCAATCAGTCAACAGTATCAACATCTACTTTCTTACATGTGAAGCATCATCAACGACTACGATACCAAGTTCTATTGTTATCATCATAAATCAAAAGACGTTGCATCAATTTTCGTCTTGCACACACCTTAATGTCCGGCTGATTATTGTCAATCAGGTTCTTCGCTTCAAGATTCTAGGCTTCGTCAACGCTAAAATCTAACTGGATCATCAATATCGTCATCTTCATCGACATCCAACCATGCCTCTTTAGCCTAGCTTACTCTGTCGCTGCTGATGTGCAATTTCGTCTTCACAGTCGACTGCTTTTGTTGTCGCCGATCGTCATCACCACCGGCCGAGTATGTTGTCGGCTGGTTTCGTCACCTCCACGGTTTATAGACTTCGCTGTCGCCGCTGATGGAAAACTTTGTCTCTGCCACTGACATCTCCACCATTCCTGATTGGCAATCTCATCTTCATCGTTGGTTGCCTCCACTTTGTTGGTATTGATTTCTTCGCCACCACCGACTGATGATCTTGTCTCCATGCCAATCACATCAGCTGTCACCAATGGGTAACCTCGACTGCGACAGAAGGATAAGCAACATTTTCAGGGGCTTACCAGCTCTTGCACGAGGATCATACCTTCAATCTGGACTTATTCCGAGTACATGCGATGTGAATTCACAGCCTTGGACCTATCTTCTATGCTCAAGGTCTGGATCAATCATTATTTTCCACGAGGACTATCATCTGAGTACTTGCGCTAGGATTTAATTATCATATTTACTTCGGTACACCCCATGAGGGATAATCACTCAGATCAGAAGCCATTCAGAAGAAATGCGCTCAGTCTACATCATCCGGGAGATTTGTTGCTCGAGAGCATATTAATAGGCGTGCTATACACATCATATTTTAAGGGTATCGATGGGCATATTTTGGGCCTAATCCCAATATGTCTACAGCCCATATTTCCAAGTGTGGCCTGTCACATGCCTTTAGGGACTTAGGCATATTTTCTCTTGGTAATATACGCGTGCTCAAGTGCCCAATTCCTTAAAATCCTTTTATATAGCTATTACACAACTTTTTAGGAGTTAGTACAATGCAATTTAAAAGGCGGCAAATAGTGAAGCTTTATATATAGCTGCTTTATTAACTTTTTTATAAGTTAACGCATTGTTTGTATTTTCTAAAGCAGTTGATTGAATACCAATATTATAGCCTAAGCTGATTATAATATTTTTTGGTCATTATACAGGTGGTTGGTAAATCTATTTATAAGCGTTATTTCACTCGGATTTTACATCACGTATGCCATATATTTTCAGGTATGGTGAAACCGTGTGTCTTATAGGGACTTAAGCATATTCGTTTTTGCAATATGCGCACGGTGAGAACCCAATACCTTAAAAAAATCCTTTACTCGTTGCATAAAAGCTTTTTATTAAAGTCATTTGCTATATGATTTTTAAAGGTGACCAATAGCATGCTTTCATAGCTTTACAAACTAACTTTTTCTTTATAAGAGTCAGGTGCTATTTGGTGTCATTTTCAAAGACGCGGTTGGCCTAGCACTACGTGATTCTTTTCGCTGTTGGCTTTGAGCTATGCGCATTATATTTTTAAGACATGGTTGTCCTAGGGCTACATGCATTATATTCTGAAGCCACGGTTGGCCCAGAGCTACGCGCATCATATTTTATACAGTTGGTATATCACTCGGGTCATGTTATTCGGGGATTCACACCGCATCTGCTATAAATTAATATTAAGTCACTCGGTTAACTATAATTATCAGAAACCACTCGGATGGTTAGATTATTTATCCTTGACTATATGCTTAGTTTTTTCAACTAAACACATAGTTGGGGGCTACACCTAATTGGGTGCATCTAGTTGATGCATCTAGGTATATATTCTTTGTTATTTCTTGAAATTTTTTGCCCTTCACAGCCTTTTGATTTGGTAAAAACACTCGGGAGACTATGGCGAAGATGATTGAAGCACTTGGCTTTGGATTAATTTGGTTCGAGAGAAGATTATCTTCTCAACTGTGAAGGTCTCAGGGGCTATTGTGGAGAATATGGGTACCGGGTACCCACACGGTCTCCATATTCGACTAGAGATAGGAGGTGGGCTAAATCCATATATTGTGTAATAGAGTAGGACTCGGTCATAATATTGCCTTGTATTCTATTTCATGACCTAGAATCCCGATTAAGCACTACCATATAATAGATTATGAAACTTATGCCGTATCTAGCTAGGTTCTCCTTTTTGTAAACCTGCCCCCAACCTATATAAGGTGGGAGGGGAGTCCTCTAGGGGCATGACCACAAAGATAAACACTATCAGATCGTCAAATCAATATACACTCGGCGGATACAATCCCCAAACAGAAGTAGGGTATTACCTCTTATTGAGAGGACCTGAACCTATCTAAATCCTTGTCTTTCGCATTCATCCACTTTTAGGTCTCGTGCGCTACCCTCTTTTTTTTTTTTACCGAATTCTAGTTTCGACACATCTGCAATGTTAACCTTAAAGGGATACTGGAGGAGAGGAGAGAGAGA
This sequence comes from Oryza officinalis, assembly GCA_008326285.1. NCBI lineage: Eukaryota > Viridiplantae > Streptophyta > Magnoliopsida > Poales > Poaceae > Oryza > Oryza officinalis. The sequence goes on from BDMV01000008.1 coordinate 14,815,390, forward strand.
AGGGATGAAGTCACTCCCATAAATGTGGTGTTTTTCAGGTAGTCTCAGCCAAAGACCAGGTACTAGTCGTGAGCCTGACTCTAGTGGAGAGAGAAGATGCTAGGACTCATATGTCAACTCCTATTGTTACAAGTTAGGGAGAGTTTTCTTTATTTTATTTTAGAGTAAATTTCATAAAACTACATATACTTTGACAAATTTAATGATATGTATCACAAAACTACAGATTTAACACCAAATTTATCATAGAACATTTAAAACATCATATCACAAAGTTATAGATTTAGTGTTGAAGTTACCAAAGAACTACAAATTTTTGAGTTTATATCATAGCACTATTGAGGTTACAAAAGTTATAGTTTTGTGATAACACTTACATTAAGTCTGTAGTTTTTTGATACGATACCTTAAATCTATAGTTTTATGAAAAATATGATGTTAAATCTGTAGTTTTGTGATACACGTTTTTAAATCTATAGTTTTGTGATAGGTTGATTAAAGTATTTGTAGTTCTGTAAAATTTACTCTTGATTTTAAGGGGCAATTTTGTTCTTACCCCTATTTTGACGTCCAATATTGAATGTGTCCTTGTTTTTTAGGTTTTTCGTATGTCCTTTTTTGAAAGAAGCCAAATTTTGCCCCTACTTTGGATGGACATGTTGACGATGTTAAATCATTGACAAAAATACATTCATACCCTTACTTGCTGTTGCACATTTGCCCCTATTTTTTTTAATCAATTGTGTATTTGCCCCTATTTTTTCTATAAAGCTTGTAATTTTGATGAACTTTAACAAATATGACAACTTTCATAGAAATATCAACCAAATTTCTGTGTCGTATCCAAATCCAATCCCATAGCCAGCCACTGCCATCGCCGTCTCCTTCCACCGCCTGGTCCAGCTACCGTCATTGCCTCCCCGTCGCTTGGCAGAGTACGCGCTGCCTTCACCTCCTCCCTGCGCCAAGCCGCCATTGTCGGTTCCTCCCCGCCGCTGTCACCTCCTCACCGCGCCAAGCCGCCGTCAGCGTTCCCTCCCCACCGCCTTGTAGAGTAGCCGCCGCCGTTGCCTCCTTCCTGCATCATGCTGTCACCACCGTCGCCTCCTCTCCACGCCGATCCGCCGCTATCGTTGTTTAGCCGAGCAGCCACCGTCGTCGCTTTCTCCCCTCATCAAGTCGTCGCCGCAGCCGCTTGCTCCGCCCGCCAGTGAAGCTACCGCCACATCTGCCTACTCCCTACCGCCTCGCCGAGAAGGAGGCTCCTGGCTGCTAGCTGCCGCCTGTAGGGCCGCCGCCGCCACCGTCGAGTCGCCGCTGCCACCGTCGTGTCGCCACCGCCGCCATCGAGTCGCCGCCGTTGCTTGGGTCCCCTAGTGTTGGAGAAAATTGAGGTTGGGAATGGGGAAATGGTGTCGGAGCCTGGTTTCCCTCCTTTCTTCTTTCACTAGGGGTACGAAAGTCAATTAAAAAATGCAAAATTAGTATTCCCTCTTTTTTTTAATTTTTTAGCTCAACAATTGAAGGTCCACTAACTTCTATCAGAAATAGGGGTAAACGTCTCCTTCATTTAGAAAAACAGGGGGAAAACAAAAACCCTAAAAAACGAGGGTAAAATCAATATTGAACATCAAAATAAGGTAGAAACAAAATTGTCCCTTATTTTAATATACATGGGATTCACGATGGTACCAATGGTAATTTATACATTACAACTCCTTCCACCTGATACTATGACTGACATAGGACCATTTTTAATACCCCTTACATGAATTATACACTAGCGATGCTCTAACGACTAACGAGCTAAACTAGCAACTCGTGAGTTAGCTAGCTCATTAGAACTACCTTAACTCGGCTCGTTAAAACTAAAACTACAAGTTCAAATCGATCCGAACCAAGCTCGCAACGAACCAATCCAAACTACTCCCTTCTAGCTTTTTTTCTTTTTCTTCTCACCTGTTGTGGTAGATAGGGATGAAAACAGAGCAGATACGGACAGATAATGCTCATACCATATTCATTTTTGTATTTGTTGCCGAATACGAAACAAATACAAATATCTTGGATACAAAAATAAATATGAATTATCTCGAATACAAATAAAGATCGAATATGATGTCCGAATACGAAAACAAATATTTCTTGGAACTCGAAAACCACCTAAACTTCTAATAAAAATAAATACCATCACACATAATTAGCTCGTTTTATATAATAAGTTTGATCATAAACTAAACAAAGCTAATTAAGATCAACATGTATAACAGTGTTGGTAGAAATACATATATAACTGATATTATAATATATAAAATATAGTATAATTTATAAAAATATTTAAAAGTTTAAATAATATTGATAGCGTGGACATGTATTATAAGATGGGCATTAAAATCTAATGATGTTGGTGTTGACGCGAAATTCATCGCAGACACAAAGGTCTGGAAGATCTGCTTAGCTTCAGTGGAGGTCCAATCAATCGGATTCAGGGCATTCATAGCGTGCCAGTTAGTTTAATCCTGCAACTAATAAGATATATAGATTGACCATATAAGATCAAGGAGTTGATCGTCCGATATTAATATAGTGTAATAGACGTAGATCCGATGATTAAAATATACATTGGCTGAAGATCCGATGTAAATAAACTAAAGTATATATCAACTAACTAACCGATACTCCGATAACTGAAGTCCAAAATAATGATAACTTATCAATAACACTCTGATGAACGTTACATAGAAACCTATTGGCTTGTTAGAATTAAACTTATCAACAGCAATCTAATAGATCGGACCTAACCAATACAGTATAAGATTGAAGATAATAAGAAAAACCTATTTAGCCAATAGATCTACACAAACGTGATGAATATATAAATCTATCTAAAACAACAATACAATTAGAGAAATATCAACTTAGTCGAAATATCAGACTTAATCATAAAAGTCCTAACTAAGCCAATATGACTCTAAACAACAATGCAATTATAGATAGAATCAATATATCCGATAGGCAACGCTTACGTTAACCTAGACAGAATATTGAGCTTGACCGAAAATGTGTTAGCCATGCTGATACAAGCGAAGTTGACGGAACTTACTTTCTCGCTGAAGATCGAACTCAACTGATGCAGCCCAACTCGAAACTAAGAACTCACCGGAATAAAAAGGTGGCGATGCATTGAAAGTAATTATATTGATATGTGAAAATGATTTATATTTATACCTTTGGGTTATACTAGTCCTGATCGGACACGATACAAGTTTCCTAAAAATAAAAGAAAAAATACAAGTCCTGATCGGACACTAGACAAAACTTTCTAAAATTACTATATCCTGCCTAATTAATACATAGAATTAAATTGTTATAACATAGTCTTCATGATTTCTTCTTGAATTCGATCTTTTCTAGATAAGTTTTCATTGGCTAATCCACTTTTTCCCTTAACCGAATCCCCTCAAAAAAAATATATCAAATTTTGGTGTTAACGGTTGGTTGAAGGTCTAGAATTAGAAAGAAACGAAGTATGTTTGATGTATTTTGCGGATATCCACGTAGCACTATTCACTGGATCCATATTATTATTCGTATCCATCGAAAACTCCAATACCATATTCATTTTCATATTCGAAAGAAAATATTTGTATCTAAACTATCAAAGAATTATTCGTTTCTAATTATATCCGTGTTCGTTTTTCTCCGGATCTATCGAAAACTATCCGCTCCGTTGGTAGACCAACCAACGCTGCGATGCTGCCTGCGCCAGCACGGTGCAATTAATGCGTGCTATACCATGCCGTACCAGTGAGGCCTGCAGGCTGCAACTGCAAAGCCTGGTCTTTGGCTGACGGACGGAGCGCAGGGTCGCGTGGAAAACCGAGGTATTCATCCCTGTCAGTGTCAGGCAGCCAGCTCCAGGGAATAATGGTCGCAGCTTTGGTACTCTACGCACCATGCACTGCACTGCATGCTCCAAATGCCGCCTGGAACCAGCTGCAGCTAGCGCTGATGTAGTATGTAGCCTGTTGCATTGTACGATTACCACGAGAGGAATTATAGTACTAATACTGTCACTGTGTGACCCTCTTGTTCTATTGTAGGCTGCACTACTGCTTAGATATGGCACGGTTGGGTTGGGCGCACTACTACAGAAACAGTCTTTCCGTGCGGGTCGAAAGACATCTTTCCGTGCGGAAGGCCTACCCGCACGCGTGAGAAGATATGGGAAAGACCATTTTCGCGTGCGGGTGGCCCAACCGCACGGGAAGATCGCTTATCCCGTGCGGGCGGCTTAAGTGGCCCGCACGGGATAAGCGATCTTCCCGTGCGGTCGCGTTAAGTGGACCGCACGGGATAATAAACCAACATATAAAATAATATTTTATATGCACATAAAATAATGGGTGGATCGCTTATCCCGTGCGGTCCACTTAACGCGACCGCACGGGATAAGCGATCTGCCCATTATTTTATGTGCATATAAAATATTATTTTATATGTTGGTTTATTATTTTATATGAATATATTACCTTATCTCTCCCTCTCTCCTCTCTCTCCGTCTCTCTCAGTAATAGTATACATACACATCGCACGTATTAAGAATTGAACGTAATTAATTATTTTTTCATGGAATTAAGATATTAAATTGTACGCATGCATCACATATGTATATACGTATCATCGCGTCTCGCAATTTACAGAAGTTTAAAAAACCACATAAAATATATCCTTAATTAGAAATATTTGTACTAGCTACTATACATATGTTCTTTTTCCCATTCTCTAAGTCGTTTGAAGGTATCCTCCGTCGCAAGCTGCCTCTTCGGATCATAGAAATCACCCAAATGGTTGCAGACATCGCGGCGGATGAAGCGGCAAATATCTGCACACAAGTTTAGTATGGTTCGATCGTCGAACCGGTTCGCTACAACTGGAACGGACGGGATCTGTTTCAGAAGGAATACACATTGTTATAGTTAGGAAAGTTATACAAGATCTTATAATGTGTGAAAAGATATTTTCTCTCGACTTACTTCTTCAAACTTTGTAGTGTATCTCCCGTTGAGTCTAAGCATCTCGCATACGTAGTATCCGCATAAATTAGTCTGTGGTGGTTGTTTAAAACACTATGTTGAAAAAAATTGTATACATCAATATTTTGAGTGAAACAAGTATATGTAAGAAATGTCGGAACAAGAGACATGTAATTACCGGCCATCTTGTCTTCACGAGAAGTTTCTTCTTTTGTGGATTATTGATTGGTCCACCATGCTCTATGTAATATTTGTGTGCTCTATAAAGATAAAATAATTGTTTGAGTCAATTATGTGTCTTCGAGAGTACAACAGCCAATATTTAGTAAATGGTGCATAACAGGACTTACAAATTTAATATAACGAGAAACTCTGTAAATGTTTCCTCGCCATAGTGCGCCGGATCCAGCACTACGGCCAGGTGGTCCCGTGGATATACCAGAAAAAGTATGTAGTGATCGCTGCAAAGAAGATATGTTAGTTGTATGTGATATCGTACTAAAACATAAGTACTACGGAAGAATCATACGTACCGCAGCGCGTAAGGGACGAAGAGGACAATTTTGTCTTTGTGCGCGACCATCGCTCTGCCCAAGTACAGTGCTACGCTGACCATCTTTTTCTTGTGCATTTTTTTGACGACCTCTTTTTTCTCGGACATCGTTTTACCTTTGAGCTCAGCGGAATCTGCACGAATATTCACCGTGTGTTCCGTCCAGCAAACCCTTGTTGGGTTGATGTATCCTACTGGATGGTTGGCCTTTTCAGTGGCGTGGAATTGCATCCTAAGTAATAAAGCGGGTAATTTATCAGAAGTTAGTTAGCAAGTGAAATAATAAATGACAGTAATTACGAATGACTTACAGGCAAAATGCAGCAACGAGATTTATCTCCATTTTGTCCAGCTTGAATAATGCGTGAAGGTCGTTGAAATCGATTACCATCATCCCATTTGGCCCGCTGGTGAAAGCGTTATCCGAGACCTTCACAGTAATCATGCCCAGGCCCTTTTTAGATGCCTTCAGATACCAGTCATGCATCAGCCTCATTTCCCAAGGCAGGCCTTCCATGAGCTTCGGGGGCAGAAACGGCTTCCCGTGCACGTACTTTGTTGGCACTTCGTCGGAAGTCCAGTTTTGCAGGTCCTCTATTTGATTTTTCACCGATTTTTGTGAATCCGACAACTGTGGAGTTTCATCCTGCTTCTTGTCAGTCGACGCTCTCCCCCTGAAAGCCTGGAATACTAACCTTTCCTCATATACGGCCATTTTTTCCTTATCATAAGTTGACCTAATCATTGTTGGGATAAGCCGACGAGGTTCAAGCTTGGTCGGACTTGGAAGACTTGCGCTTCTCATAAGAGGCATTTCAGGTAGCGCCAATGCAGACTGTGGTGTCGGAGGAGGTTGTTCTGCGTGGACTTCAAGGGCTGATAGATGTGGTGAACCTGGACATAAAGGATTAGGGGAGGAGGGAGGTGGGGAGGCAGGCTGATTAGTTGGCGAATCTTGCCCTGGTGGAGAAGGTGGTGCAGGCGCAGCAGCAATCTCTGGAGCCGGCGGGCGTGGGGTTGAAGGCGATGGACCGACCAACAGGATATCTCGTCGATGCCATAGTATAAACTGAATTACTGCATCCCCAAGCAATTGTATCCCTTCCGATGTTGGAATATCTATCTCTAAACTGGTATGCTCTGCATGCACCTTGGCCACTTGCACCCTTGCATATTCTTCAGGGATTAGCGTGTTCTGAATTTGGCGCCCTGGTATCGCAAGTCCTGTACCCACCTCCTTTCTCTTCCCGGCCCTTCCTATCGGCACGAGTAGGCTGCACGGCGTCGGGGCAGTTATGTTGTCTACTGGATAAGGTGCGGTGTCCACTGACCCGACATTGCTTGGCACCTGTACTGTGGGTTCTTCGGATTGCTGGAACAAGTGTGGGAAGGCTTGACGATTTTGAGCAACAAGAGAGTAGAAATGTTGTTCAACTTGTTTTGCTATCCTCTCTTCCAATTTCTGTTTGTACCTGTCCCATTTCTTGTAACCCTTAGCTTCCTCTGGAAACCCTTCCTTCCAGCTCGTCCTTGACGATAGGCCCCTTACTCGTCCGGAATGTTCAGGGTTGCCTAATGCAGCTGTTAGTTGATCATGTTCCCTCTTGGCAAAGAATTCCCCTGTTTTCTCTTTTTCCGCAATGTCCTTAAGACTACTGGTCACACGCTCGATATCCGGATCCTCGAACTGGATCTCTCCCTCATCGGTGACTTGCCCTGTGCTCCGTGCCAAACCCAGTTTTTGCTTCTTTCCTTTAGGGCATCTACAAGCAGGGGCTTGCCTTGGGCGACAAACTTTTCTTCAGTTGCTCGCCACTTCTCTACGTGGCCATCGTAGCCGCTCGAGCCCAACCGGTGCGGGTATTTGTTCCTTTTAGCTAGATCGGACATCTTTTTCCTCTGCGCTAAGGCTTCCGGGCTAATCATCTTTGCCACGAAGGTGTCCCATTCGGCGGGCGTAATACCACCGTAGTCGGCGAATGGAGTCTTGTTTTTTTGCACGTAGTGAGTGTTCAAGTCCGATTTCCACTGCCTCCATCGATGCGCCATCGTTTTTAGGACAAATTCTTTTCCCATAGCCTCTGAACCAGGCGGATAGACAAGTCACTTCTGCAACTCGTTCCACATGAAGTTCTTCATGTTGTCATCCACCTGCTCCCAGGAATCTACATTTAAAGGGCCGTGGGTTCTGGCCACCACACCGCAGGTGGTGCTGAATTTAGTCATTGCTACCTTGGGCTCTACTGGCTTCCCATCCTGGTTCAAAGAGGTGATGTAGTATGTCTCCTTAGGGGTTTGGGTCTTACTTCTCTTAGCACGTCTTCTCTTTTGACCGGACGTTTCTCCGGTGTCGGTTTCTACCGGACCGGACGTTGCTGTGTTCGTCTCGCCTTCGGCTATTACGGCAGACTTGGCAGCCTTTCTTTTTGACTGGCGTCTTGTTTTCATCTGTTCGTACATCAGAAAAAGTTAAACGCGACCTAGAGGGAGACGGATTAGTTTATAACACTACAACTCGACTTACTGCTTCCTCCATAGGGATGTAGTCGGGGTCTTCTTCAACCGGTGGTGCTGGCGTAACTTCGATATGGCACATCGGATCGCTTGGTGTCTGCCATGTGCCTTCGCTCGAAACCTCTTGCGTTTGTTCGACGTTGGGTGCATCGGAGGGAGCTTTCTCGTTCGACATTTGATCTACGGTTGGTCGTTACACAATTAATTCTAAACCCGATTAGTACGCAGTTTTTTAACTATCTACTTGGTTAAATTGATAATTAAATGTATAATACATGTATATGTATGTGCATTTATATATATGAAATGGCTTAATTAATTTAGTACGCACCACGTAATTAAACATATCGAGGCATATCATCACATACAACAAAAATTTCCATATATATAAACCTAATTATATACATATATAAATATAATCACATATTAATGTATATATTAATGTATATATTAATTAATCCATTACATACAACACATACTTACATATATATATATGTATATTCATCTATGTATATATTAATGTATATATTAATTAATCCATTACATACAACACATACTTACATATATATATATATGTATATTCATCTATGTATATATTAATTAATCCATTACATATATCTACTTGCTTAAATTGAATATGTCCTGAATATGTATCTAACCTAACATCGAAAATTCATCAAAAAAATTCACATCTATCCCTTGTAGGCATTTCGTCGAACAGTTGACGTGCCATCCCAACACATCCATCCATTCCATTCCATTCATCCATCCATCAAAACACATCCACCCATTCCATTCATCCATCCCACATCCATTCCATTCACATCGATTCATCTCACCTTGTGAGGAGGGACGTCGGCGTCGGTGGGCGTCGTTGTCGGTGGGCGTCGTCGTCGGTGGGGCGTCGTCGTCGGTGGGCGGCAGCGCGCGCGGGGATGGGCGGCGCGGCGGGGGCCGGCAGCGAGAGAGCGCTAGAGAGATGGGCGGCACAGATCTGGGTGGCGCGGCGGGCTTGAGGCCGGCGGACGAGAGGGCGCCGAGAGAGAGAGAGATGGGCGGCGGCGCACGGCGGCTTAGAAAATTTCGGCAGCCTGGCGGCAGAGATCTGGACTCGTCGGGGACTTAGAAAATTTTCGGGATCCCGCGCGACTATATATAGGCGCCATTTAAGCGGCCCGCACGAAAAGACATATTTCCGTGTGGGCGGTTTAAGCGGCCCGCACGAAAAGATACTTTTCCGTGCGGGCGGTTTAAGCGGCCCGCACGGAAAGATATATTTCCGTGCGGGCTCTTAAGCCGCCCGCACGGGATAATTGGCGCCCTTATTTTAAAACTGTAAAACTAAAAAAGATATGAATGCTAAAATATTTATTAACATATTAATTATTCCATTTATTAATTGTCCCATGTAAAACTATAAAACTAACAAATATGAATGCACGTACTAACATATCAATGTAAAAAAATTCAATCAATATAAATTCGTTACATATTAATATATCAACTGCTCACATATTTATTAATTAACATATTAATCATCCACATAAATACCAGAAGTTCAATATAAAACCACACGTTCACTGGTAACACCATAAGCTTGATACATTCGCGTGCAAAAACATATTGTACAAAAAAAAGAAACTAGCGTTTCACTATTTTTGGATTAACATCCTTCCGCACGGGTGCAGACTTTGATTCGTCGAGGACACTCTCAATGCGTTTCATCCGCGTAGGAAGATCTGTGAATAACTCAATGGCGTCATACTGATTATAATCGCGTGCGTCTTGAATGAATTCCAATGATGTGTTGGTTGCCCGATACAATAATGTCCATCTTTTCATCGGAAGGATCCTTCACATAAAAAACCTGTGCAACACGCTCCGCAAGGACCCATGGATCATCCTTATGTCCAATTTTACTCCGTTCGGCACAAGTAAATCCAAATTTATCTACCATGATGTCTTTCACCCATTGGCATCTGAGAACAGGGATCTGAATGTTTAAACCGTAGTCAAGTTCCCATATTTCTTGTATGATCCCGTAGTAAGACTTGTTATGCCCTGTTGCGTCCAACGCTACGACACGAACCCCACTGTTCTGCGCTGAGCTTTTCCTATCTTTGCTGTTTGTGTAAAAAGAATATCCTCCGATATCATACCCTTGTCATGAGGTCACAAGGCTTGTTGGGCCAGCTGCAAGTCTTTCTATCGTTTTTTCCTCGATTGATTCTCCACAAGGTAGCTTTTGATCCTTCAGCCACTGGGGAAACGTGCGCTTCTATTCTTTCGAAACCCAACCGTCGGATCGCCCAGGATTGCATGCTCTGATATCGGAAGTGTGTTGCTCAATGTAGGGCGCAACGATGGCGAGTTGTTGAAGAACACTGCTGTGTGCATCTGATACCATTTTGTAATCGTTGTCGTAGAAGCATTTTCTTCCCACAGTACCCTTCCCAGATAACCTTCCATCATGTCGAGGCAACAGTGTCCCAATGGGGTTGACATCACTCATATAATCTAGGCAACACTCGACAACCTCCTCAGTTGTGTAACCCTCTATCATCGAACCCTTCGGATGAGCACGATTACGGACATACCCTTTTAGAACGGCCATGTATCGCTCGTACGCCCACATTTGATGTAGGTATAGAGGACCAAGTTCAATAATTTGAGGGACAATGTGAACAATGAGATGTTCCATCATGTCCCAGTACGATGGAGGAAAAAACATCTCTAGCTGGCAAGCTGTCTCGACTGCGAATTTCTGAAGGGGTCCTAATTCTTCTGGATCAAAAACTTTCTGTGAAACTCGATTAAAAAAATAGCACAGCTTTGTTATCACTACCTTGGTGTGCACTGGTTTCACCGCCCTTATAGCGATAGGGAGGAATACCGTAAGCATCTTATGACAATCGTGAGCGTTGTATCCAGAAATCGACAAATCTTTCATTGATACTAGTTTCCGGATATTCGATGAGAATCCAGTCGGCACTTTCAATCCACGAAGACATTTACAGAAAGCTTTTTTCTCTTCTGGTGACATTGAGTAGCATGCCGGTGGAATCTCAATCTTACCATTCGTTAGCTCTATCAGGTGGAGATCTTTTCTTATGCCCAAATTGACCAGGTCGTTACGTGATTTCAACTCATCCTTTGTTTTACTTGGGATGTCAAGTAAAGTCCCGATGGTGCTGTCGAACACATTCTTCTCGAGGTGCATGACATCGATGGCATGGCGAATCTCCAGGTCTTTCCAGTACGTCAGGTACTTGAAAAAGATTGAATGTTTCTTGAAGGGCAGCGTGTTTTCTACCACTTCTTTCTTCCTCTTGCCTAAAGCTGTCTTTCCCTTGCTGAACACGACCTTTATGTTTTTTGTCAGCTTGAACACCGTGGAACCATCCTTTGCTTCGGGGGCAGTACCTTCCTCAACAGTTTTGTCAAAAAAGGTAGCCATCGCACGATACCTATGCTTCTGTGGTAAGAAACGACGATGACGCATGTAAACTAACTTTTTTGACGAGGTCAGGTATATGTACGATGTGTTGTCCAGGCATATAAGACATCCAGTCTTTTCTTTAATCTGTCCTGAGAGAGAAAAATTTGCTGGTAGATCGTTTATAGTAACGAATATGATAGCACGCAGAGTAAAATGCTCCTGTCGGTACGCATCAAACAATCGTAGACCCTCTTCCCACATTTCTTGCATATCCTCCATCAAAGGTTCAAGAAACACGTCTAGATCGATGCCAGGCTGTTTTGGCCCTTGTATAAGGATAGTCAACAAAATATACTTTCGCTTCTGACATAACCATGTCGGAAGGTTATACATGGTGAGCAGAACAGGCCAAGTGCCGTGCGAGCTGCTTAGGTCACCAAATGGATTCATTCCATCCGTGCTCAACGCAAACCTTACATTTCTCGGATCATTTGCAAATTCTGGATGCTTCGAATCAAAGTTTCTCCATTGTCGAGCATCGGCGGGGTGTCGAATCATACCATCTGTTTTTCGACCCTCTTGATGTCATCTCATCAACTCGGCGTCGGCGGGGTTCGAGAACAATCGCTTCATGCGATCTTTCACTGGCAAGTACCACATCACCATGGCCGGAATTTTTTTTTCCTGGCTCAACCAATGTATTTGGTTCGGCAACAGCACTATCAGTGGCACTGTTATCCTTTTTGTACCTACTCGCCCCACAAGTTGGACACTTCTCCAAGTCAGCGTATTCATTGCGATAAAGTACACAGTGATTAATACATGCATGGATCTTTTCCACACCAAGTGATAATGAATATATCAGTTTCTTGGCTTGGTAGGTGTTAGCTGGCAACAAGTTAGGCTTAGGAAGTATAGCTCTAAGGAGACCCATCAAGTCATTAAAACTAGTATCAGACTAGCCGTGCCTGGCCTTCAATCTAAGAAGTTCTAGCACCGACCGCAACACTGTATACTGCATGTCACATCCCTTTGATTGATCGTACAAAAGATCTTTCGTTGATTTTTGCAACGCCTCCCAATTATTTAAATCTTTTGCTTTCTCTGTTAGGACCTCTGGTTCAGCGTACCGCAACATATCCTCAAGATCAAGATCAATATCAACCTCTGCGGCGTCAAAACCAGAGCCGCCAAAATCACCAGTCATTTGACGAGACATGTCATCAATTATAAAATCCTCTGCTTGATCGAACCAAATATCACGAATCTCTACAGGAGGGGCGACTTCCCCGTGATAAGTCCAAACTGTATATTTCTCCACAAATCCACGCTGAATTATGTGTCCCAGGATTACATCCGGATCTTTCCACATCTTCTGATTCTTGCAATCCACGCATGGACAAAAAATATCCTTCCTACTCTCTCTCAAAGCGTGTGTCTTAGCTTTGTCAATAAATGTTGATGCTTCTCTCATGAACACCGGATGAGTTCTCCGTGTCTCATACATCCATGTCCGATCCATCTAAAAAATTCACAACATTAATTAATATTATATTGCCGGTGTTTTCTAAATAAACAAATTAAACTTAATTCATACTTTTTAACTAAAACCTCATTCACAACAAATAATAATACTGAGACAATATTAGCTACCAAAAAATGGTTCAATCAAAAAAATAGAATATTTGACCTACAAATTACGTACATATATAGCACAAAGTACCAATTCGCACAAGTTTACATATCTTCGCATTCAACCAATGAAATTTTACAAAAACGGAAGCAAATGAAGCAGATGATCGAACACATTACCTTTTATATTGATTTCAATCGAAGATTTTAACTCTAGAATCTCCCACCAAAAGAAAATTCCTATATTTTTGGAGAGAGAAACCGAGTTAAAATAAATTCAAATATCTTCACATTAAACCAATAAAAATTTTTAAAAGTGGAAGCAAATGGAAGAGAAGATCAAGCATGGTACCTTTTGTATTGATTCCAATTGAAGAATACAAGTTGAAAACCTTCCCCCTATAATTGCATTTTTTTGGAGAGAGAAACACCAGGTTCAAAGTGGCACTGTCGGGGGGTGGGAGCTGTTTTATAGTGCATCATCACGTGCGGTTGACCTAACGAACCGCACGGGATAAGTATTATCCCGTGCGGGCTCTTAAGCGGACCGCACGGGATAAGCATTATCCCGTGCGGGTTCTTAAGCGGACCGCACGGGATAATCTTATCTCGTGCGGTCGGCTTAAGGAAGCCGCACGCGATAATGAGTTATCCCGTGCGGTCGGATTAAGCGGCCCACACGGGATATTATCCCGTGCGGTCGCTTAAGCCGACCGCACGGGATAACTCATTATCGCGTGCGGTTCAACAGCCGGCCCCCTCGGGACCGGTTTTTCCAGGCGCGGCCACTTATGGCCTGCCTGGAAACTGTTAGGGGCCTCGTCCAGAAAGCCCCTTTTTGTAGTAGTGGCGTTTTTCATTCCTGGCTAGCTTGGTCCCGCTGCGGGGAACTAATAAAACTTGTCTTCTTTCCCTCGACACGATCGGTTGGCTTTTACCAATGGCAAGCTAGATTTGTCCTAGATTAAGGTAAAAAAAAAGAGATTTGTCCTAGATAAGTCCCAAATTTTGATAAATTGGTCCTTGTCAAAAATTTATTTTGAAACTAGATCGTGCAAAAGAAAAAAAAAAGAATCGCAACCTCATCACCAACCACAATGATGCTCAAGTCGTACGGTTTAATGTCAGACCCATTGCGCTGACACCCCCCGCCCTAGTTCCCCGTGCTCACGTGACGTCCAAGCCGATCCCCTTGTCGACCTTAGCGCCAACCACCTCGGCGCTGAGCTCTCAATCTCAGTGCCAACCACTTTGGCATTGACGAGGTCCGTTGACTAACATAAGCATCATGATTATCCTAGTAAATAATGACACTAATTTCCTTGGGACTTTCACCCTTCGATTGTACAAGTTAGAACTAGAACAAACCATCAAGGTCATTGGACTGTTGTCGTAGCATAAATCGACTAGCCTAATCAAGTGAAGCATATAAATGAAGTATATCCTATTCATAAAGCACATAACTACTAAAGCAGTATATGAATTATAAACACAAGAATATAAAAAAGATAATTCTATAAATTCAACTATAGTTTTACAAGAAGAGTAAAATATTAAAGACATACCGGAATATCTGAGAAGACTATAAGACCAAAGATACTCTAATTCTATTTTCACTAATACTATAGAAATACAATGTAGATTAGAGAGAATAGCTTCTTGATGTGTGTGTTGCAAGTAAGGGAGTGATATTCTTTTATAGCTGTTTATGACGGTTGGGGAGGTCGGTAACTCTCATAACCATCATTGAGAGCCAACCAGGAGTCGCCACGTAGAGGGCTAGGATGAGAGGAGGCAATGGCGGTTCAGCCGAATAAAGGGGTCGGCCGAACCCTGGCCCCACCTCCTCTCAACCGCCTTTCTTCAGGGACTTTCAGGTGGGCCCCTATGGGGGCTGAGGTTGGTTTGTTCTCACTTCAAGTTGGTTTGAGCTGACTTGTGGGCCCCTCAATCCATGTGTTCGCACGTGATTCATCTTAAGTGTGTTTCCTTGCATGCCAGCTTTATTTCTCCTTCACTTTGATGTTTATTCTCTATATACATGTCAATCCTCCAAGTATAGTGAAACTACATTATTTATTATTAATGTACGTGTAAGAAATGTTAGTACTTCTTTATTTATTATAGTAGTTGGTGGTCAAAATTGGCACTTAACGACCGTCAACAACACCCCCAAGCTAAACCTTTGCTCGTCCCAAGTAAAGATAAAATTTAGGTTGTTGATCAGGAGTTGCTACGATGTTTTATTTCGTATAGTACTTTGCCTACAACATATCATTCTACTTAGAATTGAATAAGTTGGCAATAGTACTTTTACCTTTATTACCTTATTCCCTATGGGGCTTGTAGTTTCTCTTCGTCTTGGGTGGTTGAGAGATAGAACGGATCGTAGAGCACCAATCACTTACTCTTTTGTTCAACTTTCTTTTCGGAGGTTTTCAAGAATTTTTGCAATTAAAACCAAAGTTCCTCGAATGATACTATCGATCGTCAATATGTATAACATTCCTCACCATGGCATAGTATTGCCTCTTTAACATCCTACCTCTAAAGGTTTATATGTGGAGCTTAGGGTAGGGATAAAAAATTGTGGCAATACTTGTATCACATATATTGCCAAATCAAAAAGAATATCCAAGGAGAAAGCAAATCATATAATCTAATCAAGATATGCAAAGTGTGTGGCTATATGATGGAAGGTGTATGTGGTATTCCTTTGTCATAGACTCTCTTTTATTCCTAACTTGAGATATGGCTTTTCTTCTAGCTATTTTTCTCATGCTGCTCAAGAATATTGATGAGCAAATACTCCTTTTTTTTCCTTTTTCTCTTTTTTTCTTCTCATGATGATTGAGAATATTTTTTATTTTTTACCTCCCTTTTTTCTATAGCTATCTCTTATTGCAAACTACCAGGAGAGATATTTTGACTGTCATGATGGAGTATTTAGTTGGTGGACGAAAATGTTGCTAACCCTAGTGTAGAGATAAAATAACCATGGTAGGTGTATGACATGTTTTTGTTAACCTCTAGTGTGAGGTCAAGCATATATGGTGGGTGTACGTGTGTGATCTTGATCAAGAAAGAATGAAAAGATTCTCACAAGGGACACAACAATTTGATAAAGCTCAATGCAATAACAAGAAGCATATGTGTATAGGATATTCAATAAGATTATCATATAATTCTGGTGGGAATTTGTCATCATTGAGGAGCTTATAAATTTTCTTTCTTTTGAAAAACAAACTCTGAAATTCAAGTATCACTTGAAGAAAGATCATAGTAACTCTATTTCACCATCTCATATCTCACAGCAACCTAGACTTAGATCTTGCATATACAACCCTATAAGTTTCAAGTTCAAGGCAAAGATCTTTGACCAACAAACTCAAAAACTAAGGTGAAAGCTAAGTTATGATCTAAGCATTGCTCCGAGTTGTCCTCCTAGAAACACTGCTCCTCCGAGCCCCCTCTCGTGGTACAAGAGGAATGGTTAGCACTCGACACTTATACAAATGAAATTCCAGGTTAGATAACGGGATCTCATTTGTATATCTGGAAAAGAAAATTAAAAAGAGGCATTTGGACCATGTTTCAATGTATGCCCTTACACAAGATAATCATCGTTAATGATGGAGTGAGGTTAAGGAATGTCTATGATTGGACCATTCACCAAAGTTTCAACTTTAACAATAATACGAGTGATTAAAGATGTGTGTTCTATTGGTCTTACCATCTAGAGTTGTTCTAACTATTGTTTTATCATGGGTTTGACAGGAGAGATTTTAATCTTTTTATTCATGGCATACAGGATTTTCAACTCATCATTGCAGATTGGCCTAACATCTTTCCAAGGAAAGAGAGTCAAGTCCAACCACTTTGAATCAAGCGTAAGGTAGAATTGTGGATGTCATTAGCTCGCAGTTTCCTACATACAATTTCTTCGGACATGCGATGCCAGAATTTGTTTCTGTTAAAACCTGAAATCACGGACTCCAAGTCAATAGAGTACTTTCTGTTGAATCCCAGATGAGTACTAAGATCCTTACATGTGATATAGTATTCCGTCCCAAAGAATCGGAACGTAATACCATTCCCCACGTCTTGTAAGGTACAGAGAAATTGTATTTTAAGAAAATGTGAACCATGATTATCTACAGGCACGAAACTTTCCCATCTAATAGCTTGCCATATATTAGCAAAATCCACATCCATATCTGTTTTGGCGAGATGATCTGGGTCATATGCTCGCGTGTGAGCGAATACTCGGTCCTTGAGGATGGCATAGGCTTGTCTTTCCTGATCACTTTGCAGGTCCAGCTCAGTATGAGGATGAAAGTTTGTTTTGCCTTGGTCCTCGTCCATGGGCGGTTGGCCATAGGACTCTGCTTGCTCTTGCGCGTACTTGGATGGGCACGCACTTGAGCTATGGGAATGGTGTTATGAGCTCGAACTTGTAGCCCGCTTCATCATCCTGCACACTTGAGTAAAGAACACACAAGAACACTCAGAATGGGTTACGTTAGCAAAAGCACATTAGCCGTCCAAGAGTTAGTCGTTCTTGTGGAGCTTAGTTGCCACCACAAAATTGTCCTTGTGGGTAGTATCACTCCACAAAATATCATTCTTGTGGACGAGAGCGCACCACAACAATCGTTTTTACGAGGTAGTAGTACCTCCACAACACGTTCTTGTAGTACAATACTTGAGGTGAACTTGAAATGCAAAGGGAAGAAGCAAGACTTTGTTCTCAAACTTGAGACAAGAACATGAGAGAAACTATAGAAGGAAGAGAGAATTCAAGGGCAAGCAAGTGCAACTTGGTTTGTGACAAGGAAAACATGAGCCATGGGGTGGCTTTTATAGGGGAGAGCCACCCCCGAACCAGGGGTTCGACCGACCCCTTTTGGCCTCCCCATGTGCTCTCCTTTCAAGGAATCAATAATATCACTCTCCACTAATTAAAAGTGATTGATTGGTTCCAAGAAAGATGTCAATTCAGACCTCTTTAAATCCTCAAGTGGTCCCATTTTGATTTTCAAAAAGATAATATTAGGGAACCACCTCACATGCCTCCAAAGTTTGAAATTAGTGGATCTTCATTTCAAGAGAGATCAGCCCACTAATCATGTCATATCTCAAATTTGGTTTTTAGCAAAAAGGATTTTAAAAATGCAAAAGGGTTGGAAATTCAAACATGATTCGAAAAAGCAAATATGCAAATGCAAGTTGAGCAAATCAAATATGAAGCTGGAAAAATCAAATATGAGATAACTACCGATTTTACCTTTTGGCGAAGAAGTCATTATTTTAAGTCCAATGAGCGGAACTTCTCTATTGAATTCAGCTTGTCATGACGTCTGGCTTTGAAGATGATGAGACAGACAACTGCATTTTCTTGACTCATCACACCATTTTGGTTTTCTTGGATTTTGCCAGTGGATGACTCTGCGGACTTCGGGGGCTATGGCTTTCACAGTGCCCCTTGCCTCTTTGACTTCTTGACATTTCGGTATTGGAGAGGGAGTTTCCTCTTCAACACCTCCTCCATGAGCGCCACGAGGCTGTCCTTCTTCGGGGGTGTCACTTCGACCTCTCGGATGTTCTGCCTGTTTGGTTCGTACTTGATATTGTCATCGAACACTGCTCTTTCTGTGGTTGGAAGTCAAACTTCTCCTTGCCATTTATGTTGAGTCGGATTTCTTTGGCTCCCACATCGATGCATGCATCCGCGGTGCTCAGGAACAGACGCCCAAGGGTAAGTGTTGTATCCTTGTTAGTGTCCATGACCAGCACCCAAAAGTCGACAGGAATAAAGCAACCCCGGATTCTCACTGGAATGTCCTCAGCAATTCTTGCCAAGTAGCGGAACATTGAGTCGGCCAGCTGCAACATCATTGGCGTAGGTGATAGAGTGGTGTAGGTTAGTTGATCAAAGACTACCTTGGGCATGACGCTGACGCTAGCTCAAAGGTCGTACAAAGCATGGTCTAAGTGTTGTGTCCCAATTGAGCAGTTGATAGTGGGACACAGCAGATCCTTCTTCTTTTTAGGAAGCCAATTGAGTATAGCTACGCTACACTCTTCTGTGAGCTTTACGATCTACGTGGTGGGCATCGGCCATTTGTTGTTGATGATGTCCTTGAGGTAGCGTGCATAACTGGGTACCTACATCGCATCCAACAGTGGAATATTGACATAAATCTTTCGGATTACTTCAATAAACTGGCTGAATTGCTCATCCTTGGTCGGCTTCCTGTTGCGGCGGGGGAATGGCAAGATGTTTGTGTCAATGAACTCTTGTGGAGTTGTTCTCCCGTCTTGTGCCTTGTCGGAGTCATCAGAAGGGGGATCATCCTCCTATGTCTCCTTTCGCTTGGCTGCCTCAGTTGGGTATGCTAGGTCACGAGTGGACTTACGTCCTCTCATGGTCACCGCATTCACATTTTCCAGGGACGTCTCGGGTTGCCCTGGGATCTTCCCTGTCTCGGTATAGGGAACGACAATAGTTAGCTGAGCTAGTTGAGTTTCCAGCATTTTATTGAGGCTCAACTGGTTCTTGACGGCCGAGGAAAGACCCTTCATTTTTGTATGGATACTTTCCAAGGTTTTGTCATTGGCCGCCAGTCTCTTGGAGATCGTCTCATTAATTTTGGCTTATTCAAAGACAAGATCTTTCAAGGAATGTCGGTTATGATTGAAGTTACCATTGTTACCTCCTTGGTAGTACGGGCATGGTTGGTTCCACCCCTGGCCTCCTTGTGGATGATACTCATTATTGTTGTTCATGAAGAATATGTCTTCACGGGTTTCAGGGCAAACATGCCCCGAATGTCCAGTATTTCCACAAGTCTCACATGTCATTGGGACGTCTAAGGCTTGGATGGTACCGTACATCTCCGCCTTATCCCGAGCGTGTTCGACTAAGCGCTTTAGGAGGAGGTCCATCTTAGCGACAAGCATGTCCATCTCCTTGACGATGTGCATGCCCTGTTGATGAGGTTGGAGTCGTTCTTCACTTCGGCCTTGGTTGGAGACCATCTTCTCAATCTGCTCTGATGCACGAGCAATAGTGAGCGAGAAAAAGGCTCCTCCAGCAGCAGCATCAATATGGTCATGGGCCGACTATGTCAACCCGTTGTAGAAGTTCTGGATGATGAGTCAGTTGTCTATCCCATGGTGAGGACAAGCCAGAATGTATTCTTGGAGTCCCTCCCATGCCTCCAGAATCGACTCATTGGTTGCTTGCTGGAAAGTTGAAATTTTCTCACAAAAGGCATTGGTTTTGCCCATCAAGAAGAACTTCGCTAAGAATGATGTTGAACACCTCTCCCAAGAGTCTATGGCACCTCTCTTGGAGTAGAACCACTGCTTTGCTCTCCCAAGTAGAGAGAACGGGAACAGACGGAGTCTGATGGCATCCTGAATCACTCCTTTGATGACGATGGTGTAACAGAGCTCAAGAAATTTCTGGAGATGAGTGTTTGCATCCTTATTGGCTTTCTCACAGAATGGGGTAGCCTACACCATAGTGATCAGACCCGTCTTAATTTCAAAGTTGGCATCTCCAATGTTGATAGTAGGCCCAACGGGCACATTGAAAGCAGAGGGAGCCGAGTAATCAGGGAGGGTCTTCTGAGCCATCGGCTTGAAGATTGATGGTGCAAAGAAGACTGGTTCGGGTGCCGAGAGCCTAATTTGCGGAGGAACGACTCAGGGTCGCACTCTTGTCGCAAGTTTCTCTGGATTATCACCAAAGCTTGTCAGAAAGTCAAAACCAATCATACACTACCTGTTCTCACATAAAGAGAAAACAAATCAAGGTTAACATGTTTGGACCAAGGTTTCATTCATAGTATTATTATAAATGTATATAACTTTATCTTTAACCAGTGCCTTCCTCGGCAACAGCGCTAAAAATGCTTGTTGGTATTTGTTACGTTCACAGATAAATCCGCAAACGCTCGGATACCGATGTAGCACTTCACCCATGAGTATTCCCAAGAGTATCATATTTATATTTTCGCAGGGAAGATGGCAATGTAAAGATATAGTTTATACATCATTAATCAATCTATAATTAACTCACCATAGTCTAAACAGGGGTTAGGATAAATATAATTAAGTGGTAGTGTGACACATAGGAGATTCATCTCTAATTAATTAGTACAGTGGAAAAGGACATAAGAGAACTATGATACAGCTGTACTTCTATATTAATCGTGTTTTGTATATACTTAACACATACATGCTTACAAGGCTAGGACTTAGTTCTAGGCACCCAGGTAATACCGAGAGACCATTCCCTGCTGGTCTACCAGCGTGGTTATGGCATTTATACACTCTTTCGTCATACCCGGATATGGAGGAATTTAAAGGACGGACAAGGCTGTCATCACCTGCCGCCAACCTCACTTTCTGTGGGGCATATCCGCATCCAACATCATTTATCTAACATAAGAACCATGCTTATCCTAGTAAATAATGACACTAATTCCCCTAGGACTTCTACCCTTCGGATGGACAAGTTAGAACTAGAGCAACCCATCAAGGTCATTGGACCGTTGTCGTCGCATAGATCGACTAGCCTAATCAAGTGAAGCATATAAATGAAGTATATTCTATTCATAAAGAACATAACTACTAAAGCAGTATATGAATTATGAACACAAGAATATAAAGAAGATAATTCTATGAATTCAACTATAGTCTTACAAGAAGAGTAAAGTACTAAAGACATACCGGAATCTTCGAGAAGACTATAAGACTGAAATACTCTAAGCCTATTTCCACTAATACTATAGAAATACAATGTAGAGTAGAGAGAATAGTAACATACCCAAAATTCTAAATTTTCATTTTTGCATCTAAAATATTGAAAATGATTTTTGTGAAGTACAGACACTAAAATTTTCCATACAAAAACCCTGGGTGAGTATAATAATACTAGTCTTGATATACAAATCCGTGATTATTTAAAAACCTTTAACTTGATAGTTTCAAGAAAGAAATTAAAACATAGAGTACATGTAATTGCATGATGTATGGTTGTGACTTGAGTCCTTTTATTTGTTTTTGGATTTTACTGGCATTTCATATTAGGACACATGAGCATTAACTTAAAAACTGGAAACAAATACTTAATATATATTTACAAGGATGTGAAATATATCAATTTGAGTAACTAAAAGTATAAATCATGCCCAAAAACATCATATTAGGTCAAGAATCATCTAAATATAATTTTACAATCATTTAATTATATTTTATAATAAGAAACATATAAGTAAAGACAAACTTAGTGAATATTTAAAAATAATTGGTGCAATATAAAATCATAGGGAAATTCATGTAGATACTATGTAATATATATATCTCACTAGAATTTTGGTATAATTTAATATGTACATTTGATACCCAAATAATTAGGTCAAAACAGTCAAACTATAGTTTAATTCTAAACCCTAATCGGCACAATCAATACACATCTCATATGTGTATTTTATCACATAAAAATGTATAGAGGTTATAATTTATTCAAATACTACTCTATTTATCAAGAATTAATATAATTTTTCTAGATTTTATTTTACAGGTTTTGACCTTCTAAAAATTCAAATCATTCTCAGATGAACTGAAATTCTTAATTTTTCTGACATTAAAATATTGCGAATTTTTGGGTGAAACCAAAGAAAATGAAACATTTGTATTTTTATCTATCTCTAGAAAAATCTACACAAATTTATCTTGCACAGAAATGAAGTTATGGAATTTTAAAGAAGGGGGAAAGAAAGAAATAGGGAAAAACATCAACTTTCACTTAACACTGTGTCCACCATATTCTATACCCATTCCTCTCTTGTTACCTCTGAGCACCACGCCCTGGACCCACTTGACAGTGACACGGGCTAGCTTCACTTCTGTGTTCAACCTTCTCCACCGCTCAAGACCGAGAGAGAGACAGAGAACGGCAATAGGTCGACGCCGGCGTGTTCGACGCGTGGCCGTCGTCGTGGCGACGCCGAACTCCTCCCTTTTCTCTCCCAGCCGTGTCGCCTTTTCTCACTCTTCACCCAGATACCGAGCCAACCGAGGGAGAGAGCTCTCAGCTCGTTTTTTCCTCCTGTTCTTCGCCTCCGGCCGCCATGGTGGAAAGAGCGACGACCGACGTCAAGGCCTCTCCATCCCCATCTCCTCCGCGTTCCCTAACCTCCTCATAACGCCGAATCCATCCCCGCTGACCTCGCCCTCAATCACACAGTCGATCGTCGGGAACGCCGACGTGCCCATGAAGCTCCAAAGCATGCACCGAGCGTTGCTGCCAAGACATCGTCACGGCTGCCGTCGATCTGGAGGAAGCCAGGGGGAGCCACCGCGCCATCAGCCTCTCCTTGAGGTCCTATTCAAAAGCCCTTTGGAAACTTGAAGAATGGTGTGCCGAGGAGAGAGATCGATTTCGTCTTCTCCAACTCCGGCTACCGGCCACGATCTTCGATTCTTCCTACTCCGGTGAGCCCTTTATCGATTCCCTGCACACGGAGCATCCCCAGGTGATCCTTGAGCCATCCCCCTCCTTTTCTTAGCAGGTCGAAGACCGGAGAGCGCTGTCGCCGTTGCTCTGTAAATTCTTGCCGCCGCCGAGCCATCTACTCCGTCGCGGTCGCCATTCATGCTTCGCCGGCGCATGGGAGACATTAAGTAAGGTTCCAAGGATCCCATAGTGTCACTTGCATGCATATTATTAACTCGAATCAAGCCGTAGCTCTAAGTGACTCAGCAACCCGAAAGCCGTCGCCGCTTGCACCGTTGCCGCCGTCAATTCCGACCATCTCCGGCGACAAACCGACCACCGTCGGGTGCGCAAAGATGCTGCACATTTTTTCTTCGTTGGTCGCCTTGTCCATCTCACCGCCATTCGCCGTCAACGCCATCCACCAGCCGCCTGTGCCGCCCCATCCTGCGCCAGCGCTGCTGCCCCTGGCTCCTTTGCCGCTGAGCCGCTGACTTGTGGACCCAACTTAATTAGCGCATAAGAACTTTGATTGGCAATAGTTTAAAGTTTGCAGGGTTTAAATTGTAAGATTTCATAGTATGTCATATGGGACCATGGACTGATTAGTAATAACTTAAAACCTGGAGGACTCTTAATGAAAATAGCTTTAGCACGTGCTTTTGGAGTGCGGGTTGATTCCTGGAGACCCTAGGGACTTTTCTGCAAAACAGCCAGAGACTGACCTATGGACCCCATGATTTATATTTTGGAAAAATAAAAGTAAATGAGTTAATCCTTATCTTTTCAACTGAAAATTGTATTAAACTTGTGAAATTCATACTCAAATCAAATATAACTCATTTTGGGATGAAACCAACTCCAGTAGGTCTATAAAATTGTGAACTTTAATATGGTGTATTAAAATCCTATGCTCACGGTAGGATATTTATTTCTAAAATTCAAATATGAAATAGTTGACATAGAACTTGTATAAATTGTAGAAAATTCATTTATAATCCAAATAGAGTGAACTAAATTTCTGTAGAATCAGTAAAGCATGAACTTTAATTTGGTAAAATAAAATATGGTACTTTCTATACAGGAAATGAGACTAAAATTGTAAGTCATGTAAAAACACTTATTTTGCAATTAGGACTTATTTAATTTCTAGAAAATTACTAGTTAATCCCAAAATTATGAATCCACTGCTGTTTACCTTAGAAAGATATACCATTTGACCTGGTTAAAAGGAATTTGACAAAACTACCTCCAAAAACAAATTTAATTAAGTGATTAATTCTCTTTTCATTAAATTTGTAAAATTCATTACTTTCAAAATAGCAATGCTAAAATAGAAATTTCTTCACCTAAATTCATTCTAGGATTTGACCAACCCACTGTGAGGAATTCATGCATTTTAGAGCATTTTGGATTTTTCGCATTATTTGGATGTTTATTTGTATCGTACTTTATGATTATTTAGATTTCGACGTTCTGGAGTACGTGGAGCCAAAACCTGAGTTTGAGTGCGATTTCTCACAACAGACAGGCAAGCATCTAAGCATATAGAATCCCTATTTTGCTAAAATGATTTGATTGCGAAACTATACATATGCATGTGTTGATTTATTACAAACTTATCGGTATTGGGTAGAATTGGTTACACCTAATTGCTGCATATCCTTCCTTGTTCCATTGTTATCATTTATCCTTGTAACCTCTGGGCAGCAATACTTGGGAATGTTTTATGGTTTTACCGATGCTTGGCCATGCTTAGACTTAGTAGTGTTAGAAATCGATGGATGGAGCTATCGATTGAAGTTATCCATTACTTGCGATTTATGGGCATAAAATTTGACTACTTACACTAAATGGTTCATATGAATAATATGTTTTAACTTGGACGAGTGATAGGGCGATGAAGGGATGGTGGTTTTCCCTGATGCAAATAGCCTTGTCTGGGTTGTTAAGGACCGAACATGTTGACGTCTATTCAAGCACCTTACGTACTACCACACGCCGGTATGGGACGGCTTGACTTAGTACTACGTTGCACTGTAATCATCTACGCTACGCTGGTCAATCGTGAGGATGCTGTTCCTTTGGAGAACCCAGTTGTGCCTGATTTTGGAAAGGGGGTGTCCACCACGATGGTGAGCCCGCCTTAGCCACATCACGCACGCACGTGGCTAAGTCGTCGGGGGCCTAGGCGGAGTTTAGGTGATTAGGGTGGGACTAGGAAAGGGCATGTTATGAGCTTGTGTCACTTGTGAGTCACACCTGTGTGGTGGTGAAAGCATTTGATTCTTGTTCATTTCGTGTGGGTAAAGATGTACCCCTCTGATCAGAGTAAAACTATTCGAATAGCCGTGTCCACGGTTACAGGACGACCGCTTGATGTGTTAGTCATTCTATGTTAGCATCAAACTTGGGTTAAATAGATTGAATTAGTCTTGGATATGAAATGGTTATATTTGCAAGCCATAGTTAGACAATGGAAGTCCATGGATGGTGATGGGAGCACGGGTTGTGCTTATACATGGACAGTGATGAGAGCACGGGTTATTCTTATTTGTGATTAAATTTCAGATTGTGCTATGTTAGAATGTCTATGTTTTCAACTTGTGATTTGCTCAACTAAATTGACTTTTATGCAAAACTTGAACCCTTATGCCATCTTCTAAGGTAGAAGCTTGCATACTCCTTTGTTCTATATATATATATTAAAGAGTAAGTCTTGCGAGTACATTGTTGTACTTAACCCGATGTCTGCAATTTCAGAAGAGGACGTTGGAGAACTTGATTGTTCTTACTACCCTACCGAGGGCGGTGAGGGTGGTGAGTAGTCTTTTCAGCTTTACTCTTGCCCCGGTTGGTTGCCCTTGTGGGATGGTGGGTAAACCACAGGTTTTACTTTTGCTTATGTGAATTTATGAAACTTCCGTTGCTATAGTTTGTGTTGTATGATGGGCTGTTGAACCCCATTGTGATATAAGTAGATTGTTGTCATTATATCCATCTTTATGCATTTGTGATGTTTATCAATTGCTTGCGATGAAAGTGCAAGGCTAGTCGCTTTTCCTGGGGACTAGCTAAGCATGAGTATGAATTTTGAACAATTGAGATGTTGTAGAGCTCTCGCAATTTGAGTCAAGTCTCCTGAGAGGTGTAACACATCTGGTCGCCGCCTTCATGTGGTTTGACGGGCATATCTCAGGCTGAAGTTGACTAGCATGCGGAGTCCCAGCAATATCTCTTTTGCTCATTATTCGGCATTATGGATTTTATATCGGATGGTGTTAATTTGTGATCATGGGCACATTGAGATATGAGTGGCTATTTATGCATGTATGGATCTCACTCATTCAAAATTATGTGGTGGTCACAAATTTCATTGGACGGTATAATTTCCGGGTGTCCACAGAATATCTCCTTGAGGTGTGTATTGCAAGTGAGGGAGTGATCTTCTTTTGTAACTATTTATGATGGTTGGGGAGATCGGTAACTCCCATAATTGTCATTGAGAGCCAACCAGGAATCGCCACGTGAAGGGCCAGGATGAGAAGAGGCAATGGCGATTCGGCCGAACCTTGGCTCCACCTCCTCTCAACTGTCTTTCTTCAGGGACTTCCAAGTGGGCCCCTATGACAGCTGAGGGTAGTTTGGTCCCACTTCAAGTCGGTTTGAGCTGACTTGTGGGCCCCTCGATCCGTGTGCCCGCACGTCATTCGCCGAAAGTGTGTTTCCTTGCATGCCAGCTTCATTTCTCCTTCACTTTGATGTTTATTCTCTGCATACATGGTAATCCTCCAAGTATAGTGGAACTACATTTTTTATTATTGATGTACGTGTAAGAAATGTTAGTTCCTCTTTATTTATTATGGTAGTTGGCGGTTGAAATTGGCACTTAACGACCGTTAACACACTTGCAGCTAACATCGAGGTTTATTATTAATAGGTTATAGCCTTTTGTTCGAGCTAAACTAACCTTGTTTCCCGCAGCTATTGTCTAAGTAGCGAAGTATATATGACATTATTGGCTTTAGTATGACAAAGCTTGGTGTGCTAAGCGCATGGCTATGAAGGTCATTTAGGGAGATAGGGATGAGTCTTATATTCCCTTGCCTACACTCCCAAATGCCTTAAAAGCAAAGAACCTGACCATGCATATTCATATTGAAGCTCATCCCGAAAAGTCAAGAATGGTAGATTAAGTCTCCAGGAATGAATTTGGGCATGCTACGTGGATATTCGGTCAATGTGTGGAGGCATTCAAGCACTTGAGGCCAGTGTTAGCTATTGATGTGACCTTCTTGCCCAAAAAATTCAGGGGTACATTGCTCATAGCAATAGGGATTGACGCCGGATTACATCTTGTTCTCTAGGCATTTTCTCTGATAGAGAAAGAGAACACATAGGCAATGTCTGATCGGTCCTAATAGAGAAGTATGCATAATATCTGATAGGCATATTGAACTCCATCGACAAGAAATACTAGGGCACCGATTGGATCACCATAAATGGTGCATGAGGCACTTCCGCGCTAACTTCTATAGAACTGGAGCTACACAGGATCAGATGAAGGAGCTTGAACATATATGTCAAATAAACGAGAAACATGTGTTCCTACGTGAGATGAAGTGTCTCATGGATTTGGTTGGGGAGCGACCAAAGAATTGGCTAGAGGACAATATCGCACATAAGGTTAAATGGGCTAGATCATCTAGGGATTAAAACGGTACGAAAACTTTTCGGATTCCTGACCTATTTTCAGAAATGAAAACTGTCGGTCGGAATTTTTTTGGAAACAAAAATGAATTTAAATTTTTTTTGTCGGAAACATAAACGAATATGATAAGGGCAGTGTCCATCGGAACTCGGAAT
Organism: Oryza officinalis; assembly: GCA_008326285.1. Taxonomy (NCBI): domain Eukaryota; kingdom Viridiplantae; phylum Streptophyta; class Magnoliopsida; order Poales; family Poaceae; genus Oryza; species Oryza officinalis. Next base: position 14,843,940 of record BDMV01000008.1, read on the forward strand.
CGGTCGGAAACTTTCCGGACAATTTTTCGGAATTTCCGGAGTTACAAAGGCCCATACCATAGTCCATATACCATAATAATAGCCCAACCCAATTCAACTTAGTATCTAATTGATTGTGTCCATATACCATTGACTGTTGAGACCTAAGACAGTACTTGGCTTTGACAAATTTTGAAGCTCAGTTTGAGGGGTTTTTGTTTTTCAATACATTTTCTTTACCGTATCTGTGCCGGTTCGTATTCACTCCATTTTTGGTTTTGACAATGTTCGATTCCATTTTTGTATCCAGGGTTTCCGATTCTGATTTTGATTCCCAAAAAAATATGAAAATGGAAACGATAGAGGTGGTTCCCGTCCATTACCTAACTCAGAATTTTATTTGTATAAGTGTTGGGCGCTAAGCATTCCTCTTGTGCAACGAGAGGTAGCTCGCAGGAGTAGTGTTTTTGGTAGGATGACTTAGAGCATATCGAGAAATGCAGCCATGAATCAGTCGCAGCAGCAACCGCATTACCCATTTGCACAGCAGGCAGATTGGAGCCAAACCGGGCCCGGTTTGGACTAACCACCGCTGACATATGAAGCAGGAGGCTTGGCTTGGCAAAGCGCGAGTAGTGGCCACTGGGAGCAGCCAGCCAGCAGACGCTGGGACAACTTCCCCAGTGTGGACCACTCCTCAGCTCTAGTGGGATGCCCCCGTCGTTTGGTGCACGCCACTCTTTCTCGGCTAGAGATTATTGTGACCTCGACCGAGGATTTGTGGACATCACCCAATAGCTAGGAGAGCTTGATCTCTAGACCAATGAGATGCAAAATACGCTGAACTAGCATGTCCAGGAGACCCCACACATGGCAGCAACATACCAATGGCCAGTTGGCGAACATCAGCGCCACCATGCAGCAAAGTCAGGCCGACATGTTGGCCTACTTCCAATCGCATGGGTTTAATCCCTATAGCAGACCATGAGCAAGAAACTAGCTTGGGAGAGGGCCCCTACATAAGGTAACTTGTATCTTTATTCCATTGCATTGCATTTAAAAGAAAAATCTATAATATAATTTGCAAATAAAATACCAAAAACATTTGCTTTCCATGCGCAATAAGAATGTTTTAGTTCTCATGGTTTAAATGATGAACAATTGATCTGCTTTACTTCCCTCTAGTGCGTAGTTTACAGTTCAATCTGCACCGAAGTTTTGAGTTTGTTGGTCAAAAATCTTTGCCTTAAACTTGAAACTTGTGGGTTACACATGCATGATCTAAGTTTAAGTTGTTGCGGGATATAAGATGGCAAAATAGAGTTGCTATGATCTTATTACCAAGTGATACTTGACATTCGGAGTTTTTGTTTTCAAAAGAATAAAAATTTATAAGTTACTCAATGATGGTAAATTCCTACCAAAGCTATATGATGATTATGTTGCAAAACATTTTCAAATATGCCACTTGTTATTGCATTGAGCTTTTTTAAATTGTTGTGACCATTGTGAGAATCTCTTCATGCTTTCTTGATTAAGAGAACATACGCGCACCCACCAAATATGCTTGACCCTTGTATTGGAGGTTAGTAAAAACATGCCATACACCCACCATATTTGCTTTACTTCTACACTAGGGGTTAGCAAAAACATTCCATCAACCAAATAAATACTCCATGTGTCAATAAAAAAATGTCTCTCCTAGTAGTTGCAAAAGAGATGACTGTGATAGAAAAAAAGAAGATAGAAAGTAGAAAATATTATCAAGCATTATGAGAAAAAAATGAGGAAAAGGAGAAAGTGAGTGTATGCTCACAATGTTTCTGAACAACATGAGAAAAATATAGTTAGAAGAAAGATAGCCATGTCTCCAATTAGGAATAAAAGAGAGTCTCTGACAAGGAGTACCACATATCACTTTTCACCATATAGCCACACACTTGCATATCTTGATCAAATGGTATGATTTATTTTCTCCTTGGATCCTTTCTTTGATTTTGCAATATATGTGATGCAAGTATTGCTTCAATTGTTTTTTCCCACCTTGAGCTCCACTTATAAACCTTCTAGAGGTAGGATGAAAAAGAGGCAACACAATGCCTTGGGGAGGATTTATATACATTGAGCAATCCAGAGTATCATTTGAGGAACTTTGATTTTATTTCCAAAATTCATGAGAAAAAAACCTCTGAAAAAAGTTGAACACAGAGTAAGTGATTGATACTTTACAATCCGTTCTATCTCTGAACTACCCAAGATGAGGAGAAGCTAAAAGCCCCATGAATAAGGCAAGAGAGGTAAAAGTACTATTGCCAACTTATTCAATTCTAGGTAGAAGGATATGTTGTAGACATGATACTCTTGAGAAATAAAATATAGTAGCAACTCCTGATCAACAACCTAGGCTTTATCTTTACTCGAGAACGAGCAAAGGTCTAGCTTCGGGGAGTTGTTGACAGTCGTTAAATACCGATTTCGACTGTTAATTACCTCAATATATAAAGGGAGAACTAGCATTTATTACACACATATTAGTTATAAATAATGTAGTTCCACTTGTTTTGGAGAAATACTATAGATGTAGGGATTATACAATAAAGTGAAGGAAAAATGAGCCGTCATACAAAGAAACACACCTCTAGCAAATCACGTGAGAGCACACGGATTAAAGGGCCCACAAGTTAGACCAAACCAACTTAAAGTGGGGCCAAACCACCGTGCACCGCCTTAGGGGCCCACATGTCAGCTCTTGGAAGAAGGCATTGGAGAGAGGTGGGGCCTAGGGGTCGGCCGAACCGCCTCTAGCTCCTCTCATCTCCACTCTCCACGTGGATGCTCCAGATGGCTCCTCAATTACGATTACAGGTGTACCGACATCAGCAACTGTCATACAACCGTCATTAGCAGCTATAAAAAGAGATCACCTATTCACTTCACAGCACACACTCAAGGAGCAATTCTCTATATTCTATAGTTGTATTCTCTCTAGTATTAGTGGAGTTAGGCTAGAGTAGTCTTCGATTTTGTCGACGGGCTATACACCGACCATGGTATTTGTAGAGTATGAGGATCGTTGGAACTAGGGTATATGCGAGATTGAGGTCAAAGAGACAGGAGACAGGGATTTTTATACAGATTCGGGCCCCTTGACTGACAGGTAATATCCCTACTCCTGTTGGTCGAAGCCGGTGTTGCCTTTATATATTGATATCACATGAGTTTAATGTTTGGGATGATCTAATCTAGTCACTGTTAGCTTGGTAGCATGGAGCTCTTACACGTAGTCGACGGCTAGTGTAGTCTTCTTCATCGAATATGAACTTGACGAGATTGGAGATGGCTCTAGATCCCTCTTGTCGGTCTTTGTAGCTCCAGATTAGGTCTATCTAGGCTTGTATTCTGACTTGGCGTCTGTTGGCCTATGTTGGCGTATGTTGGCCTCTCCCCTCTCCTCCTAGAGGGTCTTCTATTTATACCCTCAGATGTCTTCTTGTCCAAGTAGAACTAGAAAGACAAGTATGGATACGATCCGAGTAGTCCTTATAGTCTTCGAGTAGGACTCCACTTCTCCTTTCTTATCCGGAACACCTTCTATTCTAGGAAGATAATTTCCTTCTTTATCTGCCGTATTTCCTTAACCAAAGGATACCTTCTCGTATACTATTAGGTATATGGTATTTCTGTATATCACTAACCCATGTAAAGGAGGTATGTCTTATTGATAACACTGACAATAGCCCCCGACCTCAATACAAATGATCGGACTAGCATTCTCGGTCGTGTAGCTCGAAGATCCATCATTGTCAGAATCAATTAGCTGTTTTTGGAATACCGAGTTGGCATGAAATTGTCGAAAAGTCATCTTTCCTGGACATGATAGAGAACGTGACCATTGTTGAATTTGGATTGAGGTCAAAAAATATGTGACCATGCTATAACGTTCTTGATCAAATATCCTGTAAATAACCCTTGTCGAACTCATCCAACCGTTTTTGGACAGCCGAGTAGGTGCAGAGTACGCGACAAAGTCCTTCTCTTCTCGTGGACAGAGAATTCAACTTGAACTTGAATCCACTAATCCGGCATCCATCTAGTCGGAAAAAAATTCAACTACTGTGTGCCCTGGGATCAGTATATGTCTATTAATTGAATACAAAAATTATTGGTTTGAGCTTTATTGAGTCAAGACAAGATGTTGACTATTATAAAGCCTCCAACTAGTCTATTTTACTCAAGAAATCTATTTTGCTCTGATATTTGATTTTTCTAAAATCAATTTTCAAAACAAATTGTTAGATTAAAAAAAGCCCCTGAGCGAAAGCTTGGGAGTAATATGATATGAATTAAAAATATTAAAAATAAATTCTACGTGTGACAATAAACGAGTACTCTCACCAAAACTGTCATCAGCTAAACGGAGATTGTATACTCTCCCTAGCCCCCAGCTGGTTTTATGGAAAGATTTCTGCAAAAGCAACTTGAATCTCATAACAAACTAAGGTGAAGAAGCGAATTCCTAGCCACCAGCCATGAAGTTAGAAAAATAAATTCCCGATTACATGACTAGTTAATACGTTACAGTGGGTACTCTGACATGACCAATTCTGACATGGTCGTTTGACCCTTAGCGTCCGACTAGCCTAATAGTGCCAGGCGTCTCCGGCCAAGATGCTAAGACCCGGTGACTAGTCAGACTTAACGTAATAGGTCGATAAGAAATGACTCCAACCAGTAGCGATATAAGAAAAGAGGATCAACGAATAAATATTGCACATTTAATTTGTATTAAAAACTTACATAGATTAATGCATGTGACGGCCTCCCGGTAACTTTCCATATGCACGTACTGATCTTATTCCATAAGAGACACGTATGCAACATATATGTTTATTGGTCAGTCAACATTTATTTGATCGGTCAGATCCGCAACTGTAGCAGGCTGACATGACTTCGAGTGTAGCTTGTGCGTCGCGATATCCCATGTAGCATAGTACTTCACGACGCATGCGTGGATGGTGGCGACTTTGTTGTCTGATGATGATAATTCGTCAGACTTTTGGTGGCAGATGTCGGTTCGGAGGTGGTCGATCCAGATCTAGGCCTCGTAAACGACAATAGTGAACTGATGTCCTCCGCGGCAGCGATGTCTTGAAGTTTTGTCGATCCTAGTAGATTGATTTGTTGGCGGTGATGGTCCTGATCTAAAGGGGACATCCTCCGGTTAGGTTATATCTCCCATAGCCAAAATCATCGAAGAATCCCTTATCGAAAACCCGCGACAGCGATGTCTTAAAGCTTGGTCGATTATGATAGATCGAATTGTTGGCGACGATGACTCCGATCTGGTCGGGGAACGTACTCTGGTTAGGTCAGATCTCCCGGGGCCAAAGTCGTTGAAGTATCCCTCTTTGAAAAATCCATAGGGCAATATCTTGATGAAGATTGAGATGACAAGAGTCCCGATCTATAGTAGAACGCACTCCGGTCAGGTCGTGTCTCCCAAAGCCAAAGTCGTCGAAGAGTTTGTCTTCAGAAAATCCATCTCTTGAAACTCATCTTGTCGAAACCTTGAAGAACCAAGTCCCCTACATGGCATACCATTGTCGATAGGCTATACGCCAACCTGTTAACAGCAGAATTTGGTAAGCCCCGAAGTCCTCATCGGCCCAGGTTCATATCGGCTTGAAGCTAGTATCGGCCTAGGGTTCTATATCGGCCGATGGGGGTTGTTTTAAAACAATCACCAACAACAGTCGGATTCTTGTTAGATTCGGGAAGATCTTATCCAGAGAAGACCGAGTTTGAGGAGAATGCGGCTTGTATCTCTTAATTAGAAAGAGTTTGTTAGCTTTCTGTTTTATCTTTAGGAAGTGTGTTAGTGTCCGGTAAGGACTTTATCTTTTTCCTTTTATCTTTAGGAAAGTTTGAGTCCTAATCTGTTAGGATCTTTGTTAGTTTATGGGTATAAATATGTAAGCCCGTAGTTCATGTAATTTTGATCTCACGATCAATACAACTTCGGCGCATCGCCAACCTTTACTTTTCGTCTTCTTCGGCGAGTTCATGCCCTTCTCGCGAGGGGTAAGTGTTGGCGCAGAATTTCGACCCGTCCAGCAACCAAACGGGTTCCGTGTTACCACGGCGGCCTGGGAGATCTGCTTAACTCCAGTGCAGGTCCAAATGGCTTGCCTAGTCGTAAGTAGAGCGTGCTAGTTGATTTGATCTGCAATCAACAAGAAACAAGTAAACCAAGTCAGAAAACAATGGCCGATCGGTCAGCAGACCGATGACATATTGTCATAGCCCAGCCGATAGGGCAAAGCTATATCGGCTCACTTAGAAAATAAGTAAGACATGAATCTAATCTTATCGGCCTTCATTGATATGTAGACCTCAACTAATAATACCGGCCGAGAAGGATGACAAAGGTAACTACACCAGCTAGTACTCTAGTGCAACCTTATACGAGCCAATCGGCCAACATAAACACATCAACCATAAAGAAATCCTAAGATTACTTCACGATCGACATATTTATACTCATCGATCTGCACATATAAGTGGCAAACATATGCAAGAAATATAAAGCAATTACATATGTTAGATAAGACCGGCTAAAACTCCGGTACTATCCTTAATTACAACCGAAAACAGGCTTTGTGTTAGATCTCAAAACAGGACTAAGGTCGATGGCAACTCAAAGTGTGGATTGAGACTTAACACAAAGAAAATCATGTCGTCGATTGCTTTTGGGGATGACAGCTGCATTGAATAATCTAGCCAAGCATGAGAATTAAACCATCGTCGGCAATAAACCCTAAAACGAGTAAACCGCTGACAAGGCTTAATCAAGATACCTGTCAAAACTATTCAAGACATGATAGCCGACGATCACACCATCGAGGCTTAACGTGTCTAAAGCGACACGTTAGCCCCGACGATGCAAATCGTCGGGGACGAGTTCTTACCTCTGCTCTGAGGAAGCAAGAACTCGTCGAAGAAGACCTCTTGCGAGGGTTGGCGATGCGCCGAAAGTAGATTGATTCGATTGTGTGATTGATTGAGAGAGTTTACATGTACAAACTATCGGGATATTTATACCCGAGGTTACAACAAAACCCTTGTAGGGCACGATCTTATCTACAACTAACAAACAAATCCTTGCGGCAGACTTAAGCCACAGATTAAATCTACACTACTTAATTTACAAGATACAATTGCCTAAAACCGAGCTTTATCTCTATTTGGCAACTTCCTTGAAGCTTACTTTGAGCCCAGACCAAGCCCACGTTGACACTGCCAACTCACAACCCGCATCGGCCCATGACCAAACCAAACCCGTATCGGCCGATACGCTCTTTATAGCAACACCTCCCTAGTCCGATACGGTTACCGAGTCCGATACGAAGCCTGGTCCGACTCCAACTCAATCCTTCCTCTCTGCTTCGGCTTCCTCTTCCCTTTCCGAGTCGATTACCAAAATCCGTCGTTAACACATGCCCCCCAATTCCGCTTCATTATATAATGTGGCGGAATTAGCTCCAGGGAACTCATAGACTTTTTGCTTGGTCTAACCTGAAAACCGCACAAATCCAGATTCGAATCCTTTCGCCGCCGATTCAACAAACTCCTCGTGTTCTTCAACTCCGGCGACCCCTCGGCGTCTTGTCAACATCAACCCCCTTCACAGCGACCCCTCCAACAACAACGATGGCCTCCGCCCCGTTCTACGCCTCCGAGATCCCTGCGGTAAGTCAATTCCTTCAAAACCCGCATTATTACCTTTTCCGCCGATTTCCCCAAGTTAGGTTTTACTTTCTGCCCCCCTCAGGCCTTATATTTTCATCGTTGTTCTCACAATTTAGGTCTTCAAAAACCAAATCTTGATTCCCACCGACGATAAATCCCATCGCTTTCTCCTGGGCCCCATGGGCGACTGCGACCCAACCTGGCTAATCAACGCCGAAACAGACAGAATTCCTTTCAGGCAAGCCAAGCCCACTATCTCGGCGTGGAAGCACACCTTCAGGTCATGGCCATCAAAGCTAAACGGATACAGGACCTGGCACAAAAGGATTGCTGCCGTGAAACAAGTCCACTGGGACGAGATTGGAATCGGCCAATGCATAACTCTGTCCCTGGCCGATACCAAGAAGAATGAGCCACTAATGTCAGCTGCCAGCTATTTCTGGTCAAGTACCTTGAACGCCTTTATGTTCAAGCAAGGTCAGATAACCCCAACCCTCATAGATATCAAGGTACTCACAGGATTGGATATCAGCTCCGAGATCAACCCCTTCAGCCTCCTGGTAGACAGCAGCCACAAGTTGAAGACCAAGAAAATCGGAGGCTGGTCCGGATATATCTCTGAACACATGGAACAGGGATCGGTCTCAGAACGAGAACACGTAGCTTTCCTGACATTGTGGTTGGAGAGATTTGTCTTTTGCGGATCGACCTGTGGCCCCACTACAAACTGTCAACACTTGGCTCAAGCCTTGGTCGACAAGAGACAAATCCCCTTGGGCCGATACCTTCTAGGAGCTGTATATCGGCTACTCCATGTTTCCACACAAGACTTGATGCTAAAACAGACTGTGGCTCATGGAGGACCATGGTGGTTCATTCAACTCTGGCTAACCATACACACCAACACCATGGTTGATCGGCCACCTCTATCAGATTCCCGCTTCCCATCAAAATATGCCGATCACGAAGACCCCAGGAACAGAAGATGCATGTCCTATGGGGAAGCAGCCTCCGTCTACCCCGGCGCAGATCAATCGGCCGATGACATGGCTACATGGTTCATCCGCTTATTCACCGGCCCCCCATCAGCCAAGATAGATATGTTTGTATATACATCGGACCAAGACTTCGAGCTTCCAGACGATCTGCAACTGAGCTTAATAAATGATGACATGGAAACAAGGGAATTATTCATGATCGGCCTTACTCCATGCCTGCTCCCAGTAGGCGTCTTTCAGGGAAGGAGCACCAGCTTGTCCTATGAGTTTTACACCCCAATGACAGCTGCTAGACAATGCGGGCTCGGACAACTTCCCATTAGCTTGCATCTTCATAAGCTTCTAGAGAGCAGAGGCACAGTCCCATCGGCCCTGATCATGAACAAAGCAATGGAAATCGAGCTCCCCAATCTTGGTGACTGCGATCGGCTGCATCTGAATGCCTTCGTGCACATTAACTTCCAAACTTGGTGGCAAGAGTGTGCCGCTCACATCTTTCATCAATCGGCCAGGTTCTATGTGACAGAACTTATCCAAGGCATCAGCCCTCAAGTCCCAGATGAGCCGATTCCATCTGTGAGCAACAGTGGACGGAAGATCTTCTACGCTCAAGCCATAGCTCCATCGGGGTCAACCGTTCTGGAATCCATCATCGGCCTCACTGCCCCAAAAGTGGCGTCACTTCTCCAAGGTCCGATGCCTAAAGAAAACCCCAAGAGAAAAGCGCCGGCCAAAGGCAAATCACAGAAAGCCAGCAAAAAGGCTAAAACCGATGACCAGGCCGATGCCGAAGAGCTAGACCCCTCCTTGGAAGAATTCCTCGAAGAACAAGTGATGGAGGAGGAAGTCGATGCAGCAGCGGCCGATGCACACGAAGAAGAAAACCCCTCGGTCGAAACCACCCAAGAACCATCGGCCGAAGCTACGGAGATCCCACCGGCCGATGACCAAGATGATGCCCCGCAACCAAAAAGAACCAGACACGCAGTTCGCAAGGTCAATATAATCCCTTCTCTGTGTTTACATAATCCCCTTGTACTGTCACACTTTAACCTCATATCCTTTTCAGGCTGCGGTGTCATCTGTGTTAAAGGAGAGAACTCGATCGGCCCCTTTGCCAAGATCCAAGAAAACAACTTTGCAACGACGCGAACGAGCCAAGGCACGATTGAGAACCCCTTCTCCTTCTCCACCACTCTCTCCGACTGTCTCGGTAAGAGTTGATTTTTTGCATTATTTTTCTAATCATATAACCCTATTCACCAATTTCTTGCTTTTTCAGCCTAGGGCTCCATCACCTTCACCACATCGGCCAACCCCCTCGCCTACTGTGTCGGCGGCAAAGCAAAGGGAGGCCGATGCAAGCACCACCAATGCTCCAAAACAGGTACTCACGGTTACCCTGATCCCCTTTCTGCCGATTCCTGATTAACGAGGCTAACCTCGACCTCATGTTGATATTTGCAGAACCTAGCCGACATGTTCTCCTTTGATATCGGCCAGTTTCTTGATGATGAGGACAAGGAGTTACCCAGCACAGCCAGGGCACCAATCTCCGAGGATCTGAAGAGCCGGCTGACCGATATTGGGAATCGGCTAGAAGCCTCGCTGGAGTGTTTGGTAGAAGACTGCTCCTCCATCAGAGTCAGGGTCCAAGAAATCCAAGACGAACTGCCCGAAGACCTGATGGAAATCCTCACGCCGGCCATCTTCCTGGAACAATACCGATTCAAGCTTTTCCGAGCAAAAGAAAGGCTTGCAGAACGACGACAGCGCGAACAACTAGAATCGGCCCTGTCCGCTAGCAAAGCTCAAGTGAACGCCGATAAGACCAGGTTGGACGAGCTAGCGGTGGAGCCAATCATGCTGAAAAATAGGCTTGAAGGACTTCGTCGCCTTGAGGCAGAGCTAGAATCGAAGCTGGCCACTACACGCCAAGAAATCCAGGAAGTCGAAGCCGGGATAGCTGCGTCACCCAAGGTCATAGAAGATCAGACAGCAAAGCTCAAGGCATCGGCCAAGTACCTCGCGACCCTAAGCAAATCACTGAAACCAATCCCAGGGACGATGGCCGATGATGCCCAGGCTATCGAAGACGTTGAGCAGATTCGTCGTAAAGCCATTGCTGCTATTGCAGACTTCATAGGGTGATGTAGCACATGTTATTTTTATAATGTATAACCATACACCTTATCGACCATGCAGCCGAATTTGTTTTGAAAATTCCAGCCTAATTTATTGCTTCTGAAATCCTCTCACACCTTATCGGCCGTACAGCCGAATCTGTTTTGAAAATTCCAGACACATATATCTTTAATACGAACAATCTCATTATACCTTATCGGCCAGAGAGCCGAAGTCAATCGTCAAACTGAAAAATCCTTGAAAATTCTCATCGGCCAGAAAGCCGAAGTCAATCGCCAAATCCTTGAAAATTCCTGTATATATATATGCCCCCCAAATTTTGGAAGATGAGGGCTCATATTCTGAAATTTTGAACTAAGGGCAATAGTATTTACCGGCCATCTAAAGGCGATGCTTGACTACATCGGCTGTAATCATAAATCGGCTAGAGGGCCGATCATGAATCAATCCAGATACTGGGATAATATTGTTTCAAGTATTTGCCATTGAGAGCTCGTCCATAAATCTCGCCATCTAATCCCTTGAGCAGATATGCATTGTGAGGAACACATCGATGAATTTGAAAGGGGCCTTCCCAATTAGGCGACCATTTGCCGAATTTATTATCTCTGGAGCCAATCGGCATTATTAATTTCCACACAAGGTCTCCCTCTTCAAACGATTTGGCAACGACCTTTTTATTATAATGACAGGCCACTCTATCTTTATCACGCTTGATTTTCTCTAAGGCCCGTAATCGAACATGTGCCAAATCATCCAATTCATCAACCATAAGATTATGATACTCATCGGCTGTCAAGTCGTCTTGCAAAGCAATCCTTCTTGAGCCGATGGCAGTTTCCCATGGCAGTACAGCTTCATGCCCGTAGACCAGTTGATAAGGAGGCACTTGGATTGCACCATGGCAAGCCATCCAATACGCCCAAAGAGCATCGGCCAGCGTTGTATGCCATTGTCTCGGCTGTTCGTCAATTTTCCGCTTGATTAATTTGATTAAAGACTTGTTGGAAGCCTCTGCCTGCCCGTTAGCCTGCGCATAGTAAGGAGAAGAATTGAGCAATCTGATGCCCATGCTGTCAGCAAATCGGACGAACTCGTCGGACACGAAGATTGATCCCTGATCTGTAATTATTGTCTGAGGTAACCCAAACCGATATATGATATGCTCCTTGACGAACTGAATGGCGTCTTTGGAATCAACCTTCTTGAGAGGAACGGCCTCAACCCACTTTGTGAAGTAATCTGTAGCCGCTAATATATACTTGTGTCCCTTACTTGATGGTGGGTTAATCTGGCCGATCATATCTATTCCCCATCCACGAAACGGCCACGACTTTATGATTGGGTGCATAACCGATGCCGGTGCTCTCTGAATTGCTCCAAATTTCTGACAGTCCTGACATCCTTTATAATACTTGAAGCAATCTTCTAGCATGGTTGGCCAAAAATATCCGACGCGCTTCATCAGCCATTTCATTTTATGGGCCGATTGATGGGTGCCACAAATCCCTTCATGCACTTCGCTCATAACGGTCTTAGCCTCCTCAGGACCTAGGCATTTGAGTAGGACACCATCAACCGTCCGATAATATAGGTTATCGTCCAATAAAACATAGTGTAAAACTTTATATTTCATTCTGCGTGACGCCGATTGGGAAGGGTTTCTCAAATACTCAATGATATCAATCCTCCAGTCATCGGCGTGCACGAGAGCAATCTGAATTGGAACGTCTTTAGCCATCGGCCTGTATCCCGATGCCCCCTGAGCTAAATCATTGGCTTCGAAATTCTGCTTCCTGGGTATGTGCCTCATCGTTACGATCCGGAAACCGTGTAATAACTCTTTGCACTCCTCATTGTAGACTTTGAGAATATCGTCTCTGCACTCATACTCCCTAGAAAGTTGACTAATTACTAGCTGTGAATCACCAACGATCTCTACGGCATCGGCCTCGACTTCTTGTAATAACTGCAAGCCTTTAAGCACCGCTTCATATTCTGCTTGATTGTTGGTATAATAAGGCTTGATAGTGAAAGCGAACTCAAAACTTGCCCCCCGAGGGGATATGATGACTAGGCCGATACCGCAACCGTGTCTGCAGACAGATCCATCGAAATATAACGTCCACGGCACAATGTCTGCATATGCAACTGAGTCATCTCTATGTTGAACGATGAAATCGGCCAGGACTTGTCCTTTGATCGCTTTGGCCGATTCATATCGAAGATCAAACTCTGTTAAAGCAAAGATCCACTTCCCGACTCGTCCTTTCAACACAGGGGCCGATAGCATGTATTTCATCACATCGGCCTTGCTCACCACGATGCACTCGTTGGAAAGCAGGTAATGCCTCAATTTAGTACATGAAAAATATAAACAAAGGCATAATTTCTCCACCGGCGTGTACCTTGTCTCAGCATCTAACATTCTCCTGCTGAGATAAAAAATAGCTCTTTCCTTGCCGTTAACATCTTGAACCAAAACTGAGCCGATGGATTTCTCATCGGCTGACAAGTACAACTTGAATGGAACTCCTTTTTGTGGAGGCATTAAGACCGGCGGAGAAGTTAAATACTCTTTGATATCGTCTAGCGCTTTCTGTTGCTTATCACCCCATATGAACTCTTCGTCGTCCTTTATTTTCAACAGTGGAGTGAATGGCTCTATACGGCCCGACAGATTTGATATAAAACGCCGGACGAAGTTGATCTTGCCAAGCAGAGACTGTAACTTGGTCTTGTTTTCTGGAGGCTTGATTTTCTTGATGGCATCGATGTTCTTCTGTGTGATTTCAATCCCCCTTTCATGGACCAAGAAACCCAAAAACTGACCGGCCGATACGCCAAAGGCACATTTGTTAGGGTTCAGCTTCAAACCATATTTCCTTGCCCTTTCTAGTACCTTGCGTAAGTCGGCCAAGTGCATATCATGTTCTCTTGACTTTACGACGACATCGTCTATATAAACTTCAATCAAAGAGCCAATAAGATCATGAAAAATATAATTCATAGCCCTCTGATACGTAGCTCCAGCATTCTTCAAACCAAATGTCATGACGACCCATTCATACAGGCCGATTGCCCCTGGGCACCTGAAGGCTGTCTTATGAATGTCCTCTTTAGCCATAAAGATCTGGTTGTAGCCCGCGTTGCCGTCCATGAAACTAATGATCTTATGCCCAGAAGCAGCGTCAACTAGCAAATCGGCCAACGGCATAGGGTACTCGTCTTTGGGCGTCGCCTTATTTAGATCTCTGAAATCGATGCATACCCTTAGCTTGCCGTTCTTTTTCAATACCGGAACTACGTTGGAGATCCACTCCGCGTATCGGCAGGGCCTGATAAAGTTGGCGTCGTAAAGTCTTGTGATCTCTGCTTTTATGGCTTCGTGCATATCGGCCTTAAACCTCCGAGGAGCTTGCTTAAAAGGCCGATAGCCTTGTTTGATTGGTAGCCGATGTTCTACAATCGATCGGCTTAATCCTGGCATCTCATGGTATTCCCATGCAAAACAATCTCTGAATTCCTTCAAAAGATCTATCAAATTATTCTTATATTCCTTTGGCAAATTAGCGCTTACATACGTCGGCCTAGGCCTATCACCTATTCCTATATCAATTTCTTCCAATTCATCGGCCGACGTAAAACCTTGTCCCAACTTGCCGTCTAACTCATCCACCGCGTCATCTGTGTAGGGATTGTTGTCAACGGCGGATGGTGCATCTTCGCTAAAGTAACCGCTTGTCTTGGTCTTCAATCGTCTCGATGTCGCAGTCGGTTACCTTGAGGAAATCGGCGTCCCAGACTCGCCCGGACAAGCAGTCGATTCCCTCCATCTCCCAAACTGCGAGATCGGCATTGGCGACATGTACTGACCGATCGGCCTGCACGATCTCGACTTGGTCCCCTTGCCATTGCATGAGGCATTGGTGCATTGTTGAGGGGACACAGCAATTAGCATGGATCCAATCTCGCCCCAACAACAAGCTGTAGGAACCCTTTCCATCGAAGACGAAGAAGGTGGTGGGAATTGTTTTGCTGCCCACGGTGAGCTCCACGTTCAGGACCCCCTTTGCCTCGGATGCGTTGCCACCGAAGTCCTTTAATACCATATTTGTCTTGATAAGATCCTCAGGTACTTTTCCAAGCTTCCTGAAGGTTGTGTATGGCATTAAATTGACTGCTGCGCCGCCATCAACCAGCATCTTCGTCATCGGCCGCCCGTTGATGAATCCTTTGATGTACAATGGCCGTAGATGTCTGTAGCTGGCGTCAACTGGCTTGTCGAAGGTGGCTTGGTCTGGTGACAACCGTAGCCTGGCTGAACTTTGTTCCTCATCAGCCATCGCTTCATCGGCCGCCTGCACACTGTATTCTGCTGGCAATATAAACACCATGTTAACAGGCGCCGATGCCATTTTCTTACCTTTTGAAGCTGAGCTGCCCTGAGCTGTATTGGAGGTGCCCTCATCGGCCCTGGCCACCGTGAATTTTATCCTCCACTCTTTTCTGGTCTTGGTTGGCCGATGGGGTATTTCAGCTTGTTGCTCTTGGATTTGCTCTTTCCTCCTCAGCCTCTGAACCCACCGTTTCTATGTCTTAGTAAATACATCGCTTGGGCACCATTGGGGGTTCTGGGCCTGCTCCTCATCTTCATCGTGCTGGTCTTGGTGCATCGGCCCCAGCCTTTCATGCACGGATTTCCGTTGCTTGGCCGGCCGATGCGTTTGTCTGCTTGAGCTGCCCTGATAAGAATTTTCTACACCACTGCATGCAGGGCACTCCTGGACAGATGGCAACCTCATCCCTTCATTCCAGCAGAAGCGAAAAAACTCGCACTCCCAGTGTGGGTCGTAGGAATTGTCTTGATCGACTTGGTCTTGAGCTTGTTCCTCCTGCCTCCGCTGATATTTTCTGATCAGACCCTCAGAGGTCTGATGAGGCCGCTTGCCAGTCCGATGGCCACCGCCATCGGCCCTATCCGCCCGCACCATGTTGACTGGGAACGGGTGGCCTTCAATCTTCATCGGCCGCTTGGCATCATCGATTTTAATTCTGCCCTGCTCGATGGCCGATTGAATTTGTTGCCGGAAGATCTTGCATTCATTTGTATGGTGTGAATAGGAATTGTGCCACTTGCAATATCTCCTTTTCTTGATGTCTTCGGCCGATGGCAATACGTGACCTACTGGCAATTGAATCTGCTTTTCTTGCAACAGCAGGTCAAATATCTTGTCGGCCTTATTGATGTTGAAATTATATTTATCTTCTTTATCTCCTTTCTTGGCCCACTGGCAAGTTGTTGATTTCTTCATCCGGGCCCACTCGGCTAGGTCGACATCAGCGTTTTCATCGTCTTCATTGTCGGAGGCGTACTGATGAACAGTGTTAATCCTTTTCGCGAACTTCTTCGCCTCCTGGAATCGCTGCTCGTGGGCCGATACACGTTGTGCCAGCTGAGCGAGGCTGTCAAATTCCTGAGAGGAGAACCTCTCGCGTATCGGCCCTAGCAATCCCTGAAATGCCAGGTCGGCCAACTGGGAATCGGTCAGGCTGAGGCTATAACATCTGTTGCGTATATCTCTGAACCTTTGTATGTACTCAGGGACCGATTCATCCATTCGCTGCCTGATGGCAGTCAGATCTGACAGCTTCATCTCTTGTACGCCATTGTAGAAGTATCTATGAAACTGTTTCTCCAGATCTATCCATCCTCTGATGGAATTGCAGGGCAAGGAAGAGAACCATGTGAATGCAGACCCTGATAAGGACAGAGGGAAAAACCTCACCCTCAACGCCTCGATAGCCGATGCCTCCCCGCACTGTGCTAAGAATCGGCTGACATGCTCATATGTCGAGACGTTGTCCTGTCCCGAAAACTTGGAGAAATCCGGGATCTTGTATCGGCCCGGCAACGGTGCCCTGTCAAATTCCTCGGGATACGGGTGCCGGTACACTGTAGAGTTCTCTTTGGGCTTCAAGCCGAATTGATCTCGCATCACTTCGGCTATCATGTCAGCCCAGTATCCTGCGGGCCGATGCGGGAGGTCCTGCTGATAGGATTGTTGGAGGCCCTCTGCTTGATAGTGCCTGGGGGAGTACGGTTGATAGTGACGATCCAGGTTCTGCGCGCCGTACTGCCCTGCGGTGTACTGCTGATAGCCTTGCGGCACGTTGTATGCAGCTTGAAGCGGAGGACTATTGAACGCCGGGGCTTGCGGTTGTCCGGCCGATGGCTGGTAGACGGGAACTTGCTGCATCGGCTCAACCACCGGTTGCTTCCCCTTGGTCCATTGAGCATATTGCTCCTCTGTGATGTGCTGAGGGCTCCCTCCCGCCTGCTTGGTGAGGACCAGCGGCAGGGTTGTTGTTGGTTGCGCCGATGGAGGTGGCATCGGCGCTGTCGGCTGAGCCGTGCTCAGGTCGTTCCTCAAGGTCCGATAGGCAGGGAACTTATTTTCTGGCAGGTAAATCGGACCTTGAGGGTTGTACTGATGGATTGAACCATCTAGGATCGACTTGACCGTATTGGTCAACGTGTTCACCAGGATCCCCGACTGGTTGACTAGCGCAGAGTGAACTGCGGAGTCGATTCGGTCTTGCAACGTCGGCGCTGCAGTGTCTTCAGTTTTGACGGCGTGATCGTGCGCCGCCGCCGACGTTCCAGCTCCATCTCCAGAACTCGGCATGACCACCTTGGACTTTTGAATCAAGGTGCCCTGCCGAGTCCTAGAATATGTTTGCAGGTACATATTCTGGAACTGCGCGACCAGACTGTCCATCTCAGCTTTTTGTTCTGCGCTGAGCTGGTCGGCGGTCACAGGAATGACGTTCTCCTCGACGATCTCGGCCTGCTTCGACATCTCGAAGTGTTCTTGTTGCTGGTGAGAAGCTTGCGTTCTTGTGGTCCCACTGGGCGTGCCAAAAGCGTGTTGGCGCAGAATTTCGACCCGTCCAGCAACCAAACGGGTTCCGCGTTACCACGGCGGCCTGGGAGATCTGCTTAACTCCAGTGCAGGTCCAAATGGCTTGCCTAGTCGTAAGTAGAGCGTGCCAGTTGATTTGATCTGCAATCAACAAGAAACAAGTAAACCAAGTCAGAAAACAATGGCCGATCGGTCAGCAGACCGATGACACATTGTCATAGCCCAGCCGATAGGGCAAAGCTATATCGGCTCACTTAGAAAATAAGTAAGACATGAATCTAATCTTATCGGCCTTCATTGATATGTAGACCTCAACTAATAATACCGGCCGAGAAGGATGACAAAGGTAACTACACCAGCTAGTACTCTAGTGCAACCTTATACGAGCCAATTGGCCAACATAAACACATCAACCATAAAGAAATCCTAAGATTACTTCACGATCGACATATTTATACTCATCGATCTGCACATATAAGTGGCAAACATATGCAAGAAATATAAAGCAATTACATATGTTAGATAAGACCGGCTAAAACTCCGGTACTATCCTTAATTACAACCGAAAACAGACTTTGTGTTAGATCTCAAAACAGGACTAAGGTCGATGGCAACTCAAAGTGTGGATTGAGACTTAACACAAAGAAAATCATGTCGTCGATTGCTTTTGGGGATGACAGCTGCATTGAATAATCTAGCCAAGCATGAGAATTAAACCATCGTCGGCAATAAACCCTAAAACGAGTAAACCGCTGACAAGGCTTAATCAAGATACCTGTCAAAACTATTCAAGACATGATAGCCGACGATCACACCATCGAGGCTTAACGTGTCTAAAGCGACACGTTAGCCCCGACGATGCAAATCGTCGGGGACGAGTTCTTACCTCTGCTCTGAGGAAGCAAGAACTCGTCGAAGAAGACCTCTTGCGAGGGTTGGCGATGCGCCGAAAGTAGATTGATTCGATTGTGTGATTGATTGAGAGAGTTTACATGTACAAACTATCGGGATATTTATACCCGAGGTTACAACAAAACCCTTGTAGGGCACGATCTTATCTACAACTAACAAACAAATCCTTGCGGCAGACTTAAGCCACAGATTAAATCTACACTACTTAATTTACAAGATACAATTGCCTAAAACCGAGCTTTATCTCTATTTGGCAACTTCCTTGAAGCTTACTTTGAGCCCAGACCAAGCCCACGTTGACACTGCCAACTCACAACCCGCATCGGCCCATGACCAAACCAAACCCGTATCGGCCGATACGCTCTTTATAGCAACACCTCCCTAGTCCGATACGGTTACCGAGTCCGATACGAAGCCTGGTCCGACTCCAACTCAATCCTTCCTCTCTGCTTCGGCTTCCTCTTCCCTTTCCGAGTCGATTACCAAAATCCGTCGTTAACAGTAAGTCTCGTTATGGTTGCTTGCGTTGTCGGGGCTAGAGCTTCGACGTTCTGATCTCAACAACGTAAGCACCTACTATCATATATCTTAGTCAATCTGGTTCGGCTTCTCAATTTAGTCTTATCGGCTGAGATTCGCTTTAGGGTTTATGCCGGTACCGACTAAATCGCCTTGCTAGATTAGATTGGCTAAGGTATCCACCACCCTGAAAATCAGTCAAGGGCTTGATTGTCTAGATCTTGCGTTTCTTTTCATACTTAGTGCTGCATCAGTTCGGTTTGACCTACTAAGTCATGATTAGAACCGTAATCTCTAGCCTGGTTGTTGGCTGCCAATAAGGGTTTCATCGGGGTTTCAGCCGGTGAGTTATCTGGACGTTGCATCGGCCCAAGAGTTTTACATATAGATTGGATCAGGCCGATGACAACAGAATATTTATTGTTTATCTGCTTATTGAGAGTTTATGCCATCGGACCTCCGGCCGATGTGTGCTTTAATCTTCAGATCAATGTTTATTTTATATTTGGATTATGCTATATCACATTGCTACATCATCATGTTATCATCAGCCGATCGTCTCTATATAGATGTTTGTTCAGTACATCGGCTGGAATTGTGCCATCGGCCCATTGGTTGATCGGTTGTTTTGGCTATCGGCCTATCGGCCGATACGTTTTTGCCCTATCGGCCTCGGCCGATAGACCTTCTGTTCTGCTGTTTTGCATATCTTGTCAGTGGCAGGATCAAACTGACTGGCACGCCTGCACTTTATCAATTTTAGGACCTGCACTGGAGCTAAGCAGATCTCCCAGGCTTTTGTGTGTCCGCGCGCCGAATCCACATCGGCGGTACAGATTTGGCGTCAACACAATCACGGTATTTGTAGAGTATAAGGATCATTGGAACCAGGGTATACGCGAGATCAAGGTAAAAGAGACAGGAGACAGGGATTTTTATATAGGTTCGGCCCCCTTGACTGACAGGTAATAGCCCTACTCCTGTTGGCCGAAACCAATATTGTTTTTATATATCGATATCACACAGTATAATATTTGGGATGATCTAATCTAGTCGTCGTCGGCTTGGCGGCATAGAGCTCTTACACGTAGTCGACGGCTAGTGTAGTCTTCTTCCTTGAATATGAACTCGGCGAGATTGGAGGTGACTCTAGATCCCTCTTGTCGGCCTTTGTGGCTCCAGATTGGGTCTATCTAGGCTTGTATTCTGACTTGGTGTCTGTTGACCTGTGTTGGCGTCTGTTGGCCTCTCCCCTCTCCTCCTACTAGGGGGTTTTCTACTTATACCCTCGGATGTCCCCTTGTCCAAATAGAACTAAGAAGACAAGTATTGATATGATCGAAGTAGTCCTTATAGTGTTCGAGTAGGACTTTGCTTCTTCTTCCTTATCCGTCTATTATAGGAAGATAATTTTCTTCTTTATCTGTCGTATTTTCTTAACCAAAGGATACCTTCTCGTATACTGTTAAGTATATGGTATTTCTGTATACCACGAACCTATGTAAAGGAGATATGCCTTATTGATAACATTGACAGGTTTCATAGTCTTCTCGGAGATTCAATTATGTCTTTAGTACTTTACTCTCTTTGTAAGAATATGAGTTTAATAAAATAATCATTTTTTTAATTATTAGTGCTTATAGTTCATATACTACTTTATTAGTTATGCGCTCTATAACTAGTTTATACTTCAATTATATGCTTCACTTAATTAGGATAATCGATCTATGCCACGACATCGGTCCATTGATTTTAACGGTGTTACCGTGTGACATCGGTCCATGGAATACTCTTGGGTAAAATATTACAGCGATATTCATGTACTTGCGGATTTATCTGTAATCATATCAAATACCAACACCATTTAAAAAAGAGTACTTTGGAAGCAATCTAGAAGGTGAAGCTTTTGGAAGCAGATCGCACCGCAGGACTAATGCAATTTGAGGGGGGCCAACAGCAATGCCACAAAGCAGCGGTGATTGCGTCCAGGGTTCTCTTCTTGGAACATGCAACTCGTTTGAGTGTTACATTGGCGACCCCTACTGCCTTAAACTTGGCACTTGTTAAGGATGATTACTGTTGAATCGTAGATTTTTGTGCTATTCTAAAATAAATTTTTTGGAATAATTATTTGTACAATAATTTTTTAAAAAGGACATTATGTAAATATTTTTTCTTACAAATATGGCACTAAGGTCTATTTGTAAGAAAAACAATTATATTTTAAACCTTTTAAAAAACTCCAAATAGATACTTAGCATCATTTTCTTTGGCAACGACTCCCTTCATATCAGCGACTTAGTAGCTACTCCTTCTGTCCCAAAAAAAAACCCAATCATGAGTTTGAATCTGTATATAGGGTGAGTTCTTCACCCTACTTTCCCAACTCACATATCTCTTTTTCCGCGCGCACGCTTTTCAAACTGCTAAACGATGTGTTTTTTGCAAAAAAGTTTCTATATGAAAGTTGCTTTAAAAAATCATATTAATTCATTTTTCAAAAAAAAAATAGTAAATACTTAATTAATCATGTGCTAATGAGTCGTTCCGTTTTCCGTGCGAAGAAAATTTCTTCCTAACACCAAAAAACACACCAATAGTATATGTCCAGATTCAAACCCATAATTAGATTCTTTTAAGAGAGAGGGAGTACCATGGCAGGAGGAGGCGAGGGTGTCGAAGCCATTATCATTGCTACCGAGACATTAAACTTCGACGCAATGACCTTGACACTGAGAAAAAAGGTTCATATCTAAAATAAGTTTTTTTCTAAAATTTTATTTATAAAATAATATTTTGAAGAAAATCAAAATGTAAAAAATCTGGTACAACTCCTATACTTTATTCAAGAGATCTTCTGGTACATCATGATTTAGGTCTGAGGAGCACCTGCCATTTGAGGACAGGCCTAACGGTAGTAGCCTCTGCCCACTAGCTTACCGCTCTCAGAAAACTTGGGTCCCACTCTCTGAATTCTGACACGCCTGTCACGTGGGCCCAATCTGACAGAAGCCGCATCAGCAGTCATGGAAAAACTAGCCCCAAGCTCCCAACCCAACGGTCCATCCCACCGCATAAACGTACGCTTCCCACACTGACAGATGGTCCCAGTACAGATGGACCCCACCAGTCAGCGATAAGTACGCTCTTAACCTTTTGCCTCCCGAGACTCTCGTCCTTTCTCACGGTTTTTTTCCAAGCGCGTGCTGCCGTTCCGTTCCCACCATACCCTGTACAAATGCCGACCAAACCCCGCACACCACGCGCACGCGACGCGTTCGCCGACGGGTGGGTCCTACTTTCGTGGGACCCACCAGTCCGTGACACAACAGTATTTTCTCACGGTATCAGTGGGAGCGTCCGCCTGCTTATCCTGCCGCCGCGGGGACCATGGCGGCACAGTAAAGTGGCATCCGGGCCCACATCACCTGGAGCAAGTACGCGACCTCGTCGAGCCCACGCGTGACATCGCCACCAAACTGTCACTGACAAACGGGCCATGCCACGCTGTGCCCCACCGGATAGTAAATGCTAGTCTAGATTTTTCGGTCTCCCGTTGCCGTGCGAGGTCTTCTTCCTTTTCTAAGCCCCAGCGTCTCCGATGTGGGGCACGCGGAAGTGGGAACCGGGCCCACCTGAAAGCCACGCCGTACTTTGTTTAACTGACGCGTGGGTCCGGGTTACTGTGGGTCCCAGATATCAGTGAGCGGCGATCAGGAGAGTTGGTGCGGCCCGCGTCCACTTGTCCGTCGGCTGCAGGCCGCGACTGTCCTACGCATCCAGCTCCCATTGGCTGCTGCTGCCCACGGCCTCGTTCTCCACACCGTGGGGCCCACATGGATGTGGTCCAGCAGCGGAGCGGGCGACACGTGTCCTGTCGGGACCGGACGCCGGGATCACGCCTCCTCTTCGCGCCATTGTCACTCGCGCCTAATTCTACCCGCCCTTTTTATTTTCTCTCTCTTCGTCTGGCTTGAACGGAGGACTCTTTTCTTTTCAAAAAATTACAAACTAGTCCTTGTTATCTTAACCTTTTTGTGAACAGGCTCCTAATCTTTCAGCTCAATATGCAACAGTTTCACAATGTACGTATGCATCTGTTTGCCTTTACGGGAGGGGGTTTTGGTCTTTTTACATATGATACTATAACAGCTACAGAATAATTTCGTTGATTTGTCGGTATGTGTTTATGTAAATACATCACACAATTGCTCTTTTTTTATCCGTTCTTATATTATCTAACCAAGAGCTCAACGTCACGGATTAGCTAGACTAGTAGTTTAGTTTGGACATTTCTTGGTAGTTATATATAATAATCCTAGAATGACCACATTCGACCAAATTCTTGTATGCAGAATCTGTTGCCTTGCAATCCACGACCAATGCTTTATTATTCGTTGATAATGAGTGTATAATAGCTTGTCAATGGTATTAATCAATAACTTGATCTTGCTTCTGGGGTAAGCTAGCTAGTGTGATTTGATTTGAAATGTGTCAAATCTTTTTTAAAAAGAACAAATAATATGTGTTATCTGGCCTCAATGGTCAAATGTAATTTATAGAGCTTGTTTTATGGTAATTGAACCATGGATGTGGTTATTAATTTAGTTTTAAATATGGAGTTCTTATCCACCACCCCCGTCAAAGATTGGGATTGATCAATCAAGATTCAAGGATCTGTTTAGCATAGTCTCCAGAATCAAAGTTTGAACATCATTGTTTAAAAGAAAAATACATAATCAACAACTACAAGAGTTACATAATATGGGATTACTTTCAAATATGAACCCAATGTAACCAATTTTATGCCGCTAAACATATATGTTGTCAGGCCAATTATTACTCAAAAGTTTAAAAATTGAATATTTTAAATTTATGAGCATTTATTAATCAGTACAGATATATCGGCCTTTCTACTGAGTATGGATATTTGTATATCCTGTTTAGTTTATATTTGACAGGTATATAGACGTTGCATGATAAAAGAGTAGCAAATGTAAAATACAAGGGGTAACTATAAAGGGAAATTAATTTCGAGCTTTACATGGAAAACAGAAAGAAAATGATTCATTATACGATTAAATAAAATCCATGTGAGATTTTGTCAATTAACTATTAGATGTGACAATTATTAATTGTTTGTCAACTGCACAATTAAATAAACAAGGCACTTTTTCAATGGAATGGAAAGATTCAGCTATAGGTGTACTTTAAAAGTTACAAATACAACCTTGCAATAATTTAGTTGTTACATTTTTCATCCACTGTGTTTATATCTTCACTTTAGCCTTCTTACAGCCAAGTAGGTTTGCAGAAAAACGACATTGTGCACAATACACATCAAAATGGTTAATGGGATTTATTTATCTTTTGTATTATTTCTGTGTTGCAACTATATTATTGTTTGCCTTACCATATTATTTAAAGTAAATTTAAAGAATAAGTAATTCATTAACAAAACTATCAAAAGGACAAAACAATTCCCTCTGAATTCTTAATATGTACAAAAATGAAAGGAGAAAAATCCTTAAAACTGACAAGTGAAATGATCGAGTTGGAGATATATATTTTGTTAAGACAGCACTTTTGGATTTCCATTCAATAATTTCACTTGACATATTTACAGGCTTATGTGAGTTGTGACACATATTTTTTTCGCAAAAAAATGAAAATTTCGTGAGAAATTTTATACAATGTAAGACCACAGACATCGCAATCGTTTTTTGTTGTTTGTTGATTCTAAGGGAACCAAACACCATGGTGATTGTTTCATCTCTTATTTGTTGTCTCTAGGCTCTCGGTGATGAACAGAATTATAGGTATATTTATCCTTGGAAAATATAGGTTTATGCTTTTCTCCCAAATTTTTATACATTCTTATATCATTGTGTTGTTCTTTCTAGTTTTGCTAAATATATTTACAGTTTTACAGAACTTACTCCATGATTTTTTAGAAGCATGTCTTACACAAGTTTGAGATATGATTAAACATATAGACTTTTAAAATGACAAATACTTGGTAAATATTAAGGGTAAAAATCCAATAAAGGTTGTAGCTAGAGCTAGCAACTTTGTCCAAAACTCCAAATTATTGCATTGCTATGTCTTACATGTAAATTAATATACTGAAGAACTAAGATGCATATTGAGGGGACTAATCAAGGAATTATGTGTAAATTGTACCCTCTCATTTCCTAGTAGGCATATATACTACTATGTAAAATTACCATTGCAAACACTAAAACCCCATGGAGCACACAATGCAAAGTTTGGCACGGAGAACGTTAACATAATCACTTAACCCAGAAAGAACACATAATTAATAATGGAAATCAAGTTAATTAGTGAAAAAACAACGCTAGTAGCTATTGTCATGACAGCTACCTTTTCTTTTTAAAATGTTGAGGGCTTGAGGCAGAGACAAAAAAAGGGGCTCTGAGAAAGATTCTTGTGGAAGCTCTGACCATTCTAATTGCACCAGTCCCCGCCAATAATCAACGCATTTAGCAAATCCCCAAGCCTGCAGGCAGCACAGCAGCAATCACAACAGCACGGGTGCCTATATCACTAATCCCAGCCCCCACCTAACTAACCCCACCCCCTTTATTAAACATGGAACGCCCTCTCTTTGCTGGTTTCCTCACAACCACTCTTCCAAAATTATGCAATTTAAATACCTAACTCTAGATTTTTTCGTCCTCCACGTAGCACCGTTAAACTGCTCCAAAGACGGTCGAAAAACAGTCTACGTGTGAAACAAAACTATGAATGTAAAAGTTTTCGCGTTATTCGCAGATGACAAGCCCCGAATGAATCGACGACGTTTTCTGACTGATGTATATATATTATTGCATGGTTTTCGCGTCCAAAATCGATCGTTTTCTTAGGGGGCACTTTTAATTTGATGTTGGTGGCACTGCTACTACCTTGTTTTGGTTTGGACATAGAAAATTACATGAGGTAAGGTCCTTTTCTCCCCATTGCAACATCATTATTAGCACAAGATGGAGCTCCCCAAGCTTACCATTTCCTAGTAGGCATATAGTAGTAGTACTATGTAACCAGTACAGTCACCAAAACAGGGTTATTTTATCAGGAAATGCTGACCCTAGATGGACAGGGAGAGGTTATTACTATACGCATTAGAGCATGTAGATAGAGAGTGAAATATAGAGACAGAGAGAGAGAGAGAGGGTGTAGCTAGATATAGCATTGTGTGTCTAGGATACAAGGGAAGGAGAGGGAGAAGAGAGGGAGGGAGTGTAGAAGGAGGAAGGAGGCAGGCGTCCCTTTCCCCGCTCCGCTTGGCTTTTTGCCTACCCTCCTCTTCCTCTCTCCCTACACCTCATACTCCTAGCTCTCCAGCTAGCTATAGGTAGCTAGCCTCCTGCTACCTAGGGGGGGCGACGCCGCCGGCCGGGGAGGAGGCCATGGCGTTCCACGGCCACCTCCCGCACGAGATGACCATGCAGGCGCTCGGCGCGGACGACGCGGCGGCGGCAGCGGCAGCGGCAGCGGCAGCGGCGGGTGGGGTCGGGGGAGGCGGGGCGCCAGCGTGGATGAGGTACAACGACGGGAGCTTCCTGCACCTGCAGACCACGTCGGACTCGTCGGCCTCGCCGTCTGTAGCTGCGGCGGCGGCGGCGGCCGGGGTGCAGCAGTGGATGGGGGGAGTCGGCGGCGGCGAGGACGCGGTGGCGGCCGCGATGGGCGGCGCGGGCGGCGAGGCGGACGCGGCGCGGTGCAAGGCGGAGATACTGGCGCACCCGCTGTACGAGCAGCTGCTGTCGGCGCACGTGGCGTGCCTCCGCATCGCCACCCCGGTCGACCAGCTACCCCGCATCGACGCGCAGCTCGCGCAGTCGCAGGGCGTCGTCGCCAAGTACTCCGCCCTCGCCGCCGCCGCCGCCGGGGACGACGGCCGCGAGCTCGACCAGTTCATGGTGAGCACATCACATACCTATCTCTCTCTTCTCTCGCGCCCTTCGTCATCCTCACGCCCTCCGCTGGTTGTTCGGATTGCCTTGGGATTGGTGGTTCCGCGGGATTAATTAGGGGATTTGGTTGATTAATTTAGCTTAATTTAATCGCGGCAAAAGGCTTAAACGAGCTGTTCTTTATTACTCCGGGGTGAAAGGCTAAAAGCTATTTGTCCTTTGATGCGTTTTTGATTCTGCAAGCTTGTTTATTTCTTCTTCTCTCCCAAGTTTGCTTCCGTAGGGTTTATTTCAGATTTCGCGGTTGCAATTCAAACGCGATTTCAGTTTTCAAATCACGAAGCCTTGTGTTTCTGTTGCTTTTTGGCCTACTGGTTTATCGATTTTGAAACAGAAATTAACCGCATCCTTGTGCTGCTATTGCCTTTCTTTTTTTTCCCCTTACCCTTTTGCTCTGTTCTTGCAGCAATGTCATCTGATAACTTAGCTTATTCCTTCACAGAAAAGAAATAATCTGGTTTCTGTTGGTTGGCTTCTAGCTCTGCGATCCCGTGTGCTCGCAATCAAGTAGGGTTTTTGACTGTTTCTACTGGGGTCTACAATTTTCATGGAAACAATCAAACAATCTTTCAAATGAGTTTGGTGCGACAAGTGACGTAGGACGCTGTAACCTGAATTCGCGCTAAACAGATCACGTTTCGCCTGGAATTTCACACCGATTTGGATCAGTTTCTTTCCTGCATTCAAAATGTGGAGGTCACGGGGCAGGTCGTAGGGATCATGGGGAGGGAAAGAATCAGCCATGGCTCCCACTTATCTCCTCTGCTGCTATATTGACCAGTTTTGCTGCAATTTTCTGTTCCTTTCCCAAAGCTGGAGTGGTCTCTCTCTCCTCTGATTCGCTCCCTCTCCAGTTTTGACATGAGAGAGGGTGTATGTGGGATACCATGTGTGTGCATCTTGACCACGCCATAAATGGTGTAGGGACTTGCCGTTACCTGTTGTGGGTGGTGGTGGTCATTGGGGGGCAAAAGAAAAGATTGTGGGTGGGCTTGGTTGTGATGTTTCACCATTGTACCCTAGGGCCTTTGCATTTTAGGTCCACCTGTGTGTGCTTTGCTCCCTCCTTTTTCACAATATGTAATCAGCCGGCGGAGCGAGGAATTTATAAAGATTAGGACTCAACCAATGCGATTTGTTGAATCTTCAAACTTTCCATGAATTTTTGAATGGATTTACAAGGGATTAAGGAGACAAGCCTAGGACGCTCAAGCCGTCTCCGCCCTTGTGTATATGTCTATTGTTTCGAAGAATCTGTTTCGACTTATATATTTGTTTGTTAAGAATGCTAATAGTTGTAGTTATTGCTCATTCCTTGTCTCTTATTAAATGCTCGAAGAGAGGTAAGATGGTTGTATCATGCATTTATATGTAGAGGTATCTATGGTCCTTTCTCATTAACTTTTTTCTTAATTTGAGCTTTATTAATCTATTCTTAGTTCGTACAGTGAGCCATGGGCAAATATTATGAGAAGGACTGGGTATAGTTTTTTTAGGACATTTTTCGTTTACTATATCTCCTTGTGCCAGTGCAGTGATAGCTGCAAATGCATGTTATTCTGTTGCCTTGGCAATCAGTCAAGGCATGGTTCAGCTCTCAGCGAATTTCAAAATGTGAATTACTCCATAAATGAGCGTTGATTTCAGCGGCGCTGATAATAATAATGCGTAAGGCCTAGCATTCATTTGATTTTGATATCGTTTTCCCTCTGTTGCGTCTACTCAGACGAATACAACGTAGTAGAGTTTGATTGAGTAGGCCGGAGTATATTATTGTAGGAATGGATACTATGGAACTTTTTTTTTTGCATGTACTAAACACGTTTCCCATATTTTAAGGAGCGAAGAAGCAAATACCCTTTTTTTCTTTTGAAACAGAAGAAGCAAATACTAGTACTAGAATGGCAAGACACTGAGAATGGCCAATGCACGTGACATTATATTATTGTTTTGGGTCTAATGTGCCTTGCAATCTGAAAAAAGTAGAGTGGTTGATCTTGAATAAATGATGCATACCCATACGAGCATGGGCAGGACCGTCCTTACAGTACCTACTAGCACTGAAGCCTTGTGATATGGTGTACTTTTTGGTCCCTATGCAAGAAATGTGGGTACATGTCTTCTAGGACTTAAAATACTGTCTCATGTACCCCATGTGCCGATGTGTCTAAACTTAGAAGTGATTTCAACTATTGATTATTAGTTCTCCCTTACCAGTAGGAAAGATATTCTACTACTGGTAATTGAGGTTGTAAGTATAACTAGACACAATCCATTGGATTAGAAAAGATGGTCAATCTACATTGATTTCTAAGACCATCGCAAAACATCTTCTGTAAGTATCTTGTATTTGCACACTTGAACTGGACCACCAGAACACAAATATGCCAACAATGGTCCAAGATACTGTTTGTTTCATCTTCTTTTTGTCCACTTATAGTGCAGCTTTTTGATCGTATCAAGGGCCATACGACCAGAACTACGATGCAATATAATCTCGGTCCCATCTATTTTTAAGCAACTAAGGATTCACCCTTTTTTTAATTTGCCTAGGATAGAAAACACAAGAAAGATATCATTATTGATTTGGTGGTCCTGGTCAGTTTCTTGATTCTTTGGTCATGTCCTGGCTGGTATGCTGGACCTTGTAATAATAGGTAGCAGCCATAAAGCATCATTATGCTTCAGATAGCTTCGCCTAAGCTAGCAACAGCACCAACGCACTACTGATGTTGGGACCATATATTTTTCCAATTTAGCCCTTCGTTTGCCTTACACCTAATTAACTTGGTATGACACTGACAACCTAAATGTCACAACATGGGATTTTTCAGAGCAGAGGAATTATACTTGTGTGCTCGGTCTGCCATACAGATTGTGTAATGCTAGTAATGTTTGGTGTTTGATCATTTTTTTAATCAAAGATTGATCATTCTGCACGTCCCTTTTCGGACGTCCTATGTACCATGTGACCTCTTCTCTTAGCATCTACTGCCTTCCATTGCCTTTGGGTATTGCATCTATTTTATGATATTTTTATATAGTGGTTCTTTCAACATACTTGATCACTACATGTTAGTAACCTGTAGTTTCTTTTCTTAGACGCACTACGTCTTGCTACTATGTTCGTTTAAAGAGCAGCTACAGCAGCATGTCCGTGTTCATGCTATGGAAGCAGTAATGGCATGCTGGGAACTTGAACAAAACCTGCAGAGTTTGACAGGTACAGCCTTTTTGTTATCTCTTTCAGTTTTCATAATTTACAAAAGTAAAACTTTTATTGTGAAAAAAATTCTTTCTTTTCTTGGTAATGCAATGATAGTAAAAAAATGACTAATGGTTTGGAAATGCCATATCGTTGGAGCAGCGCATTTTTTGTTCCTTGCTCTTGTTTAGTCTGGCACGATATGCGCTGAACATTCAGTGTATTAGATTACTAACACACTATTATATTACTACTTGTTGCCTTGTTCCAGTACAATCTTTATGGCAAGTTCAAGAGTTTTGCTTCAGATAGAAACTTCAAGTCTGGTTTAATCCATTTTCTAAAAAAAAAAAAGATAGAAACTCTAAGTTTGTGAGCGTTTTCTATTTTGAAAAGGTTGAGTGCTACAGACACGATCAGAGTGTAAATTGAGAGGGTTTTAGTATTTTGCTAAGTTAGTTTTTGGTAGATTGGTAGCGATCAAATTGATTAAAGAAAATATGACAAACTGGAAATTCATGGACAGGTGCCTCGCCCGGTGAAGGGACGGGAGCAACCATGTCAGACGGTGAAGATGATCAGGCAGATAGCGAGGCAAACATGTATGATCCAAGCTTGGATGGAGCGGATAACATGGGCTTCGGCCTTCCCACAGAAAGCGAGCGATCCCTAATGGAGCGTGTCCGTCAAGAGCTAAAGCATGAACTAAAGCAGGTTTGAAATGGATTCCAATAATTGCTTTTCGGGGAAAAATTGGACATTTTGATGAATCTCAATAATAATCACTTGCAAATTCAGGGTTACAAAGAGAAGCTGATTGACATCAGAGAAGAAATTCTTCGCAAGCGAAGAGCGGGAAAGCTTCCGGGTGACACGACTTCTACGTTGAAAGCTTGGTGGCAGTCTCATGCAAAGTGGCCATATCCAACAGTAAGTGATGATGAGAGTGAGACAATTCACATGCTTAGCTTCCTTATGACTAATATGTTTGCATTCACATGTTAGTCTAGAAGTCTGTATTATTTCCATGTGTCCTGCCTTCTCTGAATCTTGCGAGTCTTCTGATCTTGTTATGGTCTCCTATACTGCTCAAGCACCTTATTTTATTGTCATCCTTGTTGTGTTGCAATCCCATTTGGCCACTTGTGCCTTCTCTTGTCATGCATTTTGGTGTTCATCACAGGATGTAACTGAATTTCTCTCCTTTCTTTTCCTCGTGTAGGAGGAAGACAAGGCACGGCTAGTCCAAGAAACAGGGCTACAGCTAAAGCAGATCAACAACTGGTTCATCAACCAAAGGAAAAGAAACTGGCACAGTAATCCATCTTCCTCCACCAACGTCAAAACCAAACGCAAAAGGTACCAACTCAATCTTTGCACATCTGTCATATAGCCTCAAGAGTTCTGCCGATCCATTGATGTGTACTTAATTCGAACAAAAAAAAAGTAATGCAGGTGATAACAATTCGTAGCAGATGATCGCCGAGGGCTGAACACTATGCTGGGTTACAAGGCAGGAGGAATTCATCCAAAGCAATAGGAGGACAATTGCTTAGATCAGGAAATGTTCTGCAAGATCAGGATCAGGAGCCGTATATTAGAGAACCAGTTATATTTTATAGACAAAACTAATTGCAAGTAAACATATATAGTTTTGTAAGCGCTTGATTTGAAGATAAGGGGAAATTTTTTCCAAAGGGGTTGTATAAAATGGCGAAATTTATATTTGAGTTTCTAGATACCACTGGGTAATACTGCTCAGAGCACTGGTGTTGATGTTTTTGTTCTCCATACGTCGTAGACAAGCGGTTGAGCCGTCCGCTTCAGACGATTTTTGTTCAGACGTATATGTGTATGTATTGCTGTGGGTTTATTTAGCTTATCTATTGTGTTCTGCTGCACTCTGTGTGCTTAATCTCTTATATATTCTAAGTATCATTTTGTTTTAAATTTGTGCACAAGAGTTAATAAAATATCACAAATGATGAATACGCTGCATTCTTTTATACTATATTGCAGAAAAAAAAACGAGTTATGTATTTGTTATCTCAAATAAGAAAACTTGCTAACTTTGCACGGCATATAAGAATTTTTCTTTTTTTTTTGCAAGGGTATAAGAACCTTTCTATATGTATTTAGTATAAAGACAAACAAGAAATGAACCAAAAAAAAAAGTCAAAATACTGTTTTGACTTTTTAGAATATTTAGAATTTTGGCGTTAATATTCACGCCAAGTAGGAGGGAGCTGCACCCCGATAGTGCAATAGAGGCGCACGTGGTTTCATCGGAGCCACAGCTCTGGCTTGCAAGGAAAGGGTGAGGTACCACATTGGAGAGAGACCTCGCCTCGTGCTGTCTCATCGCGTCCGGTGCGGCCAACGAACTCCCGCATCGTTGCCACCACGAATGAGGTCGAGGTCGTCACCACCACCTCAATCCGTGGGAAAAGAAGGGCCTAACCAAGAAGCTCCACTAGCCACCAATGACCCAATCTGCGTCGTCACCAGCTTTCCTGCCACCCCGACCACCACCGCCTCGATCTGTTGCTAGGGATGAAAAACGGAGGGGATAGCTTCCATCTGCTCTTGAGAAAAACGAATACGGATATAGTTCGGAGCAGATAATTCTTGGATAATTGGGATATGGATACAAATACGGATAGTTTTCTTCGGATACGAATACTAATATGGTATTGGATTTTTCAATGGATATGGATAATAATATGGATATCTGGTGAATAGTGCTATTTGAATATCCGCTGAAGGCATGAAACATGCATCATTTCTTCTTAACTCTAGACCTTCAACCTACCTCTTTAGATTTTAATAGTAGCCCATCTCACAAAACTATTAATATTATTTAAACTTTTAAATACTTTTACAAGTTATACTATATGGTATATGTTATAATATCAGTTAGACATATATTTATACCAGTGTTGTTCGTGTTGAACTTAATTGGCATTGTTTAGTCTATGATGAAACTTTTACAAAAAATGAGCTAATTATGTGTGATGGTATCTGTTTCTATTAGAAGTTTAGGTGGATTTCGTGTTCCAAGAAATATTTGTTTTCGTATTTGTGTCCGATCATATTTGATCCTTATTTGTATTCGAGATAATTCATATTTATTTCCATATCTGATCTATTTATATTCGTTTTTGTACATGGCTAAAAAAATACGAAAACAAGTATGGTATGAGAGCTATCCATCCGTATCCGCTCCGTTTTCATCCCTATCCACCGCCCCACCCTGATCTACTCCTCCACCGCTTCGATCTCCACCCCCGCTGCCTCAATCCATACCACGCTGCTTAGAGGTGCACCGGGGAGAGGAGAGGGGACCTCGAGCTCAAGCTCATCATTTCTTGGCGGCGGCGCTGAGAAGAAAGAGGAGAGAGGCAGCGTCACCGAGAAAGGGAGAGCCGGTGGGAGAAGCTTGGGAAGGGGAGAAGAAGATAGCGATGAGAGGGGTGGGTGTTTATATATGTTTATAGTTTTCAGAGGGCTTACAGTAATAAATTGGACTTGTATGTGAGTAGAAAAATTATGATGATTTAAATGCAAAAATATAACTGACTGACAAGGGCAACAACATAAAAAGGAGATATAGACGTAGCTTGCACTGTATGAAGGGTGTCACAAGTGTGGTTTCATCCAAGTTGGTATTTTTTTTTTTGGCTATAGCTTCTTGGCCGTGCCCTAAGATGATCAATATTTAGGAATGAGTCGGAAGAAAATTATGACTTCTAATTTGGGACTCTGTTTTAATTGTTCAGTTTAATCTTAGTTATTACTATCTCTATCCTATCCTAGAATATATAGAATATAAAGTGTTCTAGGATTGAATACGGGTATTAATGAAGTTGATGGAATTAAATAAAGAAATGATGTGATTGGTTGAGAAGATGAGGTAGATAGAGAATTTGAATTGGTGGAATGTTGTGATTAGTTGAGAAGAGAATGTGGGTGAAGAAGTTATTATATTTTAGGATATATTTTGAAGGCTAGAAGTTATTGTATTTTGTGATGGAGGGAGTACATAATTTGGGCTTTTGTTGGTGATTGGATGGTTTCTTAATTGAAGGTCTCATTGGGAACCCCATAATGAATAATTTCGACAGTTATAGGTTTTGTTATTTATTTATTTGTTTTGTTTATTTGAATTTGGATTTTATGTTCCTTTTAACTGCTGTCGAGGACAGGTTGAGCACTTCTTTACAGTGAATATTCTGGAGGACCATCATCAAGCAACATGTTCCATTTTGTAAGCCAAACTTGTCAGTTAAGATTCTGTCTTAGAATACATGGGATTGGCATTTTGCTTTTTTATTTCAGGGCCCGGGGCCATCCGTGTGATAGTTCTAAGGATCAAGATTGAATTGCGTCCCTCAGCTGTAAAACAGAGGCATCCATTAGCTTGGCCTCCACGCCACTGGCCTCTACACCCCTCCGCCATCGCTGGCAACCACCACAGCCGTGTGCAGCCAAGGGAGAGGGAGGGGTTGCGCTAGAGGGAGACGGTGATGAAACTCAAGCTCCACATCCGACGCCAAAGGGAGGGGAAGGAGGTGACGCCGGCCGCATCTGGGGAGGTCGAGGGGATTAGGGGAAGGAGGCGTCGGCCCACTGGCCTTTAGACCCCTCCGTCCCCACCGATCACCACCACCGCCGTGCACGGCCAAGGAAAAAAGGAAGGGGTCGTGTTGGAGGGAGATGGTGACGATGCTCGAGCTCGACATCCGCTGCCGGCCAAAGGGGATAGCGAGGAGAGAGGGTGATGAAAGGATACGGATAGGCTACTAGAGCATGAAATAAAATTTTTCTACTGCGAAAACTAGAAACCATGCGAGTTAGAGATCATAGATTGTTACCACTTGACGCGCTGAGCAGCGGAACGAGAGTTGGAGTAAACCAGTCCAACATAGTGCGTGTCGATGTAGTGGATGTAGTTGATCGCAGCAACCCGATCAACCCTCCTTGCATGAGCGTTTCCTTTTCGCACGTATGCTTACTCACATTCTCACACCGATCAATGCCACAACGTAGCAGCGTGTCCACATGTCCAGGGAAGGAATGCTGGGCGTGGACGTACTAGCGCCCACACGCGACTAGGGTTTGGCTCACGAGTTGGAGCGGTGGCTAGGGTTTCTCTCATGGCTAGAGAGACACCAGCATGCACCCCTTTCTTCTTAATATATAGGACCTTTAAACAGGCCTCCAAAGCCCACGAGAAGTCTTACTCGGATCACTATTCGAATTAAGCCATTATTAGATCCTCATCCAATTGTTTTGTTCTAACCTATTAAGTGTGCGATATATAGGTTCATGCATACTATGTTGCGACTCGAAAACACCTTTTTGGTCCACGTGTCAACGGCGGCTCCTAGCAGAACGTATTGATGTGTCAAGTATACACAAAGATCATATCGGCTGAACCTTAGTGTATCTGTATACGAACTCCTTTGTCTCATGATATTGATTAAGCTTAAGGCTAAAAATATGTCATCCTTTAAATAACTCAATCATTCACTCGATCATGTATTAGATTACGTGGGACGAGAACCAA
Source organism: Oryza officinalis (assembly GCA_008326285.1). Classification (NCBI taxonomy): domain Eukaryota; kingdom Viridiplantae; phylum Streptophyta; class Magnoliopsida; order Poales; family Poaceae; genus Oryza; species Oryza officinalis. The sequence goes on from BDMV01000008.1 coordinate 14,879,939, forward strand.
GTCAAATCAACCACGTCAGCCGAAAACGTCGTCCAAACCATCTTGGGACCTCGTTTGTACTAGTTTAGGAGATGAGACATGCGTTATATGTGGTTTTGCGGTTAAATGATATGATTCAAACTCGATCAGGGAACTAAAGTGATCTTTCTTCATTTCAAAACATAAATAACGTTGAGTGATCCTTCTATTCTGATTGCTTCAGTGCTAATGAGCTGTGGGCTGGGCTTTTTTTTGCCTTCTTTAGAGCTGGGATCGGGATGAGTTCGTTAGAGTTTAGGTTTTGCAACTTTCTCGTTGACATTCTGTTTTTCAAACCATTAAACAATATATTTTTTTAACTTTTATATAAAATATTATTTAAAAAATCAAATAAACATATATTTTATTTGTAATAATTAATATTTAATTAATTATGTGCTAATGGTTTGTTTCTCAGCTAACTGTAGTTGCAGTGGGCCGTGATTCTTTAAAGCATTCTTTAAATCTGTATACAAACTGTAGTCTGTAGTTGCAGTTGCGCTGGGTTATGTGATTCTGACAGCTGAAGCATGTCAACATATGTGAGTTTTTTTGAGAAATAATATTATTTTAATGGAAAATCGCAAAAATATATGTCTAATGGATAAAATTGCAAAAATAGTACTCTGTCGTCATGGAGGAGGACGACAGGGTACCTGTCGGCATGTGGTATGCCGACAGGATTGTCGGAGGACCCTGTTGGCATCCCCCATGCCGACAGGGGACGGGAGGTATTTTTTTCTCGAAAAATCACTGTTCATCACTGTTTATACGGCCTGTCGGCACACCGCATGCCGGCAGGGGTATTTTTTCGAAATTTTGCTATGATGAACAGTGGTGAACAGTATTTTTTTTAAAAAAAATACCCCTGTCAGCATGGGGGATGCCGACAGGGTCCTGATGAACAGTATTTTTTGAAAAAAATACCCCTGTCGGCATGGGGTATGCCGACAGGGTCCTTCAACAGGCCTGTCGGCATACCACATGCCGACAGGTACCCTGTCGTTCTCCCCTATGACGACAGAGCACTATTTTTGCAATTTTATCCGTTTGACATATATTTTTGCGATTTTCCATTAAAATAATATTATTTCTCAAAAAAATTCAACATATGTTAGATAAAACTCTTTTAAATATGAATATACCGAATCTCTTCGTCCAGCTGCTGGCAATATAACACATGGAAAACAGTATTTTCAAAGAATCAGATATAATAAGGCGATGGCTGAGTTTGCTACCCAATAAACAACACATATACTAGCACTAAAACAAAAACAGCGTTCTCTCAAGAAAGAGCACTAAGCGGACGGCTCATTGCGCGGTTTGACGTGATCATGCTTCGTCCTGTGTTAAGCATATACTACAGCAAGATTGTAATCCTGTTACTTAATCAATAAAAATCAATAAAGCTCTTTTTTCCCTCGAGAAAAAACAAAAACAGCGTTCTCTAGAGCCAAGACAACTTGTAATAGAAAAGCAAATCTCTGCTTAAAAAACCAAAAGAACAAACGATTCAAATCCTCCTGTACACAGATCAGCGCTCGTAGTCGCCAACAAAAATGGAAGGAATTAAAGAACAAAAAAGAAAACGTAAACTTTAATCTCCCATATGTACATCTGAACTGCCTAATAATGAATTCAAGAACCCCGGTCGACGGTCAGCACCGGCGGCGGGAACGCCGGCAGCCGCGCGGAGAACGCCATGTACTTGAACGGCTCGGCCTCGCCGTCGCCGGCCTCCTCGAAGTTGAGCGCGTAGCTGACGGGGTCGTAGCGGAACTCCCCGGCCAACTGCTGCTGCTGCTGCTGATGATGCGGCTTCCTCCGCCGGCTCCCCGCCCGCGCCACCATCTCCGGCAGCTCCACGGCGCGGTCCCGCACCCAGCGCGACGACGTCCGCAGCGCCCTCGCCGCGCGCTGCCCCAGCTCCTCTCCCTCCCCTTCCCCGTCCCCGCCGCCGAAGCAGCACGAGAGACACCCAATGCCGCCGCCGCCACGGCGCTCACCGCGCTCAACTGCCATCAAATCAAAAGAGGATTGGGATCGGAGTAGTACCTACTGGAGGCTGCCAATCTTGGGTTGGTTTATAGCGGGATGGAGGAGGTGGAGGTGGGTAAGGTGGGCGCCGGAGTGGGGGAGGAAGGAGACGGGGAAAGTGGGTGGGTTGGCTTCCCGTGGGCGCGAGGGAGCGTTGTGTCGCGGAGGGGAGGATGATGATTGGGAACGGGATGGGCATGAATGCGTGACGGGGGACGGCGAACCGGACGACAGACGCGTTGGGGACGCGGCCGCGGGTACAGGGGTAGACCAAACCATTATCCATCGCCGCGGGGACGGGCCGTACAATACAAGTGACCGCGAGTCGTTGCATTGCACGGCACATTCAGAAACATGGTACTCCTTTGGTTGTTATATGACGCTTTTTACACTAACATCATATTCCTCGCTACCAAAATATAAAATATTTTGGTTGGATAAAATATAATCTAGTAATAAAAATTTTGTAGTATACCAAAATTCTTTGTGGTAATTTTCTCTATTTTTAATAATTTAATTATATATATATATATTCCTTATATTCACAAAATTAATAGTCTGTGCGTTGCAATGAAAAAAATCTATTTACATCCGGATTAATTTTGTGTAAGGACACCTCGGGTTAAATATTATGTAAGTTATTTCAAATGATAGCGCATAATATTTAGTTGGATGGGGTCCAATAATAATTGAGTAAAACGGTAACCATCCAACCTCATTGCTTTCCTATCAAGTCAAATGACATACGTAGTATAAAACCTGAAACGTCGAGTAGAGAGTATAGGGGATATTGCTGAGACTTTAGCATGCCAGTCAACTTCAGCTTGAGACATGCCCGTCAAATCACACAAAGATGGCGACCAGATAGGTTACACATTTCAGGAGACTTGACAAAATTCACTAAAGTTCTACGACATCCCAAATGCTCAATACCCATACTGGTGTAGAACTAGATCCCAGGAAAAGCTCTAGTTTCACACTTTCATTTAAGCGATGAAAATCAGAATAATAGGGAGTAAACACAAATAACTTTACTCTACATTTATATTTAAATAGATAGGCCAAACGACCAGATAATTACTGATCCGCGGAAGCTTGGCTACCCAAAACCACAAGCAGCCGTCTGGGAGATAACCCTTTTAGATCCACAGTCCTAGAAGAAACAACGATTTCCCCGAATCACTCAGAAGACTAAGCAAACAACCTGCAAAATGGTTATTCCAGTAGAACAAGAGTCAGTACATTAAACAAGTTAATGTACCGACAAGCACAAGACAATCCTAACATACTACATGCATGGCATAAATCAAGGAAAGGCAATCCATAGCTTATTTTAGCATAAAGCAAGTTTTAGTTCACAATTATTTGTAAAAGAGTTTACAATTCAATTAATAAAACATTAACGTAAGTAAACCATAATATTTACCATTTTAATCTCATATACATACTCTCCTTACTGGTACCAAGTCATCATCATATTAGCCCTCCCCGGGCAACATCATTATCATACTCTACCACACCCCACACCCATCATCATTCCCATAGCCCTTTTTCATACACACATTTATAAAACATAAGTCTATACCCATGACAATTCACTATGTCGCTCATGACCGTGAGCACGGCTAATCGATTAGTTTTAGACTCTATAGAGTTTATACAACTTTACCCATATGATGTGAATCGCTCTGGTTTGTCCGGTACCCATCGGTACCACCACACTCTACACTTTGAACGTGGTCTAGAAGTCACAACGTAGCCTTTACATTACTTAACGCCTAACCTTGCATCAGCAACGACAAGTGTGAATCCATCCTGGAGATGACCCATAACCGTTAGGTGGCGGGCCCACGCCTTAAACCTAATGCCGTGGCAGCGAACACATCCGTTCCCCCACGAGACACTATACCGTTGAATTGGATAGACTTAGACGCGCCATGCTGTGAGGCGGACTACCCGTCCCCTCACAGAACACACACAGCTAGTCTTGTTGCTAGCATTATAATCATCACACACATGGGTAGTTCCTATGAATCATCGCTTAGACTAATTCATTCTACTCCGGCCTACCAATATGCAAGGCTAGACTTTAAGTAACTTAATTAGCTAAGGCCACCCCATAATAGCACGTGTGGATGTACGGTAAACAATAGTGAACGACACATAGTTCGGTCCTTAATCAACTCGGGCGAACACTCCCCCTATCGGCGCACAATTAACACCATATGTGCACCACTTGCCGCCTAAGTCTAAAATCATTTCACTCATACTTTAGTTCACAAATACTTAGCCTTTCCATTTTAAATCCAGCATTAACCCAATAATCAAAATCCCATTTATCAAGTCATAAATTTGTTCATTTGCATAGTTCTAGGCATGGCTAAGCAAATGGCATATATATATACGCATATAAAGACCCACTAGAGTACAACCAATGTACTCAAATCATTCCTATGGTTACAATTAAAAAGGGTAACAATGTATCAAGGTAGATTATGCAGCAATAAGGTCATAGCTACCATTTACTATGTTTCAAATATCATTTTAAATCAAATATATATGCAATTTCGCAAACAAACGCTTTTCATCTCCCAAATCATGGGTTTCAATGTGATCAAAGGAGAGGGGAGGAATAACTTGCCTTGATCTGGAACAATGTGAATCCCACCTAAAACACTCTTTCACCGTTGATGCGAATTATCTATACAAATGACACGATATGCATATAAATACCAAATTATGCGAAAATTAAAAAATGCTCTAAAATGCATGATTTGTGCACAGTGGATAGGTTCTGACCTAAGATGGATTTAGGTGAATGAATTCCTATTTTATCTCTTTTCATTTATGAGTTATGAATTTTCTAAGTTTGCATTGACATATAGGATTATTTACTAATGTATAGTTGTGAATCATTTTTATTATATAATTTTGATTAAATTGACCTTACTGGAATGAAGGGGATTGTTTTGTAAGATTAATTGAATTGGTTTCATAATTTTTAAAGCTAGAATGAATTTCCTATAAATTTTGGAAATTAACTTGCATTTGTAGTGGTCATTTTACAATATAAATTATTAGTACTATTTCTGTTACAGAAAGTATGGAATATTATATTTTTAAATTAAATTCATACTTTTGTGATTCTACAGAAATTTGGTTCACTCCATTTGGAATATAAATGAATTTTCTACAAATTCTACAAGCTCTATGTTAGTTATTTCTTATTTGTAATTTTACAAATAAATTTCATATTGTGAGCATAGGATTTTATTCTACAATATTAAAGTTCACAATTTTATGAACCTACTGGAGTTGGTTTCACCTCAAAATGAGCTATATTTGATTTTATATGAATTTCTCAAGTTTGAGTAAATTTTCAGTTGAAAAGATATTGATCTAACATTTTTCTATTTTATTTTCCAAAATATAATTCATTGGGTCCACAGGTCAGCCTCTGTCAATTTGCAGAAAAGTCCCTAGGGTTTCCAGGAATCAACCCGAGCTCCACAACACGTGCTATAACCATTTCCATTAAGAGTCCTCGGAGTTTTTAGATATTACTAATAAGTCCTTGGTCCCATCTGTCAGTCTAGGGATCTTTACAAATTGAACCTTGCGAGTTTTAAACCTTTACTAAGCCGAGTCCTTAGTGCTAATTATGTGGGGTCTACTCGTCAGCGGCTCGATGACTGAGTAGGCAGGACAGCGGCGCGCAGCAAACTTCTCGCCGGCGGCAACGGCGAACGGCGGCCGATCTCGACAGGCAACTAAAAGAGAAAACGTAGAGGACATCAAGACGAAGCCGTCGGTGGTCTTCTCGCAAGCCGCGGTGGTCGGAATCGACGGTGACGACGGCGCAGGCGGCGGTAGCTCTCGGCATGCATGTGCATGTCGAGCTACGGCTCAATCCCGCGCGAATGAGTGCATGCATGTGCACCTATAGGGCTCCTGGAGGCTTACCAAAAGGCGCATGATGGTTGGTGAAGCTCAGACAGCGACAACGATGGAGAAAGTAGCTCGGCGGCGGCGCAGATCCTCGGCTTCACGGCGACAGTTCACTCCGGTCAGTGAATAGCTAGAAGGAGACATCCGTGAGGTCACTAGGGTTCCGTGGATGACTCATACGCAAGGAATCGCAGCGGAGCTCACCGGAGAAGAAGAGCTTGAGGATGGAGCCCGGTGGCCGGAGTTGAGGAAGAAAAGGCCGATCTCCGAGTTCACAGCATCCCAGTTCAATTCCTTCGGTCGGCGGCTTCCTGGGACCGAGATGAAGATGGTGGCGCGACGGTTTGGCTTGATCTGGTCGGAGCTAGCCGGACGACGATAATGCGGTAGCGGCGGCGCTCTGGAGCTTACAGGGGCATGGCGACGTTCCGGCGTCACAGCTGCACAACACGGGATGAGGTCAGAGGGGATGGGACCGGCATCGATGGGAGAGTACAGAGTACAAGAAGGAGAGAGATGACCGTGGCGCAGAGGCGGTGGCGACGATCGTCGTCTCCATTGCCGGCAACAATGGTGAGGGTGACAGAGAGGCTGAGGACTTCCTCCCTCGGTTGGATTGGCACTGGGATGGAGAGATCGATCATGCAACGCAGCTGGGAGATAAAACGGGCGAGCTCGGCGGCGGACACGTCTCGGCCACGCGTCGAGCACGTCGACGCCGCTCTCTCTCGCTCTCTCCCCTCTCTGCTGGTTTTAAGCGGTGGAGCAAGATGCACAGAGATGGAGCTACCTCATGTCACTGCCATGTGGGCCCAGGGTTGATGCAAACACAGGCAAGGTGAAGGAAGTGGTTAGAGTTTCTGGTAAACAACTGTTTAGACGATTTTCAAAGGATTTTTCATATTTATTTCTTCCTCCCAAATTTATACTCCCATAACTTATTTTCTGTGCATGATAAATTAATGTGGATTTTTCTGGAGGTAAATAAAAATACCTAGATTCCATTTTCTTTGATTTCACACAAAAATAATCTATATTTTAATCTCAGTAAAATAGAGAAATTCAGTTCAGCCAAAATTGATTTGAATTTTTAGAAGGTCAAAACCTATGAAATAAAATATGGAAAAAATTATATTAATTCATGATAAATAGAGTAGTATTTGAATAAATTATATTCTCTATACATTTTCATATGATAAAATACACATTTGAGAGGTATGTTCGTTTTGTCGATTAGGGTTTTGAATTAATCTATAGTTTGACTGTTTTGACCTAATTATTTGGGGTATCAAATGTACTTATTAAATTATACCAAAATTCCAGTGAGATACATATATTGAATAGTATCTACATGAATTTCCTCATGATTTTATATTGCACCAATTATTTTTGAACACTCAATGAGTTCACCTACCTTTAAGTATTCTTATTTTAAATACATATTTAAATGATTGTAAAATTATATTTTGATTTGTAATTAACCAGATATGATGTTGTTAGGCTTTACTTTCTATTTACCATGCTTAGCTTACAAGACACTTGGGCATAGGTGCACCTAAGGGGATGACGGTGAAGTGCTCTTATTATTTATGAATTATGAGATGTATACATTTATGCCCATGAGACCTAAAATGAAATGCACCCAAGATTCAAAAATATTTTTAAGGATCTCAAATCACACATCCTATTTTAAAAAAATGTTTTACAAATCAAATTAATTTAAGAAGGAAGAAGTTTTTAAATCATTTGCAACTTTGCAAATAATCACTAGCTAATTTAACCTTACCTAGGTTATATATATTCAAAAAATTTTGGTCATCATCTCGAAAATGTATTTTTATTATTTAGCTGAAGTAAAAATTCAAAATTCGAATTTTTGGTATGTTACATTTTGTGTGAATGACAATTTTCATCTTTGAAAAAATAGATTGAAATAACGGTGGTGGTGCCATATATATATCCATCATTTTTATAGTACTTAACATATATTCATCCATATAATCAAAATGCAAGATATCATATTTTATCTATAATCTCATACAGAGTCTACTAAATTTATTTCTCTTTGAACATGGTTTGACAAACCAGTTTAATTTATTGTTAATAACTAATATAACTTTTACTCTTAGCTCGACTATTAAAAAAATTAAAAGTTATTTAGTAATTTCCACAGCAAAGCGCGAAAAATCACCTAATTTTTTTTAATTCTCTCGTAGAAGGGCTCTTCACATCAGCTAAATATTACCTCCATTCTCGAATAAATGTCAGTGGTAATTACAACGTCCCACTTTGACCATAAATTACTACTAAATGATTATGTTAAGATTCACACACATGTTAATAGTAAATGGAAATAGAAGAGGAACAAAAAAATATTTGGATTATGGGATTGAAAAAAATACATGAATAGGAAAATTTAGCTTTGGATATGATGACATAAGTACGGTAATTTAGCTACCTTGAGTTGAAAATTTTCATACCCTTATCAAAAGAAGTTCAATTCTGTAATTGTTTCAATCCATCGTCAAAACACAGCGGTCTCGTCTCTTCGTCTCCTCCTTGTCTGCTCTCTCCGCTACCTTGCTGTTACCCGAGCAAGCCGCCAACGTATCGAGCAGCTGCGAGGAAGGCGACGGCGGGGCTATTCCTCGGCGGGGACNNGAGAGGGGCCGGGAGGGAGGGGGAAGGGGGGAAGGGTCGGGTCTGGGGTTTCGCCCTCAGATCTAGCGGCACAGGAGTCGGTTGGGCCAGCACCTAGCCACGCAGGTTGGTGACACACAGTGTAGGTGGTCGGGAGGGCGGCGGGTAGCGACAAGGCGTCGGCAGTGGTGTCCCTTTGGGTGGCGACGGAGGTGACAGAGGACAGAGGTGGCTTAAGCATCGATGGTCAGTCTTCGGCAAGGAGAAGACGGATTTGATGAAGGTGGTTCCATAGGCAGCAGTGGCCCTAGGGGTGGCGGCAACCTGGGAGTCTGGGTGGAAGACCTCCTTGACAGCTGAGGCTGCAGCCCTAGGGGCAGTGGCAGCCCGAGATGGCGGCAACCTGAGTGCCGATGCAAGGCTCTTGGCGAGGAGGAGGCAGACCAGGCAGAGGTGGATCCCGTCAGTGGTGGTGGCCTGGAACTTCAGGCGGAAGAGGTTTTCATTGGTGGCGACGGTGGTAGAGGACTCCGGCAAAGTTGGTGGCCATAGGGGCGGTGACAGGCTAGGAATCCGGGAGGCGGTGGAGGATCCTGACGATGGTGGCCGCCCTATGGGCGGTGGAGGCCTAGGAATCCAACAAAGCGGAAACGTTGGATGACGACGCGTGGCATCAGCTTACCTGAAGCGGATGTTTGCAGTGACGACGCACTAGGGGCAGTGACGACTAGATGACTTCCACTCTCCGAATCCGGCCGTTTCAGGAGAGGATGTCGGGAAGTAGGGAAGTGCCGATGTCATAAGTTTTTCTTTTCTTTTGGTTGAGTGTTCTCCTCTTTGTTGAGGTGTGAGTCTAAGTGCTCTTGTATTCTTTTGACTGTGTATATCCTTCATGGATATAGAGGCCGGATTAATGCAAATCCATTATGTATATTCTTCATGGATATAGAGGCCAGATTAATGCAATCCATTATCTCTACTATTATAAAAAATAAAGATGTTTTCGTCGGAATTTTGATACGTCATCCGTGTTTAAGTTGGTTTTTGAATTGGTTGTACGTCGTTCGTATCCAATTCGACATGAGTCTAAAATAACTATCGTATACCCCTCTTAGTCCAACCCCTCCCCCTCCAAGCCTGATCCAACTCAATCGGCTCACACCATCCCACCACCCCGTCCCGTGCGCCTCCACTCAAAGCCGCTCACGCCTTCCCCTGATCATCGTCTTTTTCTCTCTCTCTCTTTTTCTTTCTCCTTTTTCTTTTCTCCCGATCATCCTGATCCTTCCCCTCTCCTTTCTTTTCTCCTTTTCTCTTTTGATATTGGTAAAAATCTGCTGTCATAATTCATAACTAATTTTAGTCCGATCTAGAACCAACCATCTTATGGGCTTGCATCCATATGTCCATATATCACCATCACAGACATCTGTATCCCTTTGCTTCTTACTTTTTTTTATTTCTTTGTTTGTTAGTCAATGCTATTTTGATATACCAATGTCAGTAATTAATAATTCGTAGCATGACACCTAATATAAAGTGAATATGCATAATTACAATGTAAGTATTAAAATTACAATGTAGTTTTTAAAATTTACTGTGTATTTTTAAGAAATTACAATGTAATTATAATATAATTACAGTGTAACTGTATGTAATTTACATTTGACATTTTTTTAAAAAAATCACCATAAATAAAGGCAGTACCTTTTTTTCCTCTTTTTTTCTTTCAAATTTGTCTCCTCATAAATATTTTCCTTTTGAAGTTATCATCATTTAAGATATGTCCGCGGTAAATTTATTGCTTTGCAAATACTTTTCATCTATAGTTAAAAACTTTAACTAATTGAATAATCAAAATTTCTATATTTGGTCGATGAGGTATAGCAGAATACACATGCGTCAATTTATATAATAGCCACCCAATCAATTTGTGAAGCTATGAAAAGGTATATATAAGGGATTCTTCGTATGATGACACATGAAGTGAGCGCAACCGGGTTCAATGCTATATATGATTTCTAAATTTGTTTTGTTATTGTTTTGTTTGTCTTATTTCGGTTGTCGTTTAAATTGACAGAGTTTTTATCAATCGTGAAAATTGTTTTCACCTGTTGCAAGTTGCAACACACAGTCATTTTTTTTGCTAGTCTAAAAGCCCATGATTTACATAGTAATTGAGTCTTTGCGTAATACTCCTCTATAGAATCCTGTAGAATCCAGTGCACTGAAACATATTGAAGCAAATGATCCAATGATTCCAGGATTAATTGTTGCTTCTCTCAAATACTCCCTCTATTTCATATTACATGTCATTTGACTTTTTTTTATTCAAAGTTCTTTAGGTTTGACCAAATTTATAAAAAAATTAGCAACATCTATGACATCAAACTAGTTTCATTAAATTTAACATTAAATATATTTTGATAGAGTAAAATACATGGATGGTAATCCAACTTATTTAGATGTGTCATATGGGTCATTATACTTTTAAATAAAATACAAATCTGGGTCACTAATGTGAGTTAAGTGAGTCATTTAGTCATCTAACTATCCACATGAGCACACCTCGTACATATCACGTGCCATGTAGGATTGAAAAAATAGTTTGGGCATCCGCAGCCGGTGTGTCCTAGGATTTCACCTTCTTTGCTGTTTTAAGTTTGTCGCCACCGTCGCCTAGGATTTTGCCTACGTTGTTGTTTATATTGATAGTTTATCGCTGTCGCCGCCGGGTTTGATGGCAAGCGATAGAGAGGACTGAGAACTAGAAAAACTCATCAAAACAAGCACAAATGAAATGATTTAGTTCCTCTAATTTCGTGTATTTCCAAATGCTAGTGTCGTGAGAAAGAAAAAAAATACACGTGCGGTTTTCTGCACATGTCCAAAAGCAATTTTTTCAATCATAGGTGGTATGTCATGTGTACAAGGTATGTTTATGTAGATAGTTAGATGAGCAAATAACTCACTTAACTTATATTAGTGATCTAGATATATATTTTCAAAGTAGAGTGACCTACCTGACATACCTAAACAAGTTTAGTGATCCTCTATACAATTTACTCATTATGATACAATGTTTATTTTGTATTAACAATGTTACAATATTTTGCTATAAATTTGGTCAAACCTAAAAATTATGATACAATGTTTTTTTATTGACAATGTTACTATATTTTGCTATAAATTTGGGCAAACCTAAAAAAAAATTTGATTAAGAAAAAAATCAAAAAACTTGTAATATGAAAGGGGAAGGACCTAAGAAAACAACCTAAAAAAAGCAACGAACAATTCAGGATCCACTCGTAGTAGTTGCTCCCGTGGTGGATCCCATGATTCCAGTGTTGCCGTCGACTGTCTGCATAAACTGGCCGATCATCATGAGCAGCACGTATAGAATCTACAGTATATGCCAACATGGTAAGATGATTCCCACCCCTAAATGACTACCGCAGCAATATTACCTGCACCTATGCATTCTCTAAAAAAATTATATGCAACTGTGGATTTTACATCAGCAGCATCACTACATTCTACTGTCTCCAGTTCAAGAAATCAATCTCAAGTCCTGATAGATATCCATGTTGGTGATATACCCTAGAGACAATCATAGAGATGATTATATCACATACTATGTTTATATCTTTATTATACGTTGTTTTTTGAAATAAATAACTTATTATTGATTAATGAATATGTGATTCGTTCATGAGACTATTTATGTTGTATGTTACTATTTTTAAAGGATCCCTGATCAAATATCATATATGAAACAAATATGGTTCAATGATCAACACATTCATTGATTGATGATCATGTCTCATGAATCATGGTATGAAGATAACAAATTAATAATATGGACACATGTTGAAGAACATGTTATTGGATAGACCCAATATGAGACACTGCAAGAGCTATATGTGATGTGCCATCGGTGGTTTCAAATTAGTGTTGGTGTAGAATCCTTAGATCTGAGAATATCATGGTTCCCAACATGTGTAGTAGCTTGCTTAGGGGCTGCCAAACATTACTCCGTAACTGGATAGTTATAAAAGTAGTATTCAAGCATGCTATAAAACATGTAGTGGGATATGAATAATCAAGATGAGATTTGTCCCTCTCTTGGAGATATATCTCTGGACTCCTCGATGTTATAGATTATGAAAGTGCATGACCATGCCAAAAGTGATTGATGAGTCAATCGTAGGTTAAATAATCTATTACAGGATCGAGTGAATGATTGAACTATTAAAGGATGTACATATCTAGTCTTGAGATTAATCGATATCGTGAGGCAAAGGGGTTCATACAAGTATATACTAGAGGTTCAGTCGATATGATCTTAATGTATGCTCGATGGGTCAACATGTTCTGCTAGGAGCCACTGTTGACATGTGGACCGAAAAGGAGTTTTCGGGTTGGAGCTGAGGGTACATGAACCTACAGTGTCGCACACTTAATGGGTCAGAATAAAGGGATTGGATGGAGATACAATGTTTGCTCAATTCGGATAGAGATCCGAGTAGGACTCCTATGGGCTTCGGAGGCCCAGTTATGGATCCTATATATATCCTTCAGGTGATGAGGCTGGTGGTGATAGAGAAACCCTAGCCGTTACTCCCCTCCTGAGCAAAACTCTAGACGTACACGGGTGCTAGCACGACCATGCGACGTGTTGCATCCCTGTACGTGTGGATACCGGTAGAGGCGTCACTGGTCTGCGGTGCTGATCAGCGTGAGAGCACGGCGAGGCGTACGCACGAGGAGGAGAAGATCGGGTTGCTGCGATCTACTACTTCCTCTACATCGACGCGCGCTACGTCGCCAACGTTCCTTCGGCTTCTTAGCACCTACTTCCGCTGCACAGCGCGTTGAGTGGTAACAAGCTATGATCTCGTACTTGCATGGTTCCTGGTTTGCGTAATAAAAAAATTTTGATTTATGCTATCGTAGTCTATGCGTATCCCAACACTTCAATCTATGGCTGGATGGCTTGTGAATAGTTTAGCGGAGAGTGATGCTGCTCCAAACCAGTCGTTAGCTGTGCGCATGAGGAGCCACAGGGCACACAGGGAAAAGGCTATAAGACATGGTCGGAAAGGAATTAAAGAAGGCCGTCCATAGGTCCGGTTTGCAGGCGCCACACGTGCGAGGCGTCAGTGGCGATCGCGCATGGCGCGGGGATGCGATGGGCCTAGGATGTGTGGCGTCGATGATTTAAGCGTGGGAGGAAAACTAAAGTATTGCGTGTTGGACATACGTAACCGAAAACGATCTGGGAAGGCTTGCGCGATGGAAACATACGATGGACGAGAGCAAAAATGAGGACGGACGATTGAACAAAGTACGACGGACGAAAAGAAGATGAGTATAGAGTCATTTTTAATTTTTTAAATAGGTAAATATAAAGATATATATAAATTTTTTTAAGGAGAGCTTATATATGAAATTTGCTGATTGGAACAAGATCCTCTGACGTAGTGAATTATACGTCAGAGGGACGTCCGGCCTTGGATCGCCGTTCTTTGCGCATCGGACGGGCAACGACTGTTCTTCTCTAACCTCCAACGCAGGCCCATAAACTTGCTTGGTCCGGCCCATTCGCGGTAAGCGGTCATGACGCTGGGATTTCCGTCCTCCATCATCGCCGCTATCTCTCACTGGTGAGCACGTACGCACTCGATGGTCCTCGGCTCTTGCACGGTGGACGTGATACCACCGTCGGGATCTTCGGGATGTTGTTGAAAATCTTGCTGAGGCCTTCGGTATGTGATTGGAAATCTTGTTTGTAGAAAATCTCACCGAGTAGCCTAAAGAAAAAAAAATCTGAGCTTGCCAACAGATAACTTTTTTCCCCTTTTGTTAAACAAGAGACCAAGAGAGTGCAGATGTCGAGCAATGAAAGGATTCTTTGCACGCGAATTGAAGAGAAAGGAGTGTTTTTTTCCCTTCGATTTATCCTCAATGCTGGCTGACCTCGTTGATGAGCATGATGTGGTTGTTTGAGGACCATCGACTGCGTATGCGCTTCGCCAGCGAGAGATAGATAGCAGTGGACGATGGTGACCGGAGATCCCGACTCCCGAGCGCCACGAACCCCTGATGCAAGTGGGCCAGACATCGAGCTTAATTATGAGCCTGCGCCGGAGGACGGAGTGGAAGGATCGCTGACCGTCAGATGCATAAAGGATGGTGATCCAGGACCGGATGTCCCTCTAACGTAGAATTCACTACGTCAGAGGATCTAATTCCGATTGGAGAAACACTATCCGATTTCATTAGGAACAAATCAAGAAGCCAAGTTGAGGAAAACCACACTACTTGGGTTCAGTGTCGGTTTCTATCGATGAAACCGGCCGAGGACTCTACAAAGATGCAATCTCACATGTTGAGTTGTTAGGCCGCCTGTCACATACCAGTTAATCACAAGATGGACCAGATGGTGGACTGCAAAATGAATGGACTGAGCCCAACTCAGGTGTTAAGGGAGCAGTCAACAATCTACAAGTACTAGCTCTTCAGCTAGCTGAAGGGCATCGAGGAATTGAATCTAAAGGCTATGGCCGACTCTTCTTCCTCCTCAGGCTCTCTTCCCTAACCCCCAATTCACTTCTCTAATTTTCCAACCTAATTCTTTCAATTCCCGGTCTAATACTTATCCCCAATCCATACCTCTATTATGTTGAGTTGTATCCTCAATACTTGAGTAAATTGGTTGTGGGTTATTGGTTATACTCTGTGATTTGTGTTGATTTGGTGGATTGATGTGAGAACATAAAAATATGGTATCAGAGCTCCCGATCCATGGGATTATGAGCCAGGAGACGAGATGGGTGAGTTATGCTGGCGGTGGTGACTTCCGGGGCGCGAGATTGCGTCAGGGAGGAGTGGGTGCTGGTGGCGCTCAGCAGGTGTTCGGCGAAATGCCGAGCCAGCTGAGAGGTGATGCAGCCACTGCTCTTTATGTACAAGTGAGCCACCTCATCTATCCTGTATCTACCGACGTGATGCACCATGTCTTCAACCCCTATGGAGCAGTGGTGGTGCGGATGCTTGCGGCCAACGCATGGCAAGTGGAGGCAATCGTAGGGTTCAGGGGAAGCTGTGACGCGGAGAGGGCTAGGTCTGTCCTCCACGGCTGCATCATATATGACGGAGGCTGCTTGTTGGATGTGCAGCACGTCCTGACCTTTTTGCCTGGAGACAGAGCCGACGCCATGCCCACCAAATGTTCGACGCTGGTACCAAGCTATGCCACACAAAGTCTAATGCTGAAAGCACTTCTACCATACTAGAACATGTGTTCCCAGCCACAATAAGTCCATCTACACCCTCAACCACTTCAGCGGCCATGTCCTTAGAGCAATGGACAAGTCGAGTGAGCAAACATGATCTTACTCCAAGGGAGCATAATATGTGTATACGATAGGCTTCTAGCCTATGATTCACGATGGGTTGAGGAGCTCCCTTCTGTTCTATGGGCCGTCCGTACCATGCCGACTACACCGACCAAAGAGACACCGTTCTTTCTCATGTACGGATCTGAAGCCATGCTCTCTACTAAGCTACGCTATCGATCAACATGAGTTCGGGAGTACTCAGATGAAGACTAAGACAACAGGAGAGTAGACGACGTCAACCTACTAGAAGAACACCGAGAACGAATTGCCATCTGAGCAGTCGGATATCAGCAGACCCTACGTCGCTATCACGAGAAGCGTATTCAAGCTCGTACAATTGACATCAGCGATTACGTCCTCTGACGAGTACAGAACCAGGCAGGGCGTAACAAGCTCTCATCAAAGTAGGAAGGACCATACACGGTGGTACAAGTGTTACGACCAGGTCCGTACAAAATTGCTGATGACAAAGGCCGCGAGTTATCCAATTCTTAAAACATTGATCAACTACGGAAATTCTATGTATAAGACTAGAGGTTAACCTGTAAGTTTATTTGTATCAGTTTAATATTTATATATACGTCTTTTATCTGATTTATTTTAATGTTTTATTCTATGAACCCATTTTGTTTCAAATTGCCGCAAATCGAATTCATTTCCTATCGATCTATTGCGTTAATGCCGACTAGTTATCGTGTCTCAGCACCTTGGCCAGAGACGCCTGGCACTGTGAGCTAGTCGGATGCTAAGGGTCAAACGACCATGTTAGAGTACCCACTGTAACATATTAACTAGCCATGTAATCGGGAATTGGTTTTCCCAACTTCACGGCTGGGAGCTGAGAATTCGCTGCTTCAATTCGGTCATATATGAAATTTAAGCTACTTTTATCGAAATATACTTTCTATAAAACTAGCTGGGGGTTAGAAGTACTCTCTTATTATCATATGCTTTAAATAGCTTACAAAAATTGATCAAATTTTAGTTTCTACTAATGTGTTGTCTAGATTACTTTATAGGGCAATACGACGACTAAACCTACCAAGAAGGCCAGTGCCAGTTCATCATGGAGAGATATCTACAGCTAGAGGAGCAAGAGACTGTGCAAGTTGATCGATCTTGGCGGCAGTCCTCCGAGAACATCTAAATCCCTGTCGATGGAAGTTCAGGTCCAGCTGGGGACAAGATTCACGGATACATGCGAGTTCGTGTCCTCCGGTGCATCGGCTGTCTCGACGACATTCCTGCTTCAAGCTGTCGTCGATCCGCTGATCAATGTTGAGAAGCGCATTGCATGTACCCCATATCCACCCTAGGTACCCAGAGATCGACTTCTCGGGAGGAGGACGAGCCACACGCAACTCTGTGCATAACCACTGTAGAACGGAGCGACGTTCTCAAGGTGCGCTGAGATCCATATCTCCCTACCCTTCAGAAGTTCTGTGCCCTAATCTTTCCTGATATCATCGGCAGCCCTCTGCAGTACTTCCTTCTCGTACATTTTTTTTAGTACTCTTCCCGCCTTTCCATCTTTGCAAGAGGACATCCAAGGTCTAGAAAAATGACATCGTTAGCAAAACTTTGGTCTAAGTACAAAAATAGTATGCTACAATGTCACAATTTTCTTACTATGGTATTGTTCGCGTAGCAACGTCACTTGGTCCTCCTCGGAGGCCAAGGCATTGTCGGAAGTAATGGAGACCAAGGCGCGTTCTCTATCACTTGGCGTCGAGGAGCCCTGGGGCATGCTGGGTTCGACAACTATGTGTGACGGGTGTCCGCTTTGCTAGACGTCCTTGTTCACAACTTCAAGAAATCTACAATACAGAAATATCAAACATACGAAAATTCAGAATCAGATATTGCAAAAGGGAAATGTTTTCTAAACATCAAGCCCAATACTTGTCCATCTCTATTACAATAAAGGGCAAATATAAAAATTTACTCTTAAAAAAGGGGATAACCGAATCACCTAGTTCCTCCACCTCTGACATCATGTCGTCGCGGCGCTCGTCGGCTTCTCGCTTTGTCAAGGCCTCCTCCAGATTGACCTCAGGGTGAGTGAGCCTAAGGCACACAAGGACATGACATGCTCCGGACTTAAGCCTGGTGCGCACCTGCTCGACATGGTCATTGGCGGCAGTCACCAGCGCCTTGATGAGGGTCCCAAGGGACCCCATCACAGTTGTATCATCGGGGAAGGCTGGGTGCTCGACAAGCTTCCCCAACCCTTTGGCCACCACGTCAAGACGTTCGTAGTTCTCGTGTAGGGCCTGACGGACGGAGGATAGGTTGTCCCTCATCTCTAAGAGCTTGTGCTCGAGACCCCGGTGCTAGCGGTCGTTCCCCGCCACCACTTCCCACAGCTTGGCGTTGTCGGCCCACGCTTCTCTGAGCTGGGCTTCTAGTGCAGCGACGCGGTCGTCGGCAGTAGACGTGGCTTTCCCAAGCCGTCCGATCTCAACGATGAGATCTCACACACTCATCTCAATCAGCTGACAAGCATGCAAAAGCTTGTTGGCAGACGAAGACGACCGCGAGACATAAGGGCGCTGGTTGGGAGAGGATGTGGGGGCAGAACGGTGGTCGAGAGGGGCGATTTGGAGCTCGCCTCTTCTCGGGCACCGGTGCTCTGGCCTGAGTTGGAGAGGGAGGGGCTGCAATCAAGGAAGTCTCGTTACTACAGGGGACGTAGAAAGGTGGATCTCGGTAGGACAGGCATTCACTTACCCGATTTTTTGCTTCTTTAGCAGCTGCGTCTTCTTTATGGGGGGCCCACTTTGCACTGGAGGTAGCTTGCAGAAAAGAAAGGGTGAGGATGTAAACGACCACCGCAATTTACAAAGAACTTGAGTTTAAGGTCTCACCTCGGCTCCACCCGTCCGCACCAGCTTCCTCATCCCGAAGGTCTTTGGCAGAGTTGGCCAGCGTTTCCTCTTGGTCCCACTACCTCTAGGGACGGGGGCTAAGGTCGCCTGTTCAGAAACCACCTTCTCCTTCAAGGAAGCAGATGCCTGGTGATCGATGAGCGGGCCGATTACATCTGTCAATGGTAGTGCCTAAGAGAGTCAAGATTACTACTCCTACGGGCATAGAAACAAATGACATGGAGTAGTGATCGGCAGAACTTACATTCACAATGGCATCTCGATCTATTGGCAGGAGATCACAGAGAGGAATAGGGATGTCGGCAGCAGACGATGGTGGGTCGACTACCACCTTGCTGATGCGCTTGGCCACGGTGCCCTCATGGAGCTCTACAACTGACATAAAAATAATAAGGTTATTAGTGAAAGACAACTATGGTTCTCTATATCAACAATAAAAGAACTATAAGTTGTACCCCGATGCGAAAGCCGCGTCTCGTCATGTTCCCCCGTGTACAAGTATGTGGGGTGAGAACGTGCTTGGAGAGGCTAGATCCAACGACGGACAAAGTCTTGGATGACTTAATATCCGGTCAGACCACGTCCTCGGAGATCATGGATTTTTTCTAAGAAGCTTGCTAAGGAGGGAGTCATTAAGGGTTTTGAGGTCCATGTCTCTAGGCGTGTTGGTTTTTGATCGGGGACTTCAAGCATAGGAGATATGTCCTTGATGTGAAGGTAGAAGCCTCTTTTCCACCAATCTTTCCTTGAAGACAGGCAGTTAAAAGGGATGTACTCTTCTTTCATCCTATCCCGAAGACGGTGGCCACAACATCCTAAGATTTTGGAGGCCTCCATCCATCTAACCTTGTAGAAGTATCTAAACAGATCTAGAAATGGCTGTACCCCAAGGTATGCCTCGCATAAATGGGTAAAGATACTTAAGAAGGCAATGGAATTCGGGTTGAGGTGAAGGAGCTGGATTCCGTAGAAATCAAGAAGCAAAGATATAAACTTGGAAGAAGGAAAAAGAAAAGCTCATTGGACGAAAAAGACTAACGTAATCATTTGCCCAAGATTGATCAAAGGATATGTACCTCCTTCTGAGCACACCACCACTTTTGCGCTCGGTAGAGCGCCATCTTGCTGCAGCTCCCTCATCTCAACTTGACTAATGATGGGCTCTGGAAGATCCATGGTGAATCGGTGAAGGGCACGAAGGAAGGCTGTGGTTTAGGGATTTTGCAGACTGAGGCAATGGAGATTGGAGGCGCAAGGGAGAAGTTTGGGGTTTCTTGCTTTGGCAGATGAACCCAAATGAATTTCAGAAGTACAATTTATAGTTCCCATTCGACGGTTCGAATTTTGAAGAAGACGAAAAGATCATCGTCGGGGTTTTAGCCATTCAGTTTATAACCATTGGATTTTCTGACTTCAATCCAAATGATTGGCCTACATCAAGTCTTCAGATTCGGGATAACCATGTCGCCTGCCTCTATACCTTCTCGGCGTTCGAGAACGGTTTGATGAGTTCAACATCGGTTGTTCTCGGATAAGCAGTTGAAGGATATTGGTAAAATCATTTGCATTGAAGTTGGGGCTATTGTTAGTGTCAAGGAGAAGGCATACCTCCTATACACGGGTTAATAAAATACGGTAAAATCATATACTTGATAGTATATGATAAGGTATCCTTTAATTAGAGAAATACGGTTGAAAAAGAAGAAAATTATCTTCCTGGAATAAAAGGTGTCAGAATCCTAGTTGGGGAAGATAAGGTTTTGTTGAGCTGTATTCCGGTTTATTTCCCCGAGTTCTACTTGGAGAAGGGGGTGATATCTACTATATAAACAAGGCCCTCATGGTCAAGGAGGGGTAATTAGTGACAAATCCAACCAAAATCTACACCCAGAAGCAATCTGGAGGAAGTCTTTGCTATATTCGCCGAATAGATCTCGCTGGGCAGTTCTCAACAACTTCTAGTCGACGAAATCAGTCAGCTGTTCTATCCTTTCTTGTATTCGGAGCGGTTTTTTCCGATAATAATCTATATAAACTAGAGTAGGGTTATTACTCACTTTGAGGGCTCAAACCAGTATAAATCTCTGTCTCTTATTTGCTTGATCGACGCTCACGAATACCCTGGTTCCAACGATCCCCATACTCTATAAATACCTTGGTCAGCGTACAACCCATTGATAGAAACATATGATTATGTGTGCCTCTAGTGTTCTAATTAAAAATGCTTCTTGTGATTGAAATCATCTTTGTAGGCATAACAAAACACTTAAATCTTAGAAAGACCTGAAACGATATTTGAGACTTGTTTATGTTCCAATGTATTATGCTGATATTCTGCTCAACAAACTATGATGTTTAAAATAAGATAATAGAACTGTTACTTCATACTACCATGATATGCATGCTTATTTATTACGTTTTGGTTTAGATGAATGCGAAGAAGCTACAAAATTGAGTTTTTATGTGCACTTAACAAAGAAATTCAGGACATGCTTGCTTGTCAAAGTTATAGCTCTTCTAGTTATTGTTACAACTTGCTTGCAATGCGGAAAGACAAATTGAGGATGTGAAGAAGCAACAAGTTGTATATGTGCATCCTATTACTAATAATTTGTAGAAAGTACACAATTGCCAAAAGGAGAAAACATCGTGGAGTCGCATTTCTCATCACCGGAGCTAAAGTCCATTGCACTTCCATCATCTGCAGAGAACATCAAAGGCAAATTCAATGGTGTTGAGATAAATAAAGGTGAGTATTCTCAAGCTGAGCTACACATGTTCACCTTTCATGCTACAGTAGAGCAACCATTAGTGGAACCAATTATAGAGATTCCTTTGTTACAAGTTGATTTGTTTGTTGTTTCTTGTGATAAAGAAGAGTTGTGTGATAATGCTTCACTTATATTAATGCCATTATTGCTAATGAAGTTGAGGAAAGTGAATTGTTATCGTCTTTAAGTACTTTGGGCTATGTTCTATTTGATGACTTTTGTGAGCTCGATAATTTGAAGGAGAAATTATTTGTTGCTGATTTGCCATATCCAACCAATACTATATTTCATATCTTTGGCAGATATAATGATAGAGGAGTATGTTTGGTGTACAAAGTTTATATGTTCAATTTTCGAATCACCTGTAGCCATCGATCAATATTGCAAGCTAGAGAGTTATATTATTGCTAATCATGCTAATTCGAGTTTCTCTAGTTTTGATTGGAAGAAACAGGTTGTTTTAAATGGACTACGCGGAGAGCACCATATGAAAAAAACAAGGATGGTTTTCCGTGAAGAAGAAGAGGATGATGTGACCATGGCTAGTATTGATACAACCATTGCTCACATCATAGGTCAACCGGAAGACATCAATATCAAATTGTCCAGGTTTTGAAATCCAATTCGGCCACCTGCTATAGTGCTGACTTCAAAAGATCGCCAAATATGCCTACAAGCTTCGTTTTAGGACCATGAGTACTTGATGGAAAGCTCTCGGATTCCTCTTTCCAACAGATCCAGCCCATCTCCAAACTCTATCTTAGTCAGCTGCAATCGTAGAAATAAGGTGCTACGTCACCTGTAATGGGCCTATGGGCTTGTAACTTCATCTAGGACCTCGGCCCAAGTGGGGCCATGTGGGGTGAGCCCCAATCTGGTGAAGCATGACCCTAGGGACCCCTTGCTCATCCTCCCACCTTCTTAAATAGCTAGGTATCTCTTCAGGGTTTGTTGGGTTTTGTTAGATTAAAATTTAGCCATTGCTACTTTGCCTTATACTTACACGTGTCAGCTAGACTGCCTAATTACTCGTCTTCGGAACCCCAACATATAGTGTGTATTCAATTTCTATTTGTAATTCAGATTGCTTTTATCTTGTTCTTACTTGTTTTTTTGATTTGCTTGTAGGAACAAGGTTGATTTGCACTGGCAAGATCAACAACCCACGGAGAGATGCATCGATCGCTAAGGCGCAACACAATAATGTCTTGTACTGTTGTAGTCTGGTCATCAATGTTTCTCTCAAATCATAGTTATCATCAATTCATCGAAAGATCGAGCCAATCAAAGTCGTGAGCTTATCAAGTAGAGCTCAGGGTTTATCAAATGGTATCAGAGCTTTCATTGCTCGGTGAGTTCTTATCTTTCTATAACCAGAAAATAGCCATACAAAAAAATTGCATCCTTTACCTAGCCATATTTGTGCCATTACATTATTCTCTTTTGGTTTTTGCTTTGTTGAGTTTTGTGTTGCATCGTCACGTCATTTTGTTGGTCTTAGCATCTAGTTCGTTTAGAGTTTCGAGTTCTGTCATGTTTAGTACCACTATACCTGTCGCCGCCGTCGTGTCTTCGTTGTCATCGGGACCTTCGAAAATGGAATCGTCTTGTCGCCAGGGTTTGATTTTTCTAGTTTTTAGAAGTTTTTGTTGGTCAGTGTTGGAGTTGCATCTAAGGTTTCTATTGTGCCCTATCCCGTGCACGTGAAGAAGATGGAAGGAGGAGATTAGATTAGATTGGTTTCTGTTTTGTTCGGGAGAAATTGTAGATTGGATTGGTTGAAAATCAATTTTCCTTTTTATCTCTTGCACCAAATCTGGTTCCTAGACACCATATCACCTGCCCGCTAAACCACTTCACCATACCGTGAGTTGCTAGACACCTTGGTGAAAAATTTTTCGGTATCGGATTCGAGATCTATTTGAAAAAACAGAACTGGTATAACATCAACATTACATTTTGTAGAGTTCAAATTTTAGGGTTTGGAATTTTACATTTGAGTCCCTCTAATTTTCTTAGTTACATTAGATTCACAGTAATTTTATATTGGGGTCCTTAGGTGGGTTTTTGCTGAAAAAGAAATAAAAAAGAGAAAACAAAAGCAGAAAGGTGCATATAAAAAAAAAGAAAAGCCGCACCCAAAAAAAGAAAGAAAAAAGAAAAAAAGAAAGAAAAAAAGAAAAAAAGAAGAAAAAAGAAAGAAACCCTGAGTTGCACTTGATACTCTCACGACTCTGATTGGCCCGATCTTTTGGTGAGTTGACATAACTACGATTTGGGAGAAACGTTGATGATTCGACTATAACCATACAAGACATTGTTGTGTTGCGCCTTAGCGATCAATACATCTCTCCGTGGGTTGTTGATCTTGCAGGTGTAGATCAACGTTGTTCCTACCAGCAAATCAGAAAAACAAGCAAGAACAAGGTAAAAGCAATCTGAATTACAAATAGGAATTAAAGGTCACGATAAGGTGGGGTTTCAAAGACGAGTAATTAGGCAGTCTAGCCGACACACATAAGTACCAGGCAAAGTAGCAATGGCTAAACTTTAATCTAACAATACCCGAGAAACCCTAAAGGGGTACCTAGCTATTTAAGGAGATGGGATGATGATCAAGAGGTCCCTAGGGTCATGCTCCACCAGATTGGGCACGATCCACATGGGCTTTACTTAGGCCAGGATCCTAGATGAAGTTACAAACCCCTTGTTTATGTGATTGTGATCAACTGGGATGGAATCTAGAGATGAGGCTAGATCGGCTAAAAAGAAGACTCCAAGAGCTTTCTATTAAGTACTCACAGGCTAAAAATGGAGCTTGTATGCACATTTGGTGGCTATTTGAAGTCAACAGTGTTGCAGGAGGCCGAATTGGATTCCAGAACATCTGTGGATTGATCATGATGTCTCCCAATTAAGCTATGATGTGATCAATGGTTGTATTAATAGCGACCATCGTCACATCATCCTCCCCTTCTTGCAAAACCGTCATCAGTTTTTCCATGTGATGCTGTTCGCGTAGTCTATTTAAAACAACATGTTTCTTCTAATCAAAACTAAAGAAACTCGAAGTAGCATGATTAGCAATAATATAACTCTCTTGCTTGCAATATAGATCTATGGCTACAGGAGGTTTGAAAATTGAACATATGTAAACCCTGTGCACCAAATACACTCGTCTATCATGATATTCACCAAATATATGAAAAATAGCATTAGATAGACATTGTTGATGGAGTAGATCGCGACTACGGTATTTGGAGAGTATGGGGATCATTGGAACCAAGTTATACACGAGACTGAGGTAAAAGAGATGGGAGACATAGATTTTTATACTGGTTCGGGCCCTTTAACTGATAGGTAATAGCCCTACTCTTGTTGGCCAAAGACGGGGTTGCTCTTATATATCTATATCACTCGAGTACTATATTTGGGATAACCTAATCTAGTCGTCATTCACTTGGTGGCATAGGTTTCCAACACGTAGTCGATGGCAGGGTAATCTTCTTCCTCAAATATGAACTCGACGAGATTGGAGGTAGCACTAGGTTCCTCATGTCGGCCTCTATGGCTTTAAATTGGATCTGTCTAGGCTTGTCCCTTATGTTTGTGTGTTTTGGCCCATATTGGTGTGTGTTTCTTCTCCTTCTACGGGGTCTTATATTTATACCCACAGATATCCCCTTATCCAAGTAGAACTTGGGAGACAAATATGGATACGATCTGAGTAGTCCTTGTAGTTTCCAACTTGAACACTGCTTCTCCTTCCTTATCTGGAACATCTTCCATATATGAGGCATGATTCTGTATAAGACTTGGTATATGGTGGGTCCCGCCGAGCCCAACCCATATTGGTGAGAGATCACTACAACGCTAGTCAAGGACCAGGCGTAGTCATCTCTTGACCACCCAAAGGCAACTCTGATAGGTAATGAGAGATCGCTAAAACGCTGGTCGAGGACCAGGCGTAGTCATCTCTCACCACTTTTAGGGGCGCTAGAGTTCTTTATTACATGTGCATCTCATGTGGCCAGCATGACTCACATACCCAACTTATAGCATATCGGGAGTCCGTTCGCAATCATGTTGGGTGATCAAGCCCACAACGTTCGTGAAGAGATTGTCCGCAACGGCCTTTTCACAAATAGTCCAGACATGACCAGTGCTAGATGTGAGATAGGTCATCGGTCTTTGTTGGTAGGTTTGGTCTGACAACTTTGGATTTGTTCTTGACAGTGGGGTGTACTGGACCGCTGTCTACTCAAGTGCTCGATTGTTCCTGGAAAGTATTTTCTAGAAGGCAAGATATATAGCAGAGAATACCGAGTGCATACTCAAAAAACTGTATAAATCTTCTAGTATTATCAGGATATAATGAGCAGATTCAGATTAAATATTAGGTATTATGTAAACCGTAAACAAGCATGATTTCTATAAAAAAAGAGTGAGCCCCCAGTATTAGACTGTAGTGGCCTAATATAGGAGACGTTCGCACAATAGATATTGTATAAAAAACATGCTCTAGGTAAACATATTAAATTACGATTGACAATACTGTATGGATCTAAAAATAGGTACGGCAAATTACATATAAAATATTATGTACCTGTGTAGATATATGCCAGATATATCTACGGAATTAGTAGATTAATTTTAAAAGTAATCTACTAAATACCTTGATTAGCCATGCTAATCACCTAAATTGAACTTCTTGTGTGCTGGTAGTCATTGAATTGCCTCCGGACGTGTAGCTATCTGGGCATGTCGATCAACCATATTGTCTGCTGTGCAGGAATACATGCTGGGTACAATGAGCACATGGTGACGTGGTTGACTTAGTGGAAATTGATGTCGTGGTCGGTCTGGACTCAACCAGCTGATATGCTATACCGTTTGAATCCGTGGTCGCCACGCTGTGTCTTCTAGCTATACGTTGATCCAGGGGACGGGGTGTAGCCAATCTCAAGCCATATTGCGCGACTTGATCTCGAGCACTGATAGCCAGTAGGGTTTTTGGCAGTGATGCCAATTCAGGAGTAGTCAGCATGGATGAGGGCTTTGTGGCCGTCAATATTGAACTGATGTCCTCTGCGGCAATGATGTCTTGTAGCTTGGTCGATCTTGATAAATCGAATTGTTGAATGACGATGATTCTGATCCGGTCAGGAACGTACTATAGTTGGGTCAGACCTCCCAGGGCCAAAGTCGTTAAAGTATCCCTCATTGAAAAATCCATAACGACGATGACTCGGCGAAGCTTGAGATGACGAGGGTCCCGATCCATCGGATAACAAAATTTGGTCGGGTTGTATTTCCCTAAAGCCGAAGTCATCGAATAGTTTGTCGTCGAAGAATCCGTCTCTTGAAACCAATCTCGTCGAAACCTTTAGCACCAAATTCCCCTACCTGGCATGCCACTATCGATGGAGTAGATTGCGACTGCGGTATTTCCAGAGTATGGGGATCGTTGGAACCAAGGTATACGCGAGACTGAGGTAAAAGAGACAGGAGACAAAGATTTTTATACAGGTTCAAGCCCCTTAACTGACAGGTAATAGCCCTACTCCTGCTGGTCGAAGCCGGTGTTGACTTGGTGACATTGATCTCCAACACATAGTCGACGGCGGGGTAATCTTCTTCCTCGAATATGAACTCCGCGAGATTGGAGGTAGCACTAGATCTCTCTTGTCGGCCTCTATGGCTCCAGATTGGGTCTGTTTAGGATTGTCCCTCATGTTGGTATGTCTTGGCCCATATTGGTGTGTGTCCCCTCTCCTCCTAGGGGTTCTTGTATTTATACCCACAGATGTCCCCTTGTCCAAGTAGAACTACGGAGACAAATATGGATACAATTCGAGTAGCCCTTGTAGGTTTCAACTTGAACTCTGCTTCTCCTTCATTATCCGGAACACCTTCCGTATATGAGACATGATTCCGTATAAGACTTGGTATATGGTGAGCCCTGCAGAGCCCAACCCAAGATCATTGGGTATGCCTTGTCCATAACACTGACAGACATGGAAAATCAGACTTAGCAAATAATTTTTCCTTTAAACTATCGACCTCACAAAAGGTATTAAACAGAACATACCCCAAAGAATTTAAAGAAGATAGCAATTGATGTTCCTCCACTTCATTAGCAATGTGAGCAACATGCTTAAAATCAGCACATAAAAAACTAACACTAGAAATAGCATGTTCATTCACTAGTTGTGGCGTTGATATAAATGAAGTAGTATCACACAACTCTTCTTTATCACAAGGAACAACAAACAAATCAACTTGTGACAAAGAAATCTCAGTAATTGGTTCCACTAATGGTTGCTCTACTATAGCATGAAAAGTGGACATGGGTAGCTCCGTTTGAGAATACTCACCTTCATTGATCATAGCACCATTTAATTTAACTTGCAGACTTTCTTCAGACATCAAAGATGTTTTATGCTTTTCCTCTTTCTTCTCAAGTACATCATTCTTCTCCTTTTGTTGAATGTTCTGAACTCTCTGCAAAACGTTTATAATAGGAGACAGAAAAGATTGTTACTCTAATGTTTGCACATCATCATTGCACAAGGATATAGGATATTCAGAAATAGGAAAAAACACATTGTTCATGCTTTCTCGCATTTGATATGATTTGTCTCTCAATGCTATGAGCAAGCATGAATAGGTGTCCAATATGATTATATGTCACATTAGGAAGCATAATCTAAACTTCAAAATTAAGCCCCTTGAAAAATCTACGCATTGTGTTTTTACTGCATTCTTTTAGACCACTATAGATAATACAAACATTAAATTCATGGATGTACTCCCTAACAGTTTTATCAACCTTTTTCAGATATTCTAATTTTACAAGAAGAGTGTATCTCTAATGAGAACTCACAAAACACTTTCTCATCAAAGTTTTGCATGAATCCCAAATTTCAGGTTTGTTACTAACATAGCTCCACCAAAATAATGCAGAAGAGGTTAACTTATTACAAGCAGCCTTAACCATTTGAACATTAGAAAAATCATATTCATTAAATTCATTGTCTACTGCTAGCTCCCAATAAATATAAGCAACAGAATCATACTTCCCATCGTAGAATGGTAACTTAGATTCAACTTGTGAAATATTGTAGTTAGGTACCTCATATGCATCACGTGGAGAAGTCGATATATCTCGTCGAAGGTGAAGAAGTCAATGTTGGTCACAACCATCTCATATCCCCTTTCGCATTCCTGCTATGGTTTGTAGCTAACAAGAAACACACACAAGAATATGCACGCTCCTATCAACTACTAGATAGTGGAAGCTAAAATATCACACACACTCAAGCTTTTAACTGAGCTCTTACATGTTCTTACCAATGCAAGTGGAATGGTAACATACATTGACTCAACTAAGCACCCCAATGGAGGTTGGATGTATCGATGCCTTGGTAAACACTTGTTGTACGGTGGCAATCAAATCTGTGGAGCTCTGAGTAGGCTTAAATATGTAGCAAAGAAATAGCAGATACTTAAATCAGAGAATGCCAAGTTGAATAATTATTCAAAGTCAATACCATGCTAGACTCAAATATAAAAAATAAAATTACAAGGACTCAAATATGTTGAAGTTATATAGGTTCCTTTTTTGTGCCATTGTATTGTTCTTTTCAGTTTTTTGCTTTGTGGAGTTTCGTATTGCATCATCGCGTCGTGTTGCTAGCGTCTAGTCCATTTAGAGTTTCGAGTTCTAATCACGTTTAATATCACTATCGTCATCGCCACCGTGTCTTTGTTGTTGTCGGGACCTACGAAAACGGAATCGCCCGCTGTTAAGGTTCTATTTTTGTAGTTTTCAGAAGTTTTGTCGATCGGTTTTGGAGTTGTCAAGTTGCATCTTGGGTTTGCCTAGACCTACCTAGTCTTGTGGTTTTGCTCCATTGTTTGTGCCTGTGCTTAGTGAGGAAGATGGAATGAGGAGATTATATTAGATTGGTTTCTGTTTGGTTCAGAAAAGAAATAGTAGATTGGATTAGATTCCATTTTAGATCTCGTGCACAAGTTCGGACTCCTGGTCGTCCATCTCACCGAACCTTTTCTCTTCATCCTCTGAGTCTGATTCCGTCTTATCACGCCCAGAAATTCACAAGTAATTTTCAAACTAATTTGTGCATTAAACCCTCATCCAGGAATCAGTCGAGGTACGCAAATCAATAATTTAATAAACAAATTCATCATAACTAAAGAGATAAATACTTACACAAGAGGCACTTAGTCCTCATCACGAAGAAAACTACAGTGGAAAAGAAAAATCTAGCGAAGCTTCAACTCCACTCCCACAGAAAGCTCAACTGGGATCTAAGCCAGAGGTCTTCTCCTTTTGGATCTTTTTTCTTCAACTAAGGTTGATGATTATTACAAGGTGAGTACATGGAATACTCAACAAGCCACACAGCAAGTATGCAAGTGCAAGGGATACCAAAGAATGATAATAATAGGGTTCATTTGCAAAGGCAGCATTTAGCAAATATTTGAGAATAGTAAAACAGTTGAGTAATTAAATAATAATATTAACCAATCACCGAACAACACTCCAATGCTGCACAGGCCCAACCATCCATGAACAATCATACCCGGTTGCATAGACCCAACCCTCCAAACCATGAATTAGCCATTCCATACTAGGAGCTAATAAATTATCATCAATTATCACATTATTATCATTAATGAGTAGAGTGAAACTAATCACGAAAAACATTGTTAGGTCCGCCCATGACCGCAGGCACGACTATTCAAAAGTTTTACCAATGTACCCACAAGACACAGTCCCACAACATGTTACCATGCGCCTTAATACCACCACGGTACCTCGGAAAAGGGTTATGCAAGACACCTAGTATTACACAACTCAATATAGTGCACTGCTCCCGGATCATAGTCACCCCCTTTAGCTAAGGTATGGACTCCCCAGCGATCCCCCGTGGGCTTATCTTCTCCACTTCACAGTCTGGCACTCTACATTGAATCATGCTACACCAAGTATCCAGCTGTTGCCCACGCTGACTTGTGGTTAGTATGGTTAATGCTTCACAACGATAGCTCGTGAACTGGTCCTTAATTGTCATGAGCCCGACCATCAAAACCATGTGCTCATAACCCAGCATTAATCAGCTTTTAGTTGGACCAATTAATTAACCAATCACGATTAGCCATCGTGAGCTACCATTAAATATCCATCATTAAGGAATAGTGAAACATTAGTTATCCCAACAATGTGCTAATATTTCTAAGCATGGCTAAGCAATTATATCTAATATCTAGCTGAACCAATATATTAGGTCCAAGCTTGTCAAATTATAACCCATAGGATAATCAAGTCATCTTTGTCCATAACATAGGAAAAAGGCTCACATCACACAATGACATTCGAAAATAAATGCATATTTGAATGAAATAGAGAATTTAAATATAGGATCAACATGATCAAAGGGTGTGTTGGGATTTGTGTGACTTGCCTTTCAATCAAACATCTTCAATTCGTCTTCCGGAACTTTTCCAACGAACGAACGATCCTTCAAAATGACGAAAAACTAAACCCTAGAACGCAATACAAGGAAAAAGACAATTAAAAACCAAATAAATAGTACAAATAAAGTTCATAAATAGGTAGAGCTTGAATTTAAATGAATTTAGAGACTCGAACAGCCTCATTCCGAGTTCATACGAATTAGTTATAATTTTTACAAGATTTAATCCAATTAAACCTATTAAAAAGGATTAAATAGTTTTATGACATAATTTATAAATATTTTTAATAGATTTATCTTGATTTTAGATAAATTTAGCAACTTGAACCACATTAATCCGAGTTACGATGAATTACTTATGAATTAATGAAGTTTTAATCATTTAAAACCTATAAAGAAAACAACTAAGTGATTTATTGTGTCAAATTTATAATTGAAAAAGGAGGAATATGACGTCAGCCTTAGGATAGGAGAGAGAAAAGGCTGGTGACTGACAGGTGGGACCACTTGTCATAGGGACAAATGGTGGACCGGGTCTACCATGGACCAAGTCCACAGAGATGGTTCATGGTGGACCATAGGAAACAACGGCCCAGATCAACTTGATCCGAGTTGACCAAGATCGGACAGCTAGGTTTGGAGGTGGACGCCATATGGACAGTGGGAAAATGTGGCGCTTAGGTGGTGGATGACAGGGCGACGACGTGGACGCCACGTGGGATCACCGGCGACCGGGACGGGACAACGGCGATGACGGTGAACGGCGATGCTCCGGTGGACACCGAGGACACGAGGAGATAGAGGAGGCCGAGGGAAATGTTACCGACGCGACGACGACGACAACAACAAAGGAAGTGCTCGGCAACGAGCTCCGAGCGGCGGCGACGTTTGGGATGACGACAGCTACTGTGCTCCGGCGAACGCCGGCGGAGGAGAAGTGGTGGCTGAGTACCTTCTTGCTGCTGCGATGTTGACGACGGCTTTGGTGACGACCAGTGACGACGGGGTCGACGATGGGTGGCGGCTGGAGGTGCGATGGCGACAAACGGCCACGGGTTCACGGCGGCGAGATGATTCCGGCGGGCTTCGGCCTCGGGGAGATAGAGGCCGGGCTAGCTCTTGTCGATGCGGTGCCAATGGAGGTGGCGGCGTAGGCCGGCGGCGATCATGGCAATGGCACGACGCAGCCGGAGTGTGCGGCGGCGATGGAGAGAGAAGGCAAGGGTGGGGGAGGCGGCTAGGTCACGAGAAAAACTCGAGAAAAAGGTGGAACCGGATGAGGAGGTCACAGAGGTTCTATTTATAGTCACGGGAGGGCAATGCCGGGCCCTAGACAGCTAGGGCGGTGCCTGGAAAAACTATGGTTCATCGGAGAGATAAACGAGCCCGATACGAGAGCGATTTCCGCAGGATTTCCTTCGATTTCTTGAGGGGAAAGATAGAGGAAGTTTAGGAGATCAAAACCCCTCAACTAATATTGGAAACGGGGCACGAATCGAGCAGATTTGGCACGGGATGTGGCGGTGTTGGGCGCACGGGAGATCAGCTGGAGGTAGGAGAAGGTACTATAGCGATAGGGACGTAAAATAGACTTTTATTTTTGGGCCGTCCTGTGGGGGAGGCAAATTGACTTCGGCGGAGATGGAGAGGAGGTAGGCTGGGCTAGCGCGGAGAGAGAGAAAGGGGGAACAAATGGGCCGGATTCAGCCCGGAGCCAAGGAGGATTTTATTTACCTTTGCAAATTAACTAATTACCGAAATGATCTTTCATTTATTAAAAATACTTCCAATGCTCAAATAATTCCAAGAAAAATCCTGAAAACACTTGGGCAATCAAGGTACATCCTATGTTTTGAGTGTTGTCAAACAACTTACTGAATTTTTGTTTGGTGTCAGTTTTGGGTTCTGTTTGGAAAAACAGAACCGAATAACTTCAGCACTCCATTTTTGTATAGTGAAAATTTTATGGTTTGGACTTTTACATTTGTGTCCCTGTAATTTTCTTAATTATATTTGAGTCCCTGTAATTTTACATTGAGGTCCTTAGGTTGGTTTTTGATAAAATAATGAAAAAAAGAGAAAAATGGCAGGATGGTACCTAAACAAAAAGAAATGAAAAGCCGCACTAAAAAAAGAAAGAAAAAAGAAAGAAAGAAAGAAAGAAAAGAGAAAATCAGTTGTTATCTTTGAGATTGCTTTGATATATCAGAGTTGTGTTTGAGTTGTTTCTAGTGCTATATTATGGTATTGTTTGTGTCTAGGCTTGCATTTCTATTACGTTCTAGCCTAGGATCAGCATGGTACTAACTTTGAATAATTATTCAACTTTGCATTTTCTGATTGGCATCGATACATCCAACCTCCATTTGGTCTAGGTTGAGTCGGTGCGATCACCATCCCACTTGCTTTGGTATGATCTTGTAAGAGCTTGGTTAAAAGCTTGAGGTGTATGTGATATTTGAGCCTTCACTACCTAGTAATTGATAGGAGCGTGCATATTCTTGTGTATGTTTCTTGTTTGCTACTAACCATGACAGGGTTACGCAAGGGGATACAAGATGGTCATGCTCAATATCGACTTCTTCACCTTCGACGAGATATAGTGACTTCTTCACGTGATGCATATGAGATAACATACTATAATTTTGCATGACTTGAGTCTAAGTTACCATTCTATGATTGTAAGTGCGATTCTGTTGCTTATGTTGCTTGGGAGCTAGCAGTAGACGACAAATTTGATAAATATGATTTTTCTGATGCTCAAATAATTAAGACCGCTAGTAATAAGTTTACCTCTTCTGCTTTTTTTTGGTGGAGTTATGTTAGTAAAAAACCTAAAACTTGGGATAAATGTAAAACTATGATGGGAAAACATTTTGTGAGTTCTTATTACAAATGTACTATTATTGAGAAATTAGAACATCTGAAACAAGCTAATAGAATTGTTATGGAGTACATCCATAAATTTCATGTTTGTATGATCTATAGTGGTCTAAAGGAATGCAATGAAAACACAATGCATAGATTTTTCAATAGGCTCAATTCTGAAATTCAGGTAATGCTTGCTAATGTGAGATATAATCATATTGGACACCTATTCATGTTTGCTCGTAGCATTGAGAGTCAAATTTTACAAGATTTCATATCAAATGCGGGAAAGCATGAACAATGTGATTTATCTTTTATTTCTGAATCTACTATATCCTTGTGCAATGATGATGTGCAAACATGAAAAGAACAATCTTTTGTGTCTCTTGTTACTAATGTTTTGCAGGGAGTTCATAACATTCAACAAATAAATAGGTGCGTATTCTCAAGCTGAGCTACATACGCCACTTTTAATACTATAGTAGAGCAACCATTGGTGGAACCAATTGCTGAGATGCCTTTGCAACAATTTGATTTACTTGTTGTTACTTTTGATAAAGAAGAGTTGTGTGATAATGCTTCAGTTATATCCATGTCACAACTAATGAATGAACATGCTATTCCTATTGTTAATTCTTTCTGCGCTGATTTTAAGCATGTTGTTTACATTGCTAATAAAGTTGATGAACACGAATTCCTATCAACTTTGAATACATTGGGATATGTTCTATTTGATGACTTTTGTAAGCTCGATAATTTGAAGGAGAAATTATTTTCTACCGATTTGCTATGTCCAACTAATAATATATTTCATATCTTTGGTGAATATAATGATAGAGAAATTTATTTGATGCATAGAGTTTACCTATGTTCGGATTTACAATCTTTTGTAGATGTGGATAAAACTTGCAAGCTAGAGAGACGTGTTATTGATAATCATATTATCTCGAGTTTGTCTTGTTTCAATTTAAAACAACAGGATGATTATGAGGAAGAGGAGGGACAGGATCACTCAATGTGGTCACCATGCAGCCGGGATGTTTTGCCACTTGAGTACTTGGCTTCTGAAGAAGGGGAGCAAAATGAGTAGTAAGCGAAACAATCAAATGTGGTATCCATGTTCTTTGTTGTGCATCGATATCAAGCATATTTGTTTCATTGGATATTAATATTATTTACTAAATAACTGATGATATTACATGACAAAAGTTTGTTGCCTTTTTTTCATGTAGACAATTCTATGGGCAAGATCATGCACTACGCAACAAACACCATATGAAAAAACCAAGGACGGTTTTTTATGAAGAAAGGGAGGATGATGTGACCTTGATTACCATTGATACAACCATTGCTCACATCATACGACAACTGGAAGACATCGAGATTGAGCCACAAAAGTTCTGGAATCCAATTCGGCAACCTGCTACAGTGTTGAATTTAAACGGCCGCCAAATATGCATACGAGCTCCATTTTCTGGCTATGAGTACTTGATGGAAAGCTCTTGGAGTCTTCTTTCTATCAGATCCAACATCATCTCCGAATTCTATCTTAGTCAGCTGCAATCAAAGAAACATGATGCTGCGTCACTTATAATTTGTCGATGGGCTTGTAACTTCATCTGGGACCCCAGCGCAAGTGGGGTCCATGTGGGGTTCTGATAAACCCTGCGCTGCTCTGATACCACTTAATAAACCCTGAGCTGTCCTGATATCACTTGATAAACCCTGAAATCTACTCGATACGCTCAGGGATCTAGTTGTCCCGATCTTTCGGTGAGTTGATGATAACTACGATTTGAGAGAAACGTTGACGACCCGACTATAACCATACGAGACGTTGTTGTGTTGCGCCTTAGCAATCGATACACCTCTCCGTGGGTTGTTGATCTTGCCGGTGCAGATCAATCTTATTCCTGCAAGCAAATCAAAGAAACAAGCAAGAACAAGATAAAAGCAATCTGAATTGCAAATAGGAATTGAAAGCAAATGATAAGTTGGGATTCCGTAACGAGCAAACCGGCGGCAAAGTAGCGAAGCTGAACTTTAATCTAAACAAACCCGAGAAACCCTGAAGGGGTACCTAGCTATTTAAAGGGGTGGGAGACTGACCAAGGGGGTTCCTAGGTCGTGCTCCACTAGGTTGGGGCACACCCCACATGGGCCCCACCTGGGCTGGGGTCCCAGATGAAGTTACAAGTCTATAGGCTCATTATAGGTGATGCAGCATCTTGTTTTTGTGATTGTGGCCGACTAGGATGGAATTTGGAGATGAGGCTAGATCCATTGGAAAGAGGACGCCAAGACCTTTCCATTAAGTACTCATGGGCCCAAAACGGAGCTCGTATGCATATTTGGCAGCCATTTGAAATCAGCACTATAACAGATGGCCGAATTGGACTCCAGAACTTGAACAACTTGATATTGACATCTTCCTGTTGACTTATGATATGAGCAACGATTGTATCCATAGTAGCCATGGTCACATCATCCTCCCCTTCTTCATGGAAAACCGTCCTCGGTTTTACCATAAGGTGCTCTTTGTGTAGTCCATTTAAAACAAACTGTTTCTTCCAATCAAAACAAGACAAACTCGAGATAACATGATTAACAATAACATGGCTCTCTAGTTTATCCACATCTACAGGAGGTTCTAAATTCAAACATATTTAAACTCTACGCACCAAATATATTTCTCTATCATTATATTTGCCAAAGATATGAAATATAGTATTAGATGGACATGGCAAATTAATAGCAAATAATTTCTCCTTCAAATTATCGAGCTCACAAAAATCATCAAACAGAATAAAGCCCAATGCATTTAAATAAGATAGCAATTCACGTTCCTCAACTTCATTAGCAATATGAACAACATGCTTAAAATCAACACATAAAGAACTAACACTAGAAATAGCGTGTTCATTCACTAGTTGTGGCATGGATATAAGTGAAACATTATCACACAACTCTCCTTTATCACAAGGAACAACAAATAAATTTACTTGTGACAAAGGAATCTTAGCAATTGGTTCCACTAATGGTTGCTCTACTATAGTATGAAAAGTGGACATGTGTAGCTCAGCATGAGAATACTCACCTTCATTTATCTTAGCACCATTTAATTTACCTTGCAAACTTTCTTCATACATCACAGGTGTTTCATGCTTCTCCTCTTTCTTCTCAAGTACATTATTCTCCTCCTTTTGTTGAATGTTCTGAACTCTCTGCAAAACATTACTAACAGGAGACACAAAAGATTGCTCCTCCCATGTTTGCACATCATCATTGCACAAGGACATAGGAGATTCAGGAATAGGAGATAAATCATATTGTTCATGCTTTCTCGCATTTGATATGATTTGAGTCTCAATGCTACGAGCAAGCATGAATAGGTGTCCAATATGATTATATGTCACATTAGCAAGCATAACCTGAATTTTAGACTGAAGCCCATTGAAAAATCTACACATTGTGTTCTCATTGCATTATTTTAGACCATTGTAGATGATACAAACTTTAAATTCATATATATACTCTCTAATAGTTCTATCACCTTTTTTTCAGATGTTCTAATTTCTCAAGAAGAATACGTTTGTAATAAGAACTCACAAAATGCTTTGTCATCATGGTTTTGCACTGATCCCAAGTTTCAGGTTTATTACTAACATGACTCCACCAAAAGAATGAAGAAGAGGTAAACTTATTACTAGCAGCCTTAATCTTTTGAGCATCAGAAAAATCATATTTATTAAATTCGTTGTCTACTGCTAGCTCCCAATCAACATAAGCAACAGAATCATACTTACCATCGTAGAATGGTAACTTAGATTCAACTCGTGCAAAATTATATTTAGATACCTCATATGAATCACGTAGAGAAGTTGTCATATCTCGTCGAAGGTGAAAAAGTCGATGTTTTGCATCTCGTATCCCCTTGCGTAATCCTGCCATGGTTAGTAGCAAACAAGAAACACACATAAAAATATGCACGCTCCTATCAACTACTAGGTAGTGGAGGCTCAAATATCACACACACTCAAGCTTTTAACCAAGCTCTTACAAGATTTTACCAAAGCAAGTGGAATGGTGACCACACCGACTCAACCTAGACCCAATGGAGGTTGAATGTATCAATGCCATGGCAAACACTTGCTGTATGGCTGCAATTAAATATGTGGAGCTCTGGGTAGGATTAAATATGTAGCAAAGGAATAACAAATGCTCAAATCAGAGAATACAAAGTTGAATAATTATTCAAAGTCAAGTACCGTGCTGGTGCTAGGCTAGAATGTAGTAGAGACGCGAGCCTAGACAAACGATACCACAAAATAACACTAGGAACAACTCAAGCACAACTATGATATACAAAAGCAAACTCAAAGGTAACGGCTGAAAGCAAACTCAAAGATAACAACTGATTTTCTCTTTTTCTTTCTTTCTTTCTTTCTTCTTTTTTTCTTTCTTTTTTTTGGTGCGGCTTTATTTTCTTTTTTTAGCACCTTTCTGCCTTTTTCTTTTTTTGATTTTTCAGAAAAACGACTCAAGGACCTGAATGCAAGATTACAGGGACTCAAATATAAATATAAAATTTATAGGAGTCAAATGTAAAAGTCCAAACCCTAAAATTTGATTTATACAAAAATGGAATGCTCTCCTTGTATGGATTCTGTTTTTGCAAGCGGAACTCGAATCCGATATCAATTTTTTTTACAAACAAAAACCAATCTAATCCAA
Source organism: Oryza officinalis (assembly GCA_008326285.1). Classification (NCBI taxonomy): domain Eukaryota; kingdom Viridiplantae; phylum Streptophyta; class Magnoliopsida; order Poales; family Poaceae; genus Oryza; species Oryza officinalis. The sequence continues at coordinate 14,918,749 of BDMV01000008.1, forward strand.
TCTCCTCCTTCTATCTTTCTCACGGCAACAGCACGGACACGGCGGCGGTGACGATAGTGGTACTAGACGTGACAAGAACTCAAAACTCTAAATGTACTAGACGCTAAGACCGGGAACACGACACGACGATGCAACGCAAAACTCAACAAAGCAAAAACTGAAAAGAACAATGCAATGGCACAAATATGGCTAGGTAAAGGATGCAATTCTTTTTTATGGCTATTTTCTGGTTATAGGTAGAAAAAAACTCACCGAGCAACGAAAACTCTGATACCACTTGATAAACCCTGAGCTGCTCTGATACCACTTGATAAACCCTGAAATCCTCTTGATACGCTCAGGGATCTGGTTGTCCCGATCTTTTGGTGAGTTGATGATAACTACGATTTGAGAGAAACATTGACGACCCGACTACAACCGTACGAGACGTTGTTGTGTTGCGCCTTAGCAATCGGTACACCTCTCCGTGGGTTGTTGATCTTGCTGGTGCAGATCAACCTTATTCCTGCAAGCAAATCGAAGAAACAAGCAAGAACAAGATAAAAGCAATATGAATTGCAAATAGGAATTGAAAACAAATGATAAGTTGGGATTCCGTAACGAGCAAACCGGCGATCTAACCAATCACGGGATTACACGGCAAAGTAGCGAAGGTAAACTTTAATCTAACCAAAACCCAAGAAACCCTGAAGGGGTACCTAGCTATTTAAAGGGGTGGGAGGACGACCAAGGGGGTTCCTCGGTCGTGCTCCACCGGGGTCTCAGATGAAGTTACAAGCCCATAGGCCCATTATAGGTGACGTAGCACCTTGTTTTTGTGATTGCGGCCGACTAGGATGGAATTTGGAGATGAGGCTGGATCCATTGGAAAGAAGACACCAAGACCTTTCCATTAAGTACTCATGGGCCCAAAACGGAGCTCGTATATATGCATATTTGGCGACTATTTGAAATCAGCACTATAGCAGGTGGCTGAATTGGATTCTAGAACTTGGACAACTTGATCTTGACATCTTTCGGTTAACTTATGATGTGAGCAACAGTTGTATCCATAGTAGCCATGATCACATCAGGTTCGCCCCAATTTGGTGGAGCCCCTAGGGACCCCTAAGGACCCATTGGTTGTCCTCCCACTTCCTTAAATAGTTAGGTACCCCTTCAAGGTTTCTCGGGTTTTGTTAAATAAAAGTTTTAGCCATTGCTACTTTACCTTGTAGTTACTTGTGTTGGCTAGACCACCTAATTACTCGTATTTGGAACCCCAACTTATCGTGTGTATTCAATTTCTATATGTAACTTAGATTGCTTTTATCTTGTTCTTTGTTGTGCATCCATATCAAGCATATTTGTTTCATTGGATATTAATACTATTTACTAATTAACTGATGATATTACATGACAAAAGTTTGTTGCCTTTTTTTTCATGTAGACAATTCTATGGGCAAGATCATGCACTACGCAAAAAACACCATATGAAAATACCGAGGACGGTTTTCCAGGAAGAAAGGGAGGATGATGTGACCATGATTACCATTGATATAACCATTGCTCACATCATATGACAACTGGAAGACATCGAGATTGAGCCATAAAAGTTCTGGAATCTAATTCGGCCGCCTACTATAGTGTTGAATTTAAACAGCGGTCAAATAGCATACGAGGTCCGTTTTCTGGCCGTGAGTACTTGATGGAAAGCTCTTGGAGTCCTCTTTCTAACAGATCCAACATCATCTTCAAATTCCATCTTAGTTGGCCGCAATCATAAAAACATGATGCCGCGCCACCTATAATTTGTCGATGGGCTTGTAACTTCATCTGGGACCCCAACGCAAGTGGAGCATGACCCTAGGGACCCCTAGGGACCCCTTGGTCATCCTCCCACTTCCTTAAATAGCTAGGTACCCCTTCAGGGTTTCTTGGGTTTTGTTAAATGAAAGTTTTAGCCATTGCTACTTTACCTTGTAGTTACGTGTGTTGGCTAAACCACCTAATTACTCGTATTCAGAACTCTAACTTATCATGTGTATTCAATTCCTATATGTAACTCAGATTGTTTTTATCTTGTTCTTGCTTGTTTCTTTGATTTGCTTGTAGGAATATGGTTGATATGCACTAGCAAGTTCAACAACCAACAGAGAGGTGTATCAAGTGCTACGGCGCAACACAACAACGTCTTGTACCGTTTTAATCGGATCGTCAATGTTTCTCCAAAATCGTAGTTATCATCAACTCAACAAAAGATTGGAATAATCAGATCCCTGAGTGTATCAAGTGTAGCTCAGGTTTTATAAATACATGAGTAAATTGGTTGTGGGTTATTGGTTATACTCTCTATGATTTGTGTTGATTTGGTAGACTAACATGGAAATGTAACACCGTCGCCTGCATAGATTCCACAAGAATATTCTGTGCACAATGGGCCTATGAATGGACCGAGCATTCTACAAAGATGCGGCCGCGCATTCCTTAGGTGGGCTGGCATTAGGCTTGGTAATTTTGCCCACGGGTCCGGGTATCCACGGATACCCAGCCAGGGATTCCCTTACCGTTTGAAGGGAGGTTATTGCACTCCCGCAGTAACCGCCCAAAACCGTGCGAATTTCTCCATCAAATATTCGAATTCAAAAAATCAGCGGTTTCGTGGTTTGGTCACGATTACCGCATGGTTTGGCACGGTAACCGTGATATGTGGCACGGTAACTGTGAGTTGTTGTTGGTGTAGAATTTCGACCCGCCAGATATCAAAACGGGTTCCACGTTTCCACGGCTGCCTGAGAGATCTGCTTAGCTCCAATGCAGGTCCAATGGCTTGCTTAGGTGCGTGTAGGGCGTGCCAGTTGATTTGATCTACAATTAACAAGAATAAATAAGTAAACCATATCAGAAACGATGGCCGATCGGCCAATAGGCCAATGTTACATCATGGGAGCCTAGCCGATAGGGCAAAGCTATATCAGCTTACTTGAGGTTATAATAAAGTAAGATTAATAAATTTAGTCCCATCGGCCTATATTGATGTGTTTATAGCAATTTTAGTGGAATCGGCCGATGAGAGATGCATGAAGGTAAATACACTAGCTAATACTCTAGTGCAAACTTATACAAGCCAATCGACCGATATAAATATATTGATTACAGAGAAGTCTTGAGAACATCCTGCAATGAATATATTTATATCTATTGATCTACTTGTACAAGTGGCAAATACATGCAAAAACGTAAATAATTACATGCATTAGGTAAGACCGGCTGAAACCCCGGTGCTATCCTTAATTACGATCAAAGACATGCTTTGAATTAAATCTCGAAACACGACTAAGGTCGATAGCAACTCAGAGTGTAGATCGAGGGTTAACACAAAGAAAATCAAGCCATCGATCGCTTTTGGGGATGATAAATGCATTAGATAATCTAGACAAGCAAGCTAATTCAATCATCGTCGGCAATAAACCCTAAAACGAGTTAATCGCTGGCGAGATGGAATTAGAAAGCCATATTAAGATTAACCAAAACATGATAGATGACGATCACATTGTCAGGGCTTAACGCGTCTAAAATGACACGCTAGTCCCGACGATGTAGATCGTCAGGTACGAGTTCTTACCTCTGCTCTGGGGAAGCAAGAACTCGCCGGAAGCTAACCTCTTGCGAGGGTTGGCGATGCGCCGAAAGTAGATTGATTTGTTGTTGAATTGAATGAGAGAGTTTCTATGTACAAATTACCGGGATATTTATACCCGAGATTACAACATTGTCCAGATAAGACACGATTTTATCTACAACTTAACAAACAAGTCCTTGCAGCGGACTCTTGCCAAAGATTAGATCTAAAGCAACTTAATTTACAAGATACAATTGCCTAAAACCGAGCCTTTGTAAGATCGAATCCCACTAACCAAGCCAACCAGAGGGGGGGTGAATGGTTGGTGTACCAAAAAAACCAAAACTTAAAGCGGAATATTAAAGTTACCCTCTTCCGATGTAGATGCGATCTCCTGTAGTTGGCTCTGTCAGTCTGACCGCCCCTGTAGTCCGATCTGACCGCCCTTGTGCGCCGGTCTGATCGCCCAGACACCTTCGGTCTGACCGCCCAGTCGCCGCCGGTCTGACCGGTGTAGATTCACCGGTTAGACCGTCGAGACCTGAGAAAACACAAATCGAAGAACTCTTAAAGTAAATTGAAACTTTATTGATTCTCTCTGTGTTTACGAAGTGCAACAACAGCACTCCTCTCCTAAAACTCGAACAATCTCGAAACCCTAGCTTTCTCTTCAAGTCTAATCTCTAAAAACCGATATCTAGAGGCAACACCCTGCCCCTCTATTTATACCTCCATCGCAGCTGTCCCTAGCCACGAATCCTAGCTGTCCCTAGCCACGAATCCTACTCATACAAGGAGTCCTAATCCCCTAGGAAAACCTCCTCATATCAGCAACAAACTTTACATAATCAAAATTACCAAACTTGGACTCTATCCAAATTTGACTCCAACTTCCATACGCATACAATAACTCCATCGCATGCCATATGGAATCATCTCAACCACGTGCATCAATCTTGAACCTAAGTATCCCGCATGACATCTTGATCATCCGGACATCATCTTCTCCCAAGTTGACTCCCGATCCATTACCGGCAACACTCTCCCGAGGCTTCAAGATTACCTACACATGAATTGAACACAAAATCCATATCCGAGCACAAGTTCTCACCAACTTGACTCATTGTTAGCACACAACAGCATCACATACGTATAGAAACCGAATAGAAGTCGTAGACATTAAATAATCATAGAAATCCAATGAAACAACCCAAATCCGAAACCGACAGTGAGTCGACCGGTCAGACCGCGGGCTGGCCGGTCTGACCGAACACAACCTCCGGTCTGACCGGCCACAAACGCCCGGTCTGACCGGCAAAGCCTGTCAGCAGAATACTGTTCACCGTCCGATAATTTCAATCATCTCTCAAATCATAAATTCGATTATCTCCAAATATCAAAACCAATAACCAATGAAATCCGATGCCAATTGTTCATCATCAAATAATCAAAACAACATTTGATTCAACAATCTCCCCCTTGATGAACACATTGGCAAAACCATTAAAAATGTTTTGTGTTTTGGTCTTTGGAAAAACAAAAAGCATTAAGCTCAAAAATCAAAAATCACTTCTTGACCAAAAATCAAGAACCCTTGACCAAAAGCTCAAAAATTCAAAAATCTCAACATTTTGTTTTTTTTAAAAATCTATCCTCCTTTTTCTTTTCTTCTCTCCCTTTTTGACAATGACTTCATCAAGCATTGGATTTAAAATTTATTATATTCATGAGATCAAGAGCTTAGTGTCATACATAGAGTAATTCATGTCATGAGGTGCAATAATAAGAAAAATAACTCATCAACTAGATAACAAGCATGTATTAGAGTATAATTATGAACCAAAGATTGTACAAATAAGTTCAAATCAACAATCAAAATTCATGATTTCCAACAATTTATAATGCAACATGTTAACAAGCATATATCTATTGCTTTTATCACTCTTTCTCAAATTAGCTTTTAGCACAAAACAACCAAGAGAATGTGTACTTTTATTTGAGCCTCTTTTTGCTCATATTTTTTTTCTCAATTATTCTGGGTATGTCCTTGTCGTCAAGACTGTTTCCAAGGATTCGGCACCCATTATTTTTGCTCACATCGAATACGTCCTTGTCGTCAAGACTGTTTCCAAGGATTCGGTATTCATTTTTTTTTCTCATAGAAATTTTTGTTCTCTTGTACAATGAGCATTTAAAACTATTTGAGGAATAATAAAATAATAAAGCATATATATAACCATTTATTAATCAAACAATATGCTAGCATCAATATTGCATTTTTTCTTAATTCAAGTATAATATTTATATGTCATGCATCATCTCCCTTAAATGCAAAATCTAAGTCTGATAAAGATACTAAAATGCATACAAGCTATACTAGAGACAAATCAATTTTCATATAATTGCTAGCATGCACAAGAATAAACAATATACATAAGACAGAGCTCTCTTTTCTCAATTTTTTCTGTTTATTATCAAAATTTGCTTGATAAAACAAAAAGCACAAACACTCCTCCTCAAATCATGCCAAAAGGATGAATAATTCCCAATTCTCCACGAAGAAAATTAAAACGAGAAGTATCCAAAGGTTTTGTAAAAATATCTACAAGTTGTAACTTTGTATCCACAAAAGTCAATTCAACATCCCCTTTTTCAACGTGATCCCTCAAAAAGTGAAAACAAATATCAATGTGCTTCGTGCGTGAGTATTAAATAGGATTCTTAGCAATGTTAATAGCACTTATATTGTCACAAAATAAAGGAACCTTTTCAAAAACAAGACCAGAATCTTTCAAAGTTGAAATAAGCCAAAGAATCTGTGAATAACAACTAGCAGCAGCAACATATTCAGATTCAGCGGTTGATTGAGCTACACTAGATTGTTTCCTAGAGGACGATGCAATTAATGAAATACCAAGAAAAAGATATGTTCCACTAGTACTTTTTCTTTTAATTCTACAACCAGCAAAATCAGCATCCGAATATCCACTTAAGCAAATTAAAGATGAAGTAGAATACCAAATTCCGAACTCAAGTGTATAACTTAAATACCTCATGATGTGCTTGACTGCTTGACGATGTGAAGCACGTGGAGAAGCTTGAAAGCGTACACACAAACACACAGCAAACTGTATGTCTGGCCTAGAAGCAGTTAGATATGGCAAAGACCCAATCACGCTTCTATACTCCTTTTGATCCACAGCTTCACCATCTTCATCGGGATCCAAAACTGCTGTAGAACTAATAGGTGTAGAAATTGGCTTGCAATTCTCCATCTTGAAACGTCTCAAAAGATCTCTAGTATACTTTGTTTGATGCACAAACGTTCCTTGAGGTGTTTGTTTTATTTGCAATCCCAAAAAGTAAGACAACTCACCCATCATGCTCATCTCAAATTCTCTGCGCATAGTCTCAGCAAACTCCACAACCAAAGTGTGAGATGAACAACCAAAGATAATATCATCTACATAGATCTGAACAAAAAGTTGATTATCACCATGCTTGAGAACAAAAAGCGTTTTGTCAATCTTTCCCATTTGAAAACCTTTCGTAAGCAAAAAGTTCTTAAGTCTATCATACCATGCTCTAGGTGCTTGTTTCAAACCGTACAAGGCTTTTGACAATTTAAAAACATGGTTGGGAAAATCAGGATTTTCAAAACCCGGTGGTTGTTTAACATAAACTTCCTCCTGTATAAAACCATTTAAAAAGGCACTTTTAACATCCATTTGATACAATTTAAAACCTTTTGAAGCAGCAAAAGCTAACAAAAGTCTAATTGCCTCAAACCTACCAACAGGAGCAAAAGTTTCATCAAAATCCAGACCTTCCACCTGAGTAAAACCTTGAGCAACAAGTCTAGCTTTATTTCGCACAATTAAACCATCCTCATTTTGTTTATTTTTGAAAACCCACTTGGTTCCAATAATATTATGTCCAGAAGGTGGTTCAACTAAAGTCCAAACTTTGTTTCACTCAAAATTTTCAAGTTCTTCATGCATAGCGTTAATCCACGATTCATTAGTTAGTGCATGAGTAACATCTTTGGGTTCAAAAGAAGCAACAAATGCAGAATTTGCACAAACATCATGAGTAGTTACCTTGGACCTTGTAGTCTGCTCACCTATATTACCAATAATTTGTTCCGGCGGATGATGTCATTGAATGTGCAAAGGAGCAATGACTTCTGAAGTTATTTCATGTTCTGTACCCTCACTGGTCGAAGGTGTAGCCTCTGGAGGACTATCCCGATCAGCATCAACAGAACCGAAAATCGATGACCCTGGCCGGTCTGACCGCACATCTTGAGCCGGTCTGACCGGCCTTGGTCCTAGTCTAACCGGTCGAGGCATCTTCGTCGTCTTCATCATCACTTTCGTCCTCGAAAATCCGACCATCCTCCCCCTGAATCTGTGACAATGTACCTGCAATGTCGGGTCTAGATCTAGGACTAGCCTCATCAAAAGTGACTTCGCAAGTCTCAACAATTCTGTTAGTTTCCAAAACAAGTGCACGATAGCCACGAGAATGAGAGGGATATCCAAGAAAAATTCCATCGGTAGAACGTGCTTCAAACTTATCCAAATTTCCAGATTTCAAGACAAAGCACTTGCAACCAAAAACACGCAAATGTGAAACTTTGGGTTGATATCCAAATCGAAGCTCATAAGAAGTCTTTCCAATTTTAGATCTCAAGAAGACACGATTGGAAATATAACAGGCAGTGTTAATAGCTTCAACCCAAAATTTTCTAGGAGTATGATACTCATCAAGCATTGTTCTAGCCATTTCAACCAAAGAGCGATTTTTTCTTTCAACAACACCATTTTGTTGAGGGACATGAGGAGAAGAAAATTGATGTTCAAGTCCTTTTTCGTTACAAAATTGCTCAAAAGAAGCATTTTTAAATTCACCACCATTATCACTTCGAATTCTTTTCAAGAAGCCAGGGAGTTCAAGTTCCAAATGAAGATACAATTTCCAAAAATGTTCAAAAGCTTCATCTTTGGTTACCATGAAGAAAACCCAAGAATATCGAGAAAAATCGTCAACAATAACTAGCACATACCATTTTCCTCCAACGGATTGCACTCTAGCTGGACCAACAGTGTCCATATGTAAAAGCTGTCCTGGTGCATCCGTCATCACAGAAATAATAGGAGCATGTGAAGAAGCAACCATTTTTGCATGACGACATGGTGTACAAACCAAATCAAGATCTTTCTTAAGTTTAGGCAAACCACGAACAAGATCCAAATTATTTAACCTTGTGAGATATCAAAACCAACATGTCCAAGTCGACGATGCCAAAACATCAAATCTTTAGAAAATTTAGCAACAAGACATGTTATGACAGGTGAAATAGGATTTTCAAAATCAGCTTTAAAAACCTTTCCATAACGAGAGATATTCAACACAGAGTCTCCAGAAGAATCAAATATTTTACTTCCAGTTTTCTTAAAATGAATTTCAAAGTTTTCATCAATAATTTGTGAAACTAAAAGAAAATTATATTTTAAATCCTCAACTAAAGCTACATCCTTTAATTCAAATTTGTTACTTACCTTAACAGACCCTGTAGCGAGAACGGCACTAGTAGAAGCATCACCAAAGATAATTGATTCCGTCTTGGATGCTTGTTTGAGGGAGGAGAACCAATTTTTATCACTGGTCATGTGCCGCGAACAACCGGAATCCACGATCCACACGTTCTCCTTCCTCACTATCAAAGCCTACACACAAGAAGACGCCGAGGGCTCAGTACTGGGGTTAGATAAAAGAAATTTAGGTATCTAGTACTGAGACACACGATCGGTAGATCCGATAGGCATATATCCACGTACAAAAACAGTTTGACAATTTTTAGAAAAATTGTACTGCCGGTCTGACCGAAGTGGTACTGCCGGTCTGACCACTGCTGTACCATCGGTCTGACCAGGGGCCGGTCTGACCGAAGGTGTGCAGCCAGTCTGACCGGTCGCCGGTCTGACCACGGTATCCACTGCGGTTTGACCATTCTCCTTGAAGGAAAACCAGATTTTTGCCATTTTAGTTTTGCAAAATTATTTTCTCTTTCTTTCTTTTGTTTATGAGCCAATCTGAAACAAAAATCAACAAGATGACCATCTTTACCGCAAAAGGAGCAAGTGTACTTTTTCCTAGTAATGGATGGTTTAGAAAAATTATTTTTTGTTTCCTTTAAAGTTGAAGAAAGAGATGGCAAAATTCCAGCAGATTGAAAAACTGTTTTATTCTCACTTGGCTTAATCAAAATTTCACATTTTTCACATTTATCCAAAATCTCAGGTTTATTTTTGGTGAAATAGTCATATGAATTAAAGCCAATTCCCCTATTGTAGGTAGTCACTTTAGATTGATCCAAAATCATGTTTAGTTTCTTTTCTCTTTCAGAAAACTTTTTCAAAGAGCTTTTCAAATAAGAAACTTCTTTTTCCAATTTAGAACAATTTTCACAATCTACCATGACACCTTTACATTTTCTACACTTGGGGCAAGAAAGCACTTCATTAGCTTTGACAATGTTTTCCATGTACTCAACACGACCTAATGCATCTTTTAGTTTCATCTTGTTTAGAGTACATGTTGAGCAATTAAAAACACTATGTTGTTGTTTTAACCTTTTAGCACATATCATGTTAAACATCACACTTGCATGAAAAGCAACTTGATATTTTTTCAACAAATTTTTGATTAAAAACAACTCATCCAAAGTGCGTGTATGCATAGCAAAACTAAGAGCAAAGGAATACTTAAATCTCAAATTGTGATCAAAATTAATATCTCTAACTTTTGAAATTTCATGCATTAAAATCTCACAATTTTTGCAGTCATCGTCATCAGGAATAAGAGATTTTAATCTAGCAATTTCAGAATTTAGAGATTCAATTATAAATTCTTGCTTTTTGATCCTTTTCTCACATTTTTTATTTTTGAGAGCAAAGGTAGAAACTATCTCATCAATAACTTCAATAGATGAGCTTGCCTCATTGTCTTCAAATTCCGACTCAGAATCTCCACGAGCCATGAGGCAAAGTCCAGAGATGTTCTTGTCTTTGTCTTCTTCGTCGCTCTCATAATCAACATCACTTGCCAGTTCAAAGGCGGCGTAGACTTGATTTAGCACCTTCTTCAGAGTCTCCTTGGATCTTCTTCCCTTGAATGTTGTAACGGGCTTGTTGTCCTTGGTCTTGGCTCCATTGTCATCTTTCTTGTCCCTTCCCAGCTTAGGACAATGTGAGCGAATGTGATCAAGCTCCCCACATTCAAAGCATCGAATTCGACCTCCTCTTTTCTTCAACCTAACATTATTCATAGCTCGAGACAACTTGTTAATAGCCAAAGCCAAATCCTCCTGCTCGAATGATTCGAGTTGATCATCGGACAAGGCATTAATGGAAGAAAGAGAAACAGAGTTCGACGAAGAAGCACTAAGATCCAATGAAGAAACCAAAGCACTTGACTTAGAATCAACCTTTCGAGAAAGAATATTCATCTCATGGGTTTTGAGTTTTGTGTAAAGAGAATCCAAAATCAAGCAAGACATATCAACTGATTCATGAATCGAAGTTACTTTCATCTCCCAAATTGACATATCAAGACCATTCAAAAAGTGGCGAGAAACTTCAGATTGAGAGTAATTAATATCATAAGAAGAATCCACAGATCGAAGATTACTCAAAATCTTATTGAATCTAGCAAGATAATCTTAAAGTAAATTGAAACTTTATTGATTCTCTCTGTGTTTACGAAGTGCAACAACAGCACTCCTCTCCTAAAACTCGAACAATCTCGAAACCCAAGCTTTCTCTTCAAGTCTAATCTCTAAAAACCGATATCTAGAGGCAACACCCTACCCCTCTATTTATACCTCCATCGCAGCTGTCCCTGGCCACGAATCCTAGCTGTCCCTAGCCACAAATCCTACTCATACAAGGAGTCCTAATCCCTTAGGAAAACCTCCTCATATCAGCAACAAACTTTACATAATCAAAATTACCAAACTTGGACTCTATCCAAATTTGACTCCAACTTCCATACGCATACAATAACTCCATCGCATGCCATATAGAATCATCTCAGCCACGTGCATCAATCTTGAACCTAAGTATCCCGCATGACATCTTGATCGTCCGGACGTCATCTTCTCCCAAGTTGACTCCTGATCCATTACCGGCAACACTCTCCCGAGGCTTCAAGATTACGTACACATGAATTGAACACAAAATCCATATCGAGCACAAGTTCTCACCAACTTGACTCATTGTTAGCACACAACAGCATCACATACGTATAGAAACCGAATAGAAGTCGTAGACATTAAATAATCATAGAAATCCAATGAAACAACCCAAATCCGAAACCGACAGTGAGTCGACCGGTCAGACCGCGGGCTGGTCGGTCTGACCGAACACAACCTCCGGTCTGACCGGCCAAAAACGCCCGGTCTGACCGGCAAAGCCTGTCAGCAGAATACTGTTCACCGTCCGATAATTTCAATCATCTCCCAAATCATAAATCCGATTATCTCCAAATATCAAAACTAATAACTAATGAAATCCGATGCCAATTGTTCATCATCAAATAATCAAAACAACCTTTGATTCAACAGCATTATCTCTATTTGAAAATCTCCTTAAAGCTTATCTCGAGCCCAAACCAAGCCCGTGCTAACTCTATTAGCTTCCTGCCTCTATCGGCTGACGACCGTATTGAACTCGTATCGGCCGATACGGTCCCCCTGCCAGCGCTCCTCCTGACCCGATGCGATGTGAGTCCGATACGGAGCTAAGTCCGACTCTGGTTTGGTCCGATAAAGTAACCGATTCGATTAGCATCGCTCTTCCTTCTCTGCATCGGTTTTCTCTTTTCTCTCCGAGTAAATTACGAAAATCTGCTGTTAACACATGCCCCCCAATTCTGCTTCATTATATAATGTGGCGGAATTAGCTCCGAGGAACCCATCGACTTCTTTGCTAGGGTTTGTTTGAAAACCGCACAGATCCAGATTCGCAGCCTCCCGCCGCCGATTTCCTCACACAGTTCCTCATTAGCCGTTTGCGCTTCTCGATTCCGATGACTCCCCGGCGTCCTTTCGGCATCGACTCCTTCATCAGCGACCTCTTCAACAACATCTATGGCTTCTTTGCCGTTCTACGCTTCCGAGATCCCTGTGGTAAGCCAATAATTCTCTAAGTTCACATTTTCATTTTCCCGCCGAATCTTTTCAAACTAGGGTTTCTGCTCTTGCCCCCCGGGTCTTATTTTCATCACTGTTCATATGCCGTAGGTCTTCAAGAACCAGATTTTGATCCCCACGAATGACAAATCACATCGGTTCCTTCTAGGCCCCATGGGCAACTCCGACCCCACCTGGCTAATAAATGCGGAGACAAACAGAATCCCTTTCAAGCAGGTTAAACCCAATGTCTCTTCCTGGAAGCACACTTTCAGATCTTGGCCGTCAAAGCTCAATGGTTTCAGGACTTGGTACAAGAGAATCGCCGCGGCCAAGCAAGTTCATTGGGACGAAATAGGAATCGGCCAATGCATCACTTTGTCTTTAGCCGATACCAAGAAGAATGAACACCTTATGTCAGCAGCCACATATTTTTGGTCCAGCACCCTAAATGCCTTCCTGTTCCGGCAAGGTCCGATGACCCCAACCTTAATAGATATCAAGATGCTGACAGGATTGGATATACACTCTGAGATTAATCCCTTCAACCTCCCCATTAACAGCAGCCATAAGCTGAAGACCAACAAGATTGGAGGCTGGTCTGGGTATATATCTAAACACATGGAGCAAGGATCTGTATCAGAGAGAGAGCATGTGGCCTTTCTGACTCTGTGGTTGGAAAGATTCGTCTTCTGTGGATCAACCTGCGGCCCTACTCTCAATTGCCAACATCTAGCTCAGGCCCTGGTTGAAAGGAAGCAATTTCCCCTTGGCCGATACCTCCTTGGAGCTGTCTATCGGCTGCTCTATTCTGTCACTCAGGATCTAATGTTAAAACGGACAGTGGCACATGGAGGTCCATGATGGTTTATCCAGCTCTGGCTAACCCTCTGTACCAACACCATGGTCGATCGGCCTCCGCTATCAGACTCTGCTTTCCCATCGGACTACAACGACAATGAAGATCCCTCAACAAGAAGATGCATGTCCTTTGGAGAAGCAGCCTCTGTTTACCCCGGAGAAGATCAATCATCCGAAGAAATATCCACTTGGTTTGTCCGATTCTATACTGGCCCTCCATCAGCCAAGATGGATATGTTTGTCTATCCTTCGGACTCTGAATTTGAGCTCCCTGTCGATCTGACCCTGAGCCAGCTGAATGATGACATAGTCTCAAGGGAGGTCTTCATGATCGGCGTCAGTCCTTGCTTGCCCCCAGTAGGCGTGTTTCAAGGCAGAAGCACCAGCTTGTCATATGAGTTTTACAACCCCATGGTGGCTGCCAGACAATGCGGGCTTGGACAACTTCCTATCAACCTGCATTTTCATCGGCTCCTATAGAGCAGGGGTATGGTCTCATCGGCCCTGGTCATGAGTAAAGCCTTGGAGATCAGAATACCAAACTTGGGCGATTGTGACCGATTGTGGTTGAGCGCCTTTATCCATATTAGCTTCCAATCATGGTGGCAGGAGTGGGCTACTCACATTTTCCATCAACCGGCCAGGTTTTATCTGACAGAGCTTATTGACAATATCTGTCCTTAGGTCCCTGATGCCCCAATTCCATCTGTCAGCAACAGTGGGCAAAGGATATCCAACGCTCCGGTCGTAGCTCCATCAGGAAAATCTATTCTAGAGTCAATTATCGGCCTCACTGCTCCAAAGGTATCATCACTACTCCAAAGGCCATAATCAAAGAGACTACAAAAAGGAAGATGCCAGCAAAAGAGAAAATTCAAAAACCCGGCAAGAAATCTAAGACTGACAACCAAGCCGATCTTGATGAGCTAGACCCCTTCGTGGAAGAATTCCTAGACGATCAAGTTATGGAGGAGGAGGTCGATGCAGCAGCCGCCGATTTGCCCGAAAAAGAAAACCCATCGGCCAGCAATACTGAAGAGCCATCGGCCAGGCCAACTAAAGATCCATCAGCCAAGACCACTGCAGATCCACCAGCCGACGACCAAACCGACGCTGCTCAACCGAGGAGAACCAGACATGCAGTCCGCAAGGTTAATATAATCTCCTTCTTGAATTTATGCGATTTCCTTTTGCTGGTCTATTATAACTTGATTTTTCTTTCAGGTCATTGCATCGTCTTTGCTTAAGGAGAGAACTCAATCGGCCCCATTACCAAGAACCAAGAAAGCAACCTTGCAAAAACGCGAACAAGTCAAGGCCCGATTGAGAACACCATCTCCTTCTCCACCACCCTCTCCGATTGATTTGGTAAGTTGATTCGATTGACGCCGTATTCCTCTGATAATATGGACCTGATCATCGTTTCCTTGCCTTTCTTCAGCCACGAGCTCCATCACCTGCACCACATCGGCCAACCCCTTCACCCGCTGTTCCAGAACAACAAGAGGGGGCCGATGCAGGCACAGCCGATGTCCCATCACAGGTAAACCGGATCACTTCGAATCCCTTGCCGATTTAGCTTGACTGAGTCACCCATGCCCTATCTTGATGATTGCAGAACCTAGCGGATATGTTTACTTTTGATATCGGTCAATTTCTTGATGACGAGGACAAAGAGCCACCCAGCACAGCCAAAGCGTCGATCTCTGAAGAATTGAAGAGCCGGCTGTCTGATATTGCTAATCGGCTGGAGTCATCGTTAGAATCATTGGTGGAGAACTGTAATCCCATCAGGAGTAGGGTACAAGAAATTCAAGATCAACTGCCTGAAGACCTGATGGAGACCTTGACGCCAGCCGTCTTCTTGGAACAATACCACTTCAAGCTTCACAAGGCCAAAGAGAGAATCGCGGTGAGGCGGGAGCGCGAAAGCTTGGAATCAGCCTTAACTACCAGCAAAGCTCAGGTTAACTCTGACAAGACCAAGTTGGACGAGCTGGCTGTTGAGCCGATCGCCTTAAACAAAAGGCTTGAAGAACTCCGCTGCCTCAAAGCAAAGCTAATATTGAAGCTAGAGGCAACTCGCAAAGAGATCCAAGAAGTTGAATCTAGGATAACTGCATCACCAAAGGCCATAGAAGATCAGACGGTGAAGCTGAAGGCATCGGCCAAATATCTTGCAACCTTGAGCAAGTCCTTGAAGCCAATTCCAGGGTCGACGGCCGATGACGCTCAGATAATAGAAGACATCGATCAAATCCGTCACAAGGCCATTGCAGCTATCCAAAGCTTCATCGGCTGATGTAATATATTTTTTATGTTCCTCTTGTAAAAAGATAACCTTATGTTCTGACTAATATATATCTCATCGGCCAATTAGACGAATATGATCTTGAAGAAGTCTGATAAAGTCCATCGGAAAAATTTTTGAAGTCCATAATTTTGAATCCATAATCCATCTGATAAACTTGAAGAATCGCTGAGTATATATATGCCCCCCAAATTTTAAAAGATGAGGGCTCATGTTGTAAAATTTGAACTAAGGGCGATAGTGTATATCGGCCATCTAAAGGCGATGCAAAGCGCATCGGCTATTGTCTTAAATCGGCTGGTAGGCCAATCATGAATCGATCCATACGCTTGAATAATATTTCTTTAAGTATTTGCCGTTAAGAGCTCTGCCATAAACTTCTCCATCTAACCCTTTTAGCAAATAAGCATTGCGAGGAACACATCGATGAATCTGAAAAGGACCTTTCCAATTAGGTGACCACTTACCGAATTTGTTATCCCTTGAACCGATCGGCAGTATTAATTTCCAAACAAGATCCCCTTCCTCAAATGACTTGGCTACAACCTTTTTGTTATAATGACGAGCAACTCGATCTTTGTTTCGCTTTATTTTTTCCAAAGCCCGCAATCGGACGTGTGCCAAATCATCTAACTCATCAACCATAAGATTGTGGTACTCATCGGCTGTCAAGTCGTCTCTCAATGCAATCCTTCTTGAGCCGATGTTGGTCTCCCACGGCAGCACAGCTTCATATTCATAAACCAGCCGACAAGGCGGCACTTGAGTTGCACCATGACAAGCCATCCGATACGCCCAAAGGGAATCGGCCAGCGTTGTATGCCACCATCTTGGTTGTTCATCAATCTTTCTCTTGATCAGCTTGATTAAAGTCTTGTTAGAAGCTTCTGCCTGCCCATTAGCTTGTGCATAATAGGGAGAAGAATTTAACAGCTTGATGCCCATGCTTTCAGCAAACTCAACAAACTCATCGGGCATGAAGATTGATCCCTGATCTGTAGTCAATGTTTGTGGTAGTCCAAACCGATATGTAATATACTCTTTGACAAACTGGATTGCATCTTTGGAATCAACCTTCTTAAGAGGAACGGCCTCAACCCACTTTGTGAAGTAGTCTGTAGCCACTAAAATATATTTGTGTCCTTTGCTTGATAGTGGATTGATCTGTCCAATCATGTCTATACCCCATCCTTGAAATGGCCACGACTTTATAATTGGATGTATAGCCGATGCCGGTGCTCTTTGAATTGCTCCAAACTTTTGGCAATTTTGGCACCCCTTGTAGTACTTGAAACAATCCTCTAGCATTGTTGGCCAGAAATATCCAGCGCGTTTCAAAAGCCATCTCATCTTATGGGCCGATTGATGTGTTCCACAAATCCCTTCATGGACCTCGCTCATAACAACTTTGGCTTCCTCTAAACTTAAGCTTCTTAGCAAGACACCATCAATCGTCCGATAGTATAGATCATCATCAAGTAAGACATAATGTAAAGCTTTATATTTCATTTTTCGTGACGCCAATTGAGAAGGATTTCTCAAATACTCGATGATAGCAAACCTCCAGTCATCGGCATCCACAGTTGCAATTACAATCTGAACGTCTTTCGCCATCGGCCTGTATCCTGATGCCCCCTGAGCTAAGTCATTGGCTTCGAAGTTTTGCTTCCTAGGTATATGCCACATTGTCACAATCTTGAAAGCTTGTAGCAACTACTTGCACTCTTCATTGTAAACCCTGAGAATATCATTCCTGCACTCATACTCCCCAGAAAGCTGATTAATGACCAATTGTGAATCGCCAATAATTTCTACAGAATCGGCCTCGACTTTTTGTAATAACTGCAAACCCTTGAGCACGGCTTCGTATTCTGCTTGATTGTTAGTATAATAAGGCTTGATAGTAAATGCGAACTCGAAGTTTGCCCCCCGAGGGGATATGATGACTAGGCCGATACCGCATCCATGTCTGCAAATAGATCCATCAAAATACAGTGTCCATGACACAATATCTGAATATGCAATTGAATCATCTCTGTATTGAACAATGAAATCGGCTAGGGCTTGTCCTTTGATCGCTTTGGCCGATTCATACCTGAGGTCAAACTCTGTCAAGGCAAAAATCCACTTCCCAATTCTCCCGTTTAACACGGGGGCCGATAGTTTGTATTTCATCACATTGGCCTTGCTTACCACAATGCACTCATTGGAAAGTAAATAATGCCTCAACTTAGTACATGAAAAGTATAAGCATAAGCATAACTTTTCCACTGGTGTGTACCTTGTTTCTGCATCCAACAATCTCCTGCTGAGATAGAAGATAGCCCTTTCTTTGCCGTCAATGTCCTGAACCAAAACTGAGCCAATAGACTTCTCATCGGCCGATAGGTACAGCCTGAATGGAACTCCCTTTTGTGGAGAAATTAGAATTGGTGGGGAACTCAAATATTCTTTGATGTTGTCCAACACCTTTTGCTGCATATCACCCCATATAAATTCTTGATCGTCCTTCGTCTTCAATAATGGAGTGAACGGCTCTATCCTGCCTGACAGGTTTGATATAAAATGCCGGACAAAGTTGATCTTGCCGAGCAGATATTGTAACTTGGTCTTATTATCTGGAGGCTTGACCTTTTTTATAGCATCAATATTCTTCTGTGTAATCTCAATTCCTCTTTCGTGGACCAAGAAACCCAAGAACTGACCGGCCGATACGCCAAAGGCACATTTGTTTGGGTTCATCTTTAGACCACATTTCCTTGCTCTGTCTAGCACCTTGCGAAATCGGTCAGGTGCACATCGTACTCTTTTGACTTTACGACGACATCATCGATGTAGACCTCGATCAAAGAGCCAACAAGATCGTGAAAAATATAATTCATTGCCCTCTGATAAGTGGCCCCAGCATTTTTTAGGCCGAAAGTCATAACAACCCACTCATATAGGCTGATTGCCCCCGGACATCTGAAAGCTGTCTTGTGAATGTCTTCCTCAGCCATGAAAATCTGGTTATAGCCTGCGTTTCCATCCATAAAGCTGATGATATTGTGTCCTGATGCAGCATCAACTAGCAAATCGGCCAATGGCATAGGGTACTCGTTTTTTGGCGTTGCTTTATTTGGGTCCCTGAAATCAATACACACCCTGAGCTTGCCGTTTTTCTTTAACACTGGAACTATATTGGAAACTCACTCCGCGTATCAGTAGGGTATGATAAAGTTGGCGTCGTAGAGCCTTATGATCTCTGCTTTGATAGCTTCATGAATATCGGCCTTAAATCTCCTAGGAGCTTGTTTAAACGGCCGATAGCCTGGTTTTATAGGTAACCGATGTTCTACAATCGATCGGCTTAATCCTGGCATCTCATGATATTCCCATGCAAAACAGCCGATGAATTCTTTCAAAAGATTTATCAAATTATTCTTATAATCCCTTGGCAGGTTAGCACTTACATACGTCGGCCTAGGCCTATCACCTATTCCTATATCAACCTCTTCAAGTTCATCGGCCGACGTGAAACCCTGTCCTAATTTTCCGTCTAACTTATCCACCGCATCAGCTGTGTAGGGACTATGTTGTTCATCTTGGCTGGTGGATGTCACAGCTTGTCTTGGTCGTCGATCGTCTCGATGTCGCAGTCAGTTACCTTGAGGAAATCAGCCTCCCAAACTCGTCCGGACAGGCAATCGATCCCCTCCATCTCCCATACTGCGAGATCGGCATTGGCCACGTGTACTGACCTATCGGCCTGCACGATCTTGACTTGGTCCCCTTGCCATTGAATGAGGCACTGATGCATCGTTAAAGGGACGCAACAATTTGCGTGGATCCAATCGCGTCCCAACAATAGGCTGTAGGAACCCTTTCCATCGAAGACAAAAAAGGTAGTAGGTATTGTTTTGTTGCCCACTGTGAGCTCCACATTCAACACCCCTTTTGCTTCAGATGCGTTGCCACCAAAATCCTTTAACACCATATTGGCCTTGATGAGGTCTTCAAGTACTTTTTCAAGCTTCTTGAAAGTTGTATATGGCATCAAATTTACTGTCGCACCGCCATCGACCAGCATCTTCGTCATCGGCCGTCCATTGACGAATCCCTTAATGTACAACGGCCGGAGGTGCCTATAGCTGGTGTCGGCCGGCTTGTCGAACACGGCTTGGTCTAGTGACAACTGTAGCCTAGCCAAAGGTTGTTCTATCTCATCGTCGGCTACCGCCTCATCGGCCGTCTGTACACTGTATTCTGCTGGCAATACGAAAACCATGTTAACAGACGCCGATGCTATGCTTTTACCTTTTGCAGACGCAGGAGCTTGTGTTGATTTTGTGGCACCCTCATCGGCCTTGACCACTGTAGGTTTTATCCTCCACTCTTTTTTAGTCTTGGTGGGCCGATGGGCGATTGCTGCTTGTTGCTCCTGGATCTGCTCCTTCTGCCTCAGCCTCTGTACCCGTCGTTTCTGAGTCTTGCTAAACACGTCGCTTGGGCACCACTAAGGGTTCTGGGGTTGCTCGTCGTCTTCGTTCTGATGATCGTGGTGCATTGGCCCTAGCCTTTCATGTACAGATTTCCTTTGCTTGATCGGCCGATGCGCTTGTCTACTTGAGCTGCCCTGGTGAAAATCTTCTATATCGTTGCATGCAGGACACTCTTGGATTGATGGCAACCTCATTCCTTCATTCTAGCAGAACTGAAAAAACTCGCACTCCCAATGGGGGTCGTAGGATCTGTCTTGGTCAGAGTAATCTTGGGCTTGCTCCTCTCGCCTCCGCTGGTACTTCTTGATCAGGCCTTCTGAGGTCTGATGAGGTCGCTTGTTGGTCCGATAGGCATTGCTATCGGCCCTATCTGCCCGCACCATGTTGACCGGGAAAGGGTTTCCTTCTATCTTCATCTGCCGCTTGGCTTCATCAATCTTGATCCTGCCTTGTTCGATGGCCGATTGAATCTGTTGCCAGAAGATCTTGCATTCGTTGGTGTGATGCGAATATGTGTTGTGCCACTTGCAATATCTTCTCTTCTTGATTTCCTCGGCCGATGGCAGTACATGACCTACTGGCAGCTATATCTGCTTTTCCTGCAATAGTAGATCAAATATTTTATCAGCCTTGTTGATGTTGAAGTCGAACTTGTCCTCTTTGTCGCCCTTCTTAGCCCATTGGCATGTCGTCGGCTTCTTCATCCGGGCCTACTCAGCCAGATCAACGTTAGCATCAACTTCATCGTCTTCGTCGGAGGCGTATTGATAGACACTGTTAATTTTCTTCGCGAATTTCTTTGCCTCTTGCAATCTTTGTTCGTGGGCCGATACCCGTTGTGCTAGCTGGGCTAGGCTGTCAAACTCTTGTGATGAAAACATTTCTCGTATCGACCCCAGTAGCCCTTGGAACGCCAAATCGGCTAGTTGAGAATCGGTCAAACTGAGGCTATAACACCTGTTCCTGATGTCTCTAAATCGTTGTATGTAGTCTGGGACCGATTCGTCAATCCTCTGCCTGATGGCGGTGAGATCGGACAGCTTCATCTCTTGTACGCCATTGAAGAAATAACGATGAAACTGTTTCTCCAGGTCGACCCATCCTCTGATGGAATTGCAGGGTAGAGAGGAAAACCATGTGAACGCTGACCCTGACAAGGACAGGGGGAAAAATCTCACCCTCAACGCTTCCACAGCAGATGCCTCACCACATTGAGCTAGGAATCGGCTAATGTGCTCATACGTAGAGACATTGTCTTGCCCCGAAAACTTGGAGAAGTCAGGGATCTTGTATCGGCTCGTTAATGGCACTCTGTCGAACTCCTCGAGGTAAGGGTGCCGATACACTGTTGAACTCTCCTTGGGCTTTAAGCCGAATTGATCTCGCATCACTTCGGCTATCATATCGGCCCAGTACCCTGCAGGCTGGTGCGGAAGCTCTTGTTGATGATGTTGTTGAAAAGCTTCTGGCCGATATTGCCTTGGGGAGTACGGCTGGAAGTGGTGATTCAGGTTTTGTGCATCGTACTGCCCTGTAGTGTACTGCTGGTAGCCTTGCAGCGCATTGTAGGCAGCTGATTGTGGAGGGTTGCTTGGCTGGGCGAACTGAGGTTGTCCAGCCGATGGTTGGTTGACTGGGATTTGATGTATCGGCTCGCCCATTGGCTGTTTCCCCCTCATCCATTGTGCGAATTGTTCCTCCATGATGTGCTGAGGGCTTCCTCCCACTTGCCTGGTCATGACCAACGGCATGGTTGACGCTGGCTGGGCCGATGGAGGTGGAATCGACGCTGTTGGTTGCGGAGCCGTACTCAGATCAGTCCTCAAGGTCCGATAAGCAAGGAATTTGTTGTCCGGTAAGAAAATCGGTCCTTGAGGCTTGCACTGGTGAATGGAACCGTCTAGGATTGATTTCATCGTATTGGTCAATGTGTTCACCAGGATCCCCGATTGATTGACCAACACAGAGTGAACCGCGGAGTCGATGCGGTCCTGTAGCGTCGGCGCAGCACTGTCTTCAGTCTTGACAGCTTGGTCGTGTGCTGTCGCCGACGTGCTAGCTTCGTCACCAGGGCTCGGCATGATCACCTTGGATTTTTGGATGAGGGTGTCTTGCCGAGTCCTAGAGTAGGTTTGCAGATACATGTTCTGCAATTGCTCGACCAACCTGTTCATCTCAGCTTTTTGCTCCTCGTTGAGCTGATCGGCAGTCACAGAGAGAACGTTTTCCTCTGACACGTCAGTCTGCTTCGACATCTTGAAGCGAGCTTGTTGCTGGTACGAGGCTTATGTTCTGGTTGAGTCCCACCGGTCGTGCCAAAAGCGTGTTGGCGTAGAATTTCGACCCGCCAGATGTCAAAACGGGTTCCACGTTTCCACGGCGGCTGGGAGATCTGCTTAGCTCCAGTGCAGGTTCAATGGCTTGCTTAAGTGCGTGTAGGGCGTGCCAGTTGATTTGATCTGCAATCAACAAGAATAAACAAGTAAACCATATCAGAAACGATGGCCGATCGGCCAATAGACTGATGTTACATCGTGGGAGCCTATCCGATAGGGCAAAGCTATATCGGCTTACTTGAGGTTATAATAAAGTAAAATTAACAAATTTAGTCCCATCGGCCTATATTGATGTGTTTATAGCAATTTTAATGGAATCGGCCGATGAGAGATGCATGAAGGTAAATACACTAGCTAATACTCTAGTACAAACTTATACAAGCCAATCGACCAATATAAATATATTGATTACAGAGAAGTCTTGAGAACATCTTGCAATGAATTTATTTATATCTATTGATCTACTTATACAAGTGGCAAATACATGCAAAAACGTAAATAATTACATGCATTAGGTAAGACCGGCTGAAACCCCGGTGCTATCCTTAATTATGATCAAAGACAGGCTTTGAATTAAATCTCGAAACACGACTAAGGTCGATAGCAACTCAAAGTGTAGATTAAGGGTTAACACAAAGAAAATCAAGCCATCGATCGCTTTTGGGGATGGTAAATGCATTAGATAATCTAGACAAGCAAGCTAATTCAATCATCATCGGCAATAAACCCTAAAACGAGTTAATCGCTGGCGAGATGGAATTAGAAAGCCATATCAAAATTAGCCAAAACATGATAGATGATGATCACATTGTTAGGGCTTAACGTGTCTAAAACGACACGCTAGTCCCGACGATGTAGATCGTCGCGTACAAGTTCTTACCTCTGCTCTGGGGAAGCAAGAATTCACCGGAAGCTAACCTCTTGCGAGGGTTGGCGATGCACCGAAAGTAGATTGATTTGTTGTTGAATTGATTGAGAGAGTTTCTATGTACAAACTACCGGGATATTTATACCCAAGATTAACACATTGTCCAGATAAGACACGATTTTATCTACAACTTAACAAACAAGTCCTTGCAGCGGACTCTTGCTAAAGATTAGATCTAAACCTACTTAATTTACAAGATACAATTGTCTAAAACCGAGCCTTATCTATTTGGCAATCTCCTTAAAGCTTATCTCGAGCCCAAACCAAGCCCATGCTAACTCTATCAGCTTCCTGCCTCTATCGGCTGATGGCCGTTTTGAACTCGTATTGGCCGATACGGTCCCCCTACCAGCGCTCCTCCTGACCCGAAGCGATGCTGAGTCCGATATGGAGCTAAGTCCGACTCTGGCTTGGTCCAACAAAGTAACCGATTCGATTAGCATCGCTCTTCCTTTTCTGCATCGGTTTTCTCTTTTCTCTTCGAGTAGATTACGAAAATATGCTGTTAATAGTTGTGTAACAGAACAATGCTTTAAAAAATTGAAAAAACACTTAAATGTGTGTAGAAATTGGGAATAATTGGAAGAATATATAGGATACTTACAAACCTAACTTTTGGATGTAAAATACAATAATTCAAAATGACCTGTTCTATTTTATGGACTTCGAAGCAATTCAACAATTAGTAGCATAATAATTCAACAACAACAATTCAACAACCTCACATTTGAAAGCATTATGGTGTCCCTATGTATCTGAAATAATAAAGTCCACAATATAATGTCCACGGCTACAGATATGATAGTTCACATGACAAGTAACACGAATATAAAAGTTCTAGTTTGAAACGAAGGATATAAACAAGGACATACTGACATAGAGCATAGCTAGGTGTTCCACTGATTGTATGTCATGTTGTACTCCTTTGTCGATATGAACATCAAGTCGTGTGAGTGTAGGAACCCCACCTTGTATTCCTATCAACTTTGACCTTCTATGATACTGTTGATTGCCATTGACCATACAATTGAGCATAACACTGGGGCTCTTGCCACTCATACACCCATGTTGGCGGAGGTAATCAAAAGCTTGGGAAAGGTTGTACATGTACGTTGGATATCCACTTTCAATGCTAGAGACACTGAACGAGTTATAACTATCCTGTGGTGTGTCAAATTGTTATTGTTGTTGATGGCCTCTCGAAGCTACGGTAGTTCGTTGAGAACTTGGAGCACCATGATCTTGTTCTGAGTAGCGTGAGTGAAGTTAGCCTGACCTGCAAATCAAATTGAACGAAGAAAATAAATTAGTCGTGAATTGCATGGTGAAGGTTGAAATTCTAACTAAACTACATCGTACCAGTGAATTGAATTAGGCTGTGATGATCTGACTGTTTGTGTGACCCCTAGAAGGCACATCAGTGTCCCCTTGGCCTCCATGACCACTATCATTTCCATCATATGTATCAGTTCTTGAAGTACTATCATCGGACTCTTGGTAATCTGGATTTCCTTAAGTCTCTTCATCGCTATCAACACTCCTCGACTGTCTTGCTAGACCTTTGCCCTTCGCTTTTTTGGATGGAGGTGGTTTTGGCCGATGTCGAGTCTTCCTTTTTCCAATATATGACTGTCACCTATGTTCATATCAGCCCACTCAGCAATATTAGAAGCTCCGGTGGTCTTGTGCAGGTCAGTCAAGTCCACTAGGTTGGCTACAAGTGGACTAGGTACGGGGGCATCACTCTTAGTTATGTCTTCATCTAGTTTAGGGCAAGCATTTGGCCGAGCATTGTCCATCCAGTCTCTAATCTAATTGTTAATGTCATAGAATGATAGGGTCGCTAGTCTTTGAAGGGAATCGTCATCCTCCTTCCTACCTTGGGCATTTACTTGCTAAATTCAAAGGCGAAGGCTGTAGTTGACATAAACAAGCTTGTTGAGCTGTTCGTGTGTAAGTTTATTACGAACCTTCGTATGTATGAATGCGAATGTGCTCCAATTCCGTTCATATCCACTTGAAGGGCAACACTGACCAACCAAACACAATGCAAGCTTCTTGAAATTCAACATGTCTGATGCAAACATAGACCACCATTGTGCTGTAAATGACGAGTTACTTGTCAGTTCACAATTCTAAATCCGTCGAAAGTATTAGGAGTTTTGATAGTTAGAATATTAGAAACATACCAGGGGATGTTTTCCCATCAATCGCCATCTTTCTGGCAAGTGGCCTCCCAAATTCGCCACTCTTACGCTGATACAACTCAACCTCTAGCAAAGTTGTAGCGGCCGTGTCGATGTCCGTCTTCCACTCGAAGGCCTGATAGAGGTCTTGGAAGATGGTCGCACTTGCAGTGTACGCGTAGTGCGTCCGAGCGTTCAATGCCACAGCTACAAAAACATGGCACAAATTAGGTAAAGAGTCATGTGCTTTGAATTGAAGATTATGTCAAGAACATAAGCTTTAAATACTTACTGGCATTGATGAGTGTATCATTTGTTAGGTCGTGCATCCTTCTATCAACAATATGTATGTAAGATGCATATTTGTCCCTATCATGGGTGAACAAACTGTTGTACTCCATTTTCAACAACTAATATCTCAGAAGAACCTCACTCAAATTAGGGTTCTTGTCCTCGTCAGCAAAGCGAAGAAATGAGTATATGGGTTGGGCTGAATTCACCACTGCCTCTAAGTTTTCCCACCAACCAATGCTACATAGGCACTCGTGCGTATATCTATTTTTAGCTGTGACACTGAATTTGCTTTGCATAAAGCTTAAGAAAGTCATCCACTGCATAAACTGCTCTCGCTTCCTAAGGAAACTTTGAAGGAACATGTAGTTCATGCCAAACCGCATAGCATTTCACTTGATCAATTCACCACCTATAGCTAACGTCATCATAGCATGCAGCTCAGAATGATTGTACAACCATTTGCAATTTTCCTAGTACCAGTAATCACCATTTCATGGTCTGGCATTTTCCAACCTCCTTAAGCATCAAGTTAATTGTGTGAGCCACGCAAGGTTGCCACACAATAGTTGTGTACTCTAGCCGCAGTAGTCTCTAAGCCTTATTGTAGTTTGACCCATTATCAGGGATAATCTACACGACATGTTGAGGGCCTACTGTGCGTACCACCTTCCTGGTCTCCTGCATTAGCAAATCACAAAATAAAAATAAGTCATTAGCCTAAACTTGATGATTACATATGAGGTTAAGTTGTTGCATCAAGGTCGTCACCTTCAGTACGAAGTTAGCATCCTGGCTTTGGCCCGTCACATTAATGGGCTTGTGAAAAAACATTATTCCATTGCAATATTAAAAATATTATGACAGCCATACTAGTCGTCTAGTCCAAGAATCACGCATTATAGTAATAACATACTCATCCCAATCAACCTCTCGAATTGCTTTTTTACGTCCTTCTCTGTACCATCAAGGTACTTGCCCTCTATCTCCCTACCAGTTGGAGAAGGTATGTTTTCACCTGCAATTAACATATCAAATAATTAGTCCATAATCATGGCACAAAATATAAATCCGTAATAATTGCATACGTACCCCACCTGTGTGTCTCTGACGGCGCTGACAAAGTATGGATTATCGGCATTTCTTGTAGTGATGCCGAAGGTAAGGAAGAACCTTGCCCAAGACTCACCAATTGCCTCTCTAGCTTGCTTTCCCTTCTTTGTGAAGAATCCTGTGTCAATGTGTGTCTACACAAGGGACTTGGCAGCTGCTAGATTGTAATCTCTCACAACAGTTGACTTCCTCTGAGATGTAGCCCTTCATAGCAAAATGGCAATTGGGTTACTTCTATCTTTCCGTGCCTCAAGCTAAGCGGATCCACTACCACCGCCATGCTCATATGTGCCACCTCGATCCTCCACATCCCTCCTAAAATTTTTCTCTTGCCGTGAGGCTTGCATGGCCACTTTTAGTTGTTCCTCTTCGTTAGCCTCACCTGTTAGGTCATAATAGTTAACCCTTGCCACTTCAGCCCTTCTTGACTTATCACTCTTACACCTGTCACCTAAATCTTTTGTCCTATGCAACTCATGCCTCAAGTATTCACAGACATTTAGAGGCACTGAATTGCAATATGTTGTCCCCTTCCCTTTTCCAGCCAAGTGAATTTTAAGTCGAGTTGTCCTACCACCACTCCTTTTCTGATGACAATACTTACAACAAAATCCAGGCAGTATTTTCTCCCCGTGCTCCCACATAAGATCCCTACTATCTGCCATCTCCACCCTGAATCATATGGAAAAAATATGGCATTATGAATGAAACCACCAAGGCGATATAACTAACCTTATGTAATGTAATAACAAATTATTCCAGCCCATCATCCTTACATTAAATGTACATCGCCTAACCCAACAAATAACATATCATATCAACTCTATGAACAAATACCATCTTTCACATCACTACTTCACTACCAAACCACATTTGATCTATTTCACCACACTTCATATGTCAACAAACAAGAAACTTTCCAAATAGAATTACTCTACAACTTACAAAACTATAACATGCACAACATTCAACACTCTTTTAGTGGAAAAACCACGTTAAATCAGCGACGACCGTGGTATGCATCACGGTTATTGCATGGTACCACGCAGTTAACGGCGAAACCATGCATCTACTGACGGAGATTATCGCCTGAAACCATGCAGTTATCGTGTCAAATCAGGAGATTACCGCGGGTAGGGAGGGGGTTACCTTCACACCGCTCTCGTAGGCGATAACCGCCACCCAAACCATAGTTACTGCCGCCAACCGTGCGGTTTCCGCGGTTGCACGCGTGTAGACAGCAGATCTGACGCCGTCACCACCTCCCACCGCCTATCTCGCAGCTCCCTGCTTCCCTCAAGTTGAGCCGACAGAGAGAGGAGAGGAGAGACCCAGGATATATTTTCTTCTCTATTGGGCCTTAATGGCTCGGTTGTACAGTGCAAAGGAAGGCCCAATAATTATTCTCCTTTTCTATTTTCTAAGCTATTATCGGCTCTGCCCTTAAATTTGATTGTATCTTACTCTTTTTCAAAAAAATTTCTTCACCATTTACCACTATAAATCAAGAACTACATGTTGAATTTTGTTGGATTTTTTCCTTTTTTTCCAAAATTTGAATTTGGTCAAAATTCTTCAAACCCTACCGCCGGTAACCATTACTGTACCACGCGGTAAGCGCGGTTGCCCCGGTAACCGCGTGGTTACCAGCGGAGAGGGAAACCCTATACCCGGCCCGATGGGCACGGGCATGGATCTGTTTTTTTTCCATGGGCACGCCCGCCCGAGACCCGAAAAAGTAGCGGGCAGCAACCGGGTTTTATTTTTATCCATGGGTAACCTATGCCCCACCCGGTATATACACAATACTAATTTTGGCCCAATGTTGCAATGCCCATTCCCTTCTCTTGGCCCATTTGGCCCATTAATCAGAGAGGTATATATACAATTCCAGTGACCCAAACCCTAACCTAATACATGCCATCTCCCCACCCGGCCACTTAGGGAGTCAGGGCACCCAACAGCGCACACAGCTGCATCTCCCAAGGCGGCGGTGGCGGCGGCTCCCAAGGCAGCATGCGTGGGTGCGTCTCCCAGGGCGGCGGTGGTAGAGCAAGGGGGGTGTGCCGCGGCGGTGGCTCCCAGGGTGGCGATGGTGTAGGCAAGGGGCAGCGGCAGCGCAAGCAAGCAACGGCGACGGCATACGCGCAGGCAAGCTGCAACGACGGAGCAAATTGGCGACTTCGAGGACTAGCTCGTCAGATCTGTGTACGTATTAGCTATATGTACTGATACCTACTATTGTGATGTAATATTTGTAATGAATATTTGGTTGGATGACTATAAGTCTGTAATTGTACTTTTACTTGTTGAATGCCTTTGTTGGACATGACTGCCTTTAATTTGAATGGAGACTTGTTGGTGAAATGGTGAATGCCTAAATGGTGATAATTATTGATTTTGTTACTCTCTGTTAAATTACAAATCAATTGAGATATTATTCATGCCCACTGGGTACCCACCAGGCATGCCTGCCATCGGGCATGGGTACGAGCATGAAATTTTGCTCGCTAACCATGTTGGGCAGGGTTCTGGCGGACATGTTCGGCCATCGGGTCGAGCATGGTTTTGCTCTACCCCATGCCCGACCCGGCCCATTGCCATCTGGCACCGTCCATAGTATGCGACAAGATGCAAAATGCTGCGTGCTCTATCCGCAAGAACGTCGTCTTCAGTTTTATTGGGAGTTCAGTTTATGTGAGATATAAACCGATATTTAAACTGAACACAGAAGTAGTTCAAATAAAAACCAAGCCTTCTCTAGAAACCTCTGTTCGCACGTCCAAGCGTGGTAGTTCAGGAAGTTTTTGTTCACACGGTTTGTTGTATGACGACTATAGGACAGTTACTATAGATCGATAATATTTGTGATAATTTATTTTTTTCACCGATTTTGAATACCAAAATATATTATTATTATTATTATTCTTTGCATGTGATAGTTAAATCTGAACTTTTTTTCATATACATTTAAATTCATAAAACCAATCAATCAAAAGAGTAAATTGTGGGCACCCGGAAATTATACCGTCCAATGCATTTTGTGACACCACATACTTTTGGATGACTGGGATCCATACAAGTATAAATAGCCACTTATACCTTAATGTGCCCATGATCATAAAATATACAACATTCGGTATAAAATCCATAATGCCGAATAATGAGCAAAAGAGATATTGCTGGGACTCTGCATGCCAGTCAATTTCAGCCTGAGACATGTCCATCAAACCACAAGAAGGCGGCGACCAGATGTGTTACACATCTCAGGAGACTTGACTCAAATTGCGAGAGCTCTACGACATCTCAATTGTTCAAAATTCATACTCATGCTTAGCTAGTCCCCAGGAAAAACGACTAGCCTTGCACTTTCATCGCAAGCAATTGATAAACATCACGAATGCATAAATATGGATAAAAAGACCGCAAGATACATATGTCATAATGGGTTTCTAAGGCCCATCTTACAACACAAAACTATAGCAGCGGAAGTTTCATAATTTCACATAAACAAAAGTAAAACCCGTGGTTTGCCAACCATCCCACAAGGCAACCGACCGGGGCAAGAGTCAAGCTGAAAAACTACTTACCACCCTCACCGCCCTCGGTAGGGTAGTAAGAACAATCAAGTTCTCCAACGTCCACTTCAGAAATTACAGACATCGGGTTAAGTACGGAATGTACTCGCAAGACTTACTCTTATATATATATATATATATATATATATATATATATATATATATATATATATATATATATATATATAGAACAAAGGAGTATGCAAGCTTCTACCTTAGAAGATGGCATAATGGTTCAAATTTTGCATAAAAGCCAATTTAATTGAGCAAATAACAAGTTGAAATCAAGGGATTTTTAACATAGCATAATCTGAAATTGAATCATAATTAAGCACAACCGGTGCTCTCAATACCATCCTTATATAAGCACAACCAGTGCCCTCATCACCATCCATGTCTATAAGCACAACCCGTGCTCTCATCACCATCCCTGGACAACCATTGTCCAACTATGGCTTATCAATATATCCATTTCATATCCAAGACTAACCAACCCATTTAACCCGGTTTGATGCTAACATAGTTGAGCTAACACATCAAGCAATCGTCCTGTAACCGTGGACACGGCTATTCGAATAGTTTTACTCTGATCAGAAGGGTACATCTTTACCCACACGAAATGAACAAGAATCAAATGCTTTCGCCACCACACAGGTGTGACTCACAAGTGACACAAGCTCATAACATGCCCTTTCCTAGTCCCACCCCAATCACCTAAACTTCGCCTAGGCCCCCGACAACTTAGCCACGTGCGTGTGTGATGTGGCTAAGGCGGGCTCACCATCATGGGAGAAACCCCTGGCCAAAACACGGCACACTTGTCACGCCCCGATTTTCGATTGGGATTAAAATCGTTAAATAATACATTTTCTAGAAATTTAATAAAAATTTAAAGTAATTTATCAAGTGAAATTAGCAAGGAAATTAAAATTTTCCTTTAAAAATCATGGCCAGAAATATTTTTGTAATATTCCCCGTGCTCTAAAATACTCTCCAAAATTTTTCGTGAATTTTTGGAGCTAAAGAAATAATTTTAAAGTCACAAAGTTCATTTAACTGATTAAATTAAGGGAAAAACGAATTAAAAATGTCCCCGTTGTTTTGGGCCGTTTTCGGCCCAAAATTCTCTCTCTCTCTCCCGCGACCGACGCGGCCTACTCCCCTCTCCCTCCCGCGCGGCCCACGGGCCACGTCCCTCCCTTCTTCCTCTCTCGCTCGGCCCAAGGCCGCCTCGGCCCATTCGGCTCCCCTCTTCGGCTCAGCCGCGCGAAGTCTGGATACCCTCCCTTCTTAAACCTCCACCGGGTCAACCGCCGCCATTACCGCCGCCTTTTCCGCCGCCGCCACCCTCCACTCCGCCGACGATTTCGGGCGCTCCCCGTCTCCTCCCCCCTATAAAAATCATCCCCGTGCTCCCCTCCAACTTTTCCCCTCCTCGCCCGAGCTCGCCGCCCTCTCCCCCGCTCTCCGCGCGCTCCGCCCGTGCGCCACCGCCCGCCGCAACCTCCGGCCCGCACGCCGCCGCTGCCGGAGCCGTCCCTGCGTGTCGCCGCTGCCCCCTTCAGCTTCGCCGCTGCTTCGCGCGCCCCGGCCGCGCCTCCACGCCGTCGTCCCGCGCCGTAGCGTCGGCGCCGCCATCGTCTTCTTCGGCTCCGGCCTAACCCGGTGAGCCCCTCTCCCTCTCCCTCTCCCTTTTCTCTCCCCTTCCCGGTGCGCCGCCCCGCCCGTGCCGTCCCAGCCAGTTGCCGCGCCGCTGCCTCGCCGTCAGACGGCCCATGGCCGCCGTCGCCGTGCCATGGCCGGTCGGCCTAGGGTTCGGCCGAACCCTAGCCGTCCGCCCGGCCATGGAGGCCGCACCCGGGCCGGCCCACCACTTCCTCTAGCCCAGCGGCCGTTGGGCCGATTGGCCCACCTTCTCGCGAAAAGTCTGTTTCGCGTCCCTCCTCCTTTCATGGGCCGTCGGCCCGATTGGCGCCGCCCATCGCGAGAAGTCCATGTTTGCTCCCTCCTCGCCTCCTTTCTCTCTCCCCCTTCTCCGTTGGGCTGCCGGCCCAAATGGCCCATCTCTCCCTCGCAAAAGTCCACTTCACGTCCCTCCTCGCCATTTCTCCTCTATTGGGCCATCGGTCTATTATCCTTTCTCTACACAAAAGTCTACTTTAAGTCCCTCAGCTCATTGGTCCTTTTTTCAGTACCAAGTCCATTTCACCTCCTTTTTCTCTTCTGTTCGCCGACACGTGTGTAGCCGACTCGTGGGCCCCTCTTGTTTGGCCCAATCCACACCCGGACCACGTGGCCGCCCACGGCTTCGCCGCGTTGGCGTCCACGTCGGCGCTACCTTCTCCCGTCCATCCGCCGTGGCCGACACGTCAGCACCACGTGGTGCGTTCATACTCGTGCGTGCTTGGACTTGGTCCACCGTGGACCGGCTGCCCTTTGACCCGTTGACACGTGGGACCCACCGTTCCGGCGCCGTTTCCCTTTGAAGATGTCCGCGTAGTACTTCCTTTGTAAAATTAATTAATAATTGCGCAATAAATCATTTTAATTTCCAGAAATTCATTTAAATGGCTCAAAACTTCTAAAATTCATATCTAATTCATACGAACTCCAAATTGAGCCGTTCAACTTGCAAAATTCATCTAAAATTGATATCTACCTGTTTGTTTACTTTTCATGTATTATTTACTTGGTTTTTATTAGTGTTTTTCCTCGTTTTGCGTGCGAGCGTGTAGATTCCGCCGTTTCGGAAGTTTGCGCTCGCGAGAAAAAGAGTCCGGAAGATTGTTTGAAGAAGCAAGGCAAGTCACACATTCCCCCTTGAGCATGTTGTACCTATTTTACGAAATATTTTACGTTTGCAAATAAAGTACATGTTTTGCTAATTACATGGGAATAGGGTTTACCTATTTGTACGCTTGTGCCATGTTTACTTGTTAAACCGTCTTTTGTTAACTGTGGGTGATGATTTGACTAGTGTAAGTCACTTATGTTGACTTTGCTAGAATTATATATGCTTAGTCATGCTTAATTACCACTAGGTCATTTAATGGGATAATTATACTGTTTACAATTAGCTTCTAACGAGCAGTTCGCTCGAGACATCTGACCATGTTTCATTGGTCGTAATTATCCAACTAAAATATGACCTAATGGTGGGCTGTGGGTGCATGGTTTTGCTGGTCGCACCCATGGCAATTAAAGACCGGTTCATGGGAAACCCTGAAAGAATAACAGTGCTTACCACAAGCAAGAATGGGCAACTGCTGGACTTGTAGTGTAACTTTCCTCTAGCTGACGTACACTGGTTAGGGTGAGCGTGATGGAGTTTGGATGGGCCCTGCGACGGTCTATGCGGCTGCCGGATTCACCAAGGCACGAGGGGGGCTGCCCACTGCCTTTTGAGGGGTGGGGGCGAAACCCGAGGTGGTACGATTGGTTAGAAGGGGTTATGCGAAAGGTCTTGTCACGATTTCCCCCTTTGCAGTATCGTGGCGATACTTCGGGGCATGGTAACATGTGTGGAATCGTGTCTTGTGGGTACAGTTGCGCACCTCTGATCAAAGTAAAACTATTCGAATAGTCGTGCCCGTGGTTATGGGCGATCAACCAGATTCACCGTAATTAGTCCCACCTTTAATAATTTGACTTAATGAACTGGTGTAGTTCAGGTGGAATGGTTGGGCCTGTTCAACGTGGTTGTAGCGTTGTTCAGTGGAGATTTAATATTGCCTTAATTAAACAACTGTTTTACTGTTTCAAAATATAAAGGTTTTTAACCACATTTCTACAAAGAGCCACAAGCCTCCCTTTGTCTCCCCTGTGCACGTCTGCATCATTGGTGTGGCTTGTTGAGCACGGTGGTTGTACTCAATCTTGCTATTTTTCCCCCTTTTCAGAAGTCTTGTACTTCTGAGCTGAAGATGAAGTTAGAGGACCAAGGCTCAGATCCCAGTTGAGTTTGCCTGTGGAGTGGAGCTGAAGCCCCGCTAGAATCGCCTTTTTCCGCTGCTGCTTTCTTTTCGGTGTGAGGACTAAGTGCCTCTGCTGTAAGTATTTATCGTTTTATTTACGTTTGGGTCTGTTTATTGATTTTTCATTTTGTGTACCCTGGTTGATGCCTGGACAGGGACTTAATACACAAAATGGTCTGGAAATTTGGGAAAATTTCCGGGCGTGACAACACTCGGGCACTCCAAAGGAACAGCATCCTCACGATTGACAAGCGTAGCGTAGATGATTACAGTGCAACGTAGTACTAAGTCAAGCCGTCCCATACCGGCGTGTGGTAGTACGTAAGGTGCTTGAATAGATGACAACATGTTCGGTCCTTAACAACCCAGACGAGGCTACTTGCATCAGGGAAAACCACAATCCCTTCATCGCCCTATCACTCGTCTAAGTTAAGCCTATTTTCCATATGAACCATTTAGTGTAAGTAGTCAAATTTTATGCCCATAAATCACAAATAGTGAATAAGTTCAATCGATAGCTCCATCCATCGATTTTAAACACTACTAGATCTAAGCATGGCTAAGCATCAGTAAACAAGTAAACCTTCCCAAGTATTTCCATCCCGAGGTTACAAGGATAAATGGCAACAACGAAACAAGGAAGGATATGCAGCAATTAGGTATAACCAATTCTAACCATTACCGATAAGTTTGTAATAAAACAACACATGCATACATATCGTTTTGCAATCAAATCATTTTAGCAAAATAGGGATTCTATATGCTTAGATGCTTGCCTGTCTGCCGTGAGAAATCGCACTCAAATTCAAGATCTTGCTCCACATACTCCAGAACGTCGGAATCTAAATAATCATAAAGTACGGTACAAATAAACATCCAAATAATGTGAAACATCCAAAATGCTCTAAAATGCATGAATTCCTCACAGTAGATTGGTCATATCCTAAATTGAATTTAGGTGAAGAAATTTCTATTTTAGCATTGCTATTTTGAAAGTTATGAATTTTACAAATTTAATGAAAAGAAAATTAATCACTTAATTAAATTTGTTTTAGGAGGTAGTTTTGTCAAATTCCTTTCAACCAGGTCAAATGGTATATACTTCTAAGATGTACAGCAGTGAAATTATAATTTTAGGAATAATTATAAATTTTCTAGAAATTAAATAAGTCCTATTTTGCAAAATAAGTGTTTATAAATGACTTACAATTTTAGTCTTAATTCCTGTACAGAAAGTACCATATTTGATTTCACCAAATTAAAGTTCATAATTCTATAGACCTTCTGGAGTTGGTTTTATCTCAAAAGGAGTTATAAATAATTTGATATGAATTTAACAAGTTTAATACAATTTTCAGTTTGAAAAGATATAGATTTCTTCCTTTTCTTTAATTTTTCCAAAATAAAACTCTTTGGGTCCACTGGTCAGCCTCTGGCTTTATGCAGAAAAGTCCCTGGAGTTCCTGGATTAGAACCCGAGGTCCTTAACACGTGCTAATACATATACTTTAAGAGTCCCTAAGGTTTTCAGTATTTGCTAATTAGTCCTTGGCCCCACAAGTCATACATAGAGGTTTTACAAATAGAACCTTGCATGTTTTAATGTCTTGCTAACCAAGTCCCAGCCTTTTAGATGAAGTGGGGCCCATCTGTCACTGACTCAGTGGAGAGAAAAGAAGAAAGCAGCAGCAACAGCAGAGCTCACCGGCGATCTTGCTAGCGGCGTCGGCAGCGAATGGCGGCTCCTCGGCCGGTGCAACCAAAAAGAGAAAGATGCTCCTGCCTCTTGCGCACCCGACGGTGGTCATCTCATCGCCGGTGATGGTCGGAATCGACGGCGATAACAGTGCAAGCGGCGACGGCTTTCGGGCTGCAAGTGAAGGAGAAGTCACGGGTTTGTTCCGGCTGATTTGATGCATGGAATTGTATGCTAAGGCCTCCAGGATACTCACCGAATGAGTTCCGATGGTTGAGAACCTCCGGTGGGTGGCAGTATGAGAAAACTATGGCGGCGGCGGCCGGAGGCTTCGGGTCAACGACGTCGGCTCGATTTAGCGCATGCAACACCTTTGAGAGCCATGCATGGAGTTAGAGACCTTTTGAAGATGACACATATGCAAGGAATCGGCTTGGAGCTCACCGGAGTGGGAGGAAATCAGCGACGGCGTCGGTTGGCCGGAGTTGGGGAAGATGACGGCGATCTCCCTCGTCGGTGGACGATCCTCGGGGATTCTTGAGGGCTCTTGCAGAGGAGTTCATGGTGGTGATGATGGCATAATAGCTCGGCCTGCGGTGGTCTCCTCCGTCTTGCGCATCGATGATGTCACTGGCGGCGCAGTCCGGAGCGCACTCTAGGTCTCCTGTGGACAAGCCCGCGTTCCTAATGTTTGGCTGCACGAAACGGGAGAGTGTCAAAAGAAGACTTTCTCAGCATGGAGAGGTGAGCATGGAACGTGGAAGAGATGGAGATGGCGGCAGACTGACAGCGGCGGCGAGCGTCGTCTTCTTCACGGCCGGTGGGAAGTTTTCAGAGCTATGGAGAAGCTAGGGTTTCTCTCCCTCGTTTGGATCGGCGCAGGAGTGAAATGGGAGAGGAGGTGATGCACTGGGGAGGTTATGGGCGAGCTCGGCGGCTGCCACGACGACGGACACGCGTCGAGCACGCCGGCGTCATCGTCCCGCTCTCTGTCTCTCTCTCAAGTTGCATGAGCGGTGGGAAATTTTGCACCGAGTTGGAGCAAGCTCTATTGGCTGCCAAGTGGGTCCAGGGTGATGTAAACCTAGGCAAGGTGAGAGAGATGGGTATAACTCCTGGTAGACACAGTGTTAGGTAGGTTTTAGGGTTATTCCTATTTAATTTTCCTTCTCCTTCTTGATAAATCCATAACTTCATTTCTGTGGAAAATAAAATAATTTGGATTTTTCTGGCGGTAGATAAAAATACCTAGATTCCATTTTCTTTGGTTTCACACAAAAATAATGTATATTTTATTCTCAGTAAAATAAAGAAATTCATTTCAGCCGAAATTGATTTGAATTTTTAAAAGGTCGAAACCTACAAAATAAATTCTGGAAAAATTATATTAATTCATGATAAATAGATTAGTATTTTAATAAATTATAATTCATATACCTTTTTATGTGATAAAATACACATATGAGATGTATGTTCGTTTTGCCGATTAGGGTTTTAAAATAAACTATAGTTTGATTGCTTTGACCTAATTAATTGGGGTATCAAATATACATATTAAATTATACCAAAATTCCAGTGAGATATATATATTGAATAGTATCTACATGAATTTCTCCATGATTTTATATTGCACCAATTATTTTTAAATATTCAGTAAGCTTATCTTTACATATATGTTTCCTATTATAAAATATAATTAAATGATTGTAAAATTATATTTAGATGATTCTTGACCTAATATGATGTTGTTGGGAAAGATTTATACTTTTAGTTACTCCACTTCATGTATTTCATATATATATATCCTTGTAAATATACATTAAGTATTTACTTCAAGTTTTTAAGTTAATGCCCATGAGTCCTAATATGAAATGTCAGTAAAAATCCAAAAACAAATAAAAGGACTCAAGTCACAACCATACATCATGCAATTACATGCGCACACTATGTGTTATTTTCTTTCTTTGAACTATCAAGAAAAAGGTTTTAAAATAATCATGAATTGTATATCAAAATTAGTATTCTTAAACTCGCCCAGGGTTTTTTTCTGTATGGAAGATTTTAGTGTCTCTAATTCACGAAAAAAAATCATTTTTACTATTTTGGATGCAATAGTTAAAATTTAGAATTTTTGGTATGTTACATAAATTGTACTAGCAGTCCTTATAAGCAGGTTTTATCTAGGTCCACAAACTTGCAAAGTAGGCATCGAGATCTCTAAACTTAATTTATTGTATCATCCCGGTCCTTAGTCTCGTTTGATCATCGCTACTACAGATAAGCACATAGAGGTCAGCACTATAGATACCGAAACAGTTAAAACCGGCACCTATAGTGCTTTTCCCGTCCTTGCGGGCGCAAAAATATAGAACCGGCACCTTTCAGGAACTATAGGTGCCGGTTCTAAAAAAACCGGCACCTATACTATAAATACCGGTTTTTTAAAAATAACTAGTCCTATAATATATTATAGGTGTCGTTTTTTTAAAAAACCAGCACCAAAAAAACTGAGCCGAGCCGAGCAATCGATCGACACCCATATATCCACTCGTTGACACCCGTCCTTATCCATACTCCCNACCCCCCCAATCTCTCTCTCTCTCCCCCTGCCCCCTCCTTCTCTCCCTCCGCCTCCTCTCGCCTCTCTCCCGCGGTGGATCCGGTAGCAGTGGCAGCTTTGGTAGCGGTGTTGATAGTCGTTACAGACCAATTTTGACCGTCAATATTCCTAAAAATGATAAAGAACTAGCAATGCTTGCATGCATATTTATTTAGAAATAATCTAGCTCCACATGTAATTGGCAAAGTATTTGACTACACGAGATTACCTTATAAATGGAGGAGAAATGGTGGAAAATACACGTTCAACCAAACAGAGGTCGACACGTGGCATACACATGGATGAAAGGGCCCACAAACCCAATGAAACACCTGCAAATGGGCCCAACCACCATGGCCCTGAAGGATCCACCAAGGATCCACCAAGAGAAGCCCTGAAGGACTGGGCTAGAGGGGCCAGTAAAGGGTCGGCCGACCACTGGGGTCGGTTGACCCAGGCCCAGCCCAGCTGGCGTTCAACTTCCACTACCGACCATCTATGACGGTTGTGACCGTTTCTATCGGTGGTAACCGCCATTAGGAAGGACACATGGCAACTTAAGGAAATAGATGCTCTTTTGATGCTTGGAATCTTCACCTCCTCCATCACTATATAAAGAGCTCTCATCCTCTCCTCCAACACACACCAAGAAGGACAAGAAGAAGCTCTCCATAGTTCATTACATTGTTCTAGTGATAGTAGAATTAGGAATAGAATAGTATTGTAGTTCTTAAATATCATTAAGTGGTGCTATATACCACGGAACTGTGGAGGTAGGCCGCTGGTGGTGACAGCCTAGTACGGGTAATCCTCCACATGCGTATATAGGGCTAAGAGAGGTTCCTGGTGCAGGTACTCCTCCGTATCTATAACCGGTTGGATGGCCATGACGGGTTGTCGTAAGGAACTCGATAATCAGGGGTGGTTTCTCCATATACCAGGAGGGCATAGTTAGGGGGCTCAGCCATGTAAATGTATAATAGCAAGTATATACTAAAATGAGTATATAATAGAAGTACAGAAATGAGGCTTTCTTTGTTTTTCTCTACTTAGCATAGATTTATTATTTAGAGAGAGTTATATCTTGTTGTCTCTTCTATGTGTCAACCTACCCTATGCATTATTGTTATAACCCCTGTATAGACTTTGATCTACATAAGTATGATATGAATTAGTAACATGGCATTCTCTTAACCATATCTTCCCTTAGGATTAAGTAAATACGATACCTTGGAATAATTCCAGGTGAAATGCTATAGCGGTATATCCGTGTGCTTGCAGAGTTATATCTGTAATCGTAAGAAATACCAACTAATGTTTTGGGTGCCACTGCTAGGAATTATATTCCTAGTAATGTCGTTAAGAAATATCAACAAATATTTCTAGCGCCGTTGGCGGGTATTATATTCTTAGTAATGTCGTTAAGAAATATCAACATGCATTTCTGGCGCCGTTGCCGGGGAAGATATTTGGCTTAAGAGTTTACCACATGTTATTAATTGATATCTACCGATGTTTGATCACTGTCCTTTGCAGGCCACCCTTGCTTTGTTTTCCTATTAAGTGAAAACAGGGTAGTGCATGACCGGTTTCGATTTGCGGACAAATTTCAAAAAAAATCCTGAAGCACTTTTGAGGAGAGTTAGACCCCGTGTTGTCCCTTCTCAAGTGACTCTGTCAGCAACTAAATCTGTCATTTCCGTGCCTTCAACATTCACGACAATGGCTGAGAAGACTCTCTGCGAGTTTGCCGCTCCCTCCGCTGATAATGTGCCTGTCGGGCCTAGAGTCAACATCGGAGATGTGGACTTCGACCTCAAGTCCAGCCTAATTTCCATGGCGCAGGCTAGCCCATTCTATGGCAAGCCAAACGAGCACGCAAGTGCTCATCTGCAGCAGTTCCTGGAGATTTGTAGCACATATACCCTCAAAGGAGTCAGCCAAGACGCCATCTGACTCTGCTTGTTTCCGTTCTCTCTCCTTGGGAGAGCGAAATAGTGGTTCT
Source organism: Oryza officinalis (assembly GCA_008326285.1). Taxonomy (NCBI): domain Eukaryota; kingdom Viridiplantae; phylum Streptophyta; class Magnoliopsida; order Poales; family Poaceae; genus Oryza; species Oryza officinalis. The sequence continues at coordinate 14,959,905 of BDMV01000008.1, forward strand.
ATTCGAATCATGCCATGATCGACACCTGGAACAAATGCTCAACTGCGTTCCTGTCAAAATTCTTTCCGATGGGCAAAACCAATGTCCTTCATGGAAGAATATCCAGTTTCCAGCAGACAAGAGACGAGTCGATCCTAGAAGCTTGGGAAAGGCTTTAGGAATATGTTACCGCCTATCCTCATCATGGGATGGACAAGTGGCTAATCCCGCAGAACTTCTACAATGGGTTGACTCCCACATCGCGTGATCATTTAGACGTTGCTGCTAGAGGAGCTTTCTTCTCAAAGACCGTCAGAGGTGCAATTGATCTGATTGAGAAGATGGTCTCCAACATGGGGTGGAGTGAAGAGCGACTTCAACCTCGTCAAAGGGGCATGCACACCGTCAAGGAGACGGACATGCTTGCCGCCAAGCTAGATCTCCTAATAAAATGATTGGACGACCGGGAGAAAGGTACAAAGCAGGATACCGTCAAGGCCCTAGACTCTCGCATAACATGTGAGGTTTGTGGCAATACCGGTCACTCCGGCATAGATTGCCCAGAGACCCATGAAGACGTGATGTTCATGAACAACAACAACAACAACAACGGGTACCGTCCACAAGGAGGTCAAGGGTGGAACCAACCTCGCCCTTTCCATTGTAGAATCAAAAGTGTTTGATTATCATTTTATGTGATGAAACATTGGTGGCTTGCGACATTTTATGTGTGTAATATTGGTTTATTGACATGGTATTTCATGTGATTATATATGATTGATTTTGTGAAGAGTTGTGTGGATTTGACCTGGCGGTCAGACCGACCAGGCACGGTCGGTTAGACCGGTGGTGTACGTGCGGTCAGACTGGCCGGCCCACGGTCTGACCGGGAGGTTACCTGTTCGCTTTTGGTTTCGGTTTATCTTTTCGGTTACGGATTGTTTCTTCATCGATTTGATTTCTAAATGGTTTCTATGCATATGGTTACTGTTGTTATACTAATGTGAGTCACGTTTGGACGAACTTGTGCTCGGAATATGGTTTCTTTATCGTATGTGTGCAGGTATTGCTTAAGGCCTCGGGATAGTGTTGCCGGTGATGGATCGGAGTCGACTTGGGAGAAGTGGACGTCCAAGGATCAAGAGATCACGTGGGATACTAAAAGGCTAGAGGATAATGCACATGGAAGATAGAGAATTCATATGGTATACGAGAGGAATCGTGTACGTATGGAAAGAGGAGTTGAATTTGGAAGGGAGTCCGAATTCGGGAAGATGGATGGAGATAAGGAAAGAGATGAGTTTGAAGCTTGCAAGAGAGGGTTTCTCACGTGGTTGGGAGTCTTAATTCGTGAGAGATTCGTGGGTTTTGTACAGCTTACTTCGTGTATAAATAGAGAGCGAGGGTGTGCCTCCTAGATATCGATTTTATAGATTGTGTGGTTCATAAGTTGAGAGAATAGCTAGGGTTTCGAGTAAGGTTGAGATTTTGATGAGGAGTGCTCTTGTTGCACTTTGTAAACACTTTTAGATGCAATAAAGTCGAGAGTTACAATTTATATCTTCGAGTTTGTCATCTACCGATGTTTTCTGGATCCTGACGGTCTGACCGAAGGAGTTCGTGCGGTTTGACCGGCGGGAGTGTGGCGGCGGTCTAACCGAAGGCAAGGCGACGGTCTAACCGGCCAGAAGGGGTGGTCTGACCGGCGGCTACACAGCGGTGTGACCGGTGGTACTTTGACAGCAGAAATTCTATTTTGTTCTTTAGATTGATTTCGTTTTTCTAGATTGGTTTTGTTGGTTCTAGAGGTAAGTTGTAATTTGTTTAAAGATTTGGTTTTTTGGTTTTCCCTACCATTCACCCCCCCTCTGGTAGGTTGGATTACTCTGTTTCGATCCTACAAGTGGTATCAGAGCCTCGTTCTTGATTGGATCTTTGTTGTTTTTCTTATCTATTTGATATGGCTAAAAAGTTTTCAAACAAACCTCATATTTTCAATGGAACCGATTTGATTATTGGAAGAAAAAGATGGAATCTTATATAACATCTCAAGGATATGACACTTGGCTAAAAGTTGCACAACCTTATGAAATTCCTACTCATATTGATACTCCTGCTCTTAAGTTAGATTTTGAAAATAATTGCAAAGCTCGCAATATTATTCTTAATGCAATTTCTCGCTCCGACTTTGATCGTGTTTCGCATCTTGTTACTGCTAATGAGATTTGGAAGGCTTTGAATGATTTTCACACTGCATCTTCAAACATAAAAGAGTTGCGAAAAGATGTTTTCAAAAAGGAGTATATCAATTTTGAGATGACACATGGGGAGTCTTTGGATGATTATCTGGGTTGTTTTAACAAAATTTTGAGTAATCTTAGATCTATTGATACTTCTTATGATGTTAATTATTCTCAGTCTGAGGTTGCTCGTCACTTTATGAAGGTTTGGGATGTTAAGGTTACTTCGATTCAGGAATCTGTTGATATGAACACTTTAACTTTGGATGTTCTTTATACTAAATTGAAAACTTATGAGATGAACATTCTTTCTAAGAGGACTGATTCGAAATTTTCTGCTTTGGTGTCTTCTTCTGCATCTTCTTCTGATTCTACTTCACAGTCGATGTTTACTTCTTTCTCTGCCATGTCCGATGATCAACTGGAAGAAATCAGTGAGGAGGACTTGGTATCGCTTGCTAATAGGATCTCTCGAGTTGTGAATAATGCTAGGTTCAGGAGAAGAGGAGGACCAATCCGGTGTTTCGGGTGTGGACAACCAGGACACATCCGCTCTCAGTGTCCCAAGGCTGGAAACGGTACACAGGAGGAACCAAAGGCTCAAGATGGATCCAAGGATGCCAAGCAGAACAAGAAACAGGCAAAGAACATGAAGATGAGGAAGTACTACCAGAAGGCCTTGGATGAAGCTTTTGCAGCTATGCAAGGATCCAGCGACGTTGAGTATTCAGATGATGATGAGGACGACAAAGGAAAAAGCATCGCTGGAGTTTGTCTCATGGCAAAGAATATTGCAGACTCTGATGAAGAGAATGAGGTAATAAACGCTCCTAGTGTTGAATACGTTCAAGAAGTAATTGCTAGACTTGGTTACAAGATTTCTAAATTTGAAAAGAAGATTAGTCAACATGAAGTAGTTATTGATTCTCTAAATGCTGAAAACAGTCGATTAAAATCTCTTGTTTCTGATGATGATGAATGCAAGTCTTGTGAGGTTTTATTTGCTGAAGTTAATGCTGTTAGAGAAGTCAATTGGTCTAATTGCAAAAAACTTGATGTTGAAATTAAGAACTCTAAAAAACTTGAATCTTGTCTTGCTCTTAGCTTTGCCATGAATACCAGATTGATTGATGAGTTGTTTTTGACTAAAAGAGCTTTGGATAAATGTCAAGTTGCTTTGTTTGCTAGCTCTATATTTAATGTGATTATCTCTAAAAGGTTAAAACAATCTAGTGCAAAATCTTGCTCAACATGTCTTGCTAGTGATTTGAAACTAAAAAATGCTTTAGCTCGAGTTAAGCATATGGAAGAAATAGTTAAGCAAGATGAAGTGTTTTCTTATCAAACATGTAGAAAAAACAAAGGTCTTTTGGATGCTTGTAAAAATTGTGCTACTTTGACTCCAGAGGTTTCTTACTTAAAAAGCTCCTTGCAACGTTTTTCTGATGGTAAAAAGAACCTCAACATGATTTTGGATCAATGAAAGGTTAGCACAAACAATCGTGGTTTAGGTTTTGACCCTTATAGTCACTTTTCTAGACATCCTCCTGTTGTTTTGAGCATAACTGAGAAAAGTGAAATTTTGACTAAACCTGATTCTAAACCTCCTGTCTTTAAGTCTGCTGGCATTATGACTTCTTTGAGTGCTTCTTGTTCTACAAAACCTGTTGGTAGTACTAAATTTGAGTTTAATGCTAAATCTGTTGTTAGTACTAAAAATACTGTTAATGCTAAGCTTGTTGTCTCAACTTGTGCATCAACTCATCGTGAAAAGTATATCTGTTCTTTTTGTGGTAAACATGGACATATTGCTGGTTTCTGTTTTAGACTCGCTAGAAAACAGAAAAAGGAACGGGAGATAGCTTTTGCAAAACAAAGGTGGCAAAAATCAGTTTTTTCCTCGAGGCAGGCGGTCAGACAGCAGATGGATCGGCGGTCAGACCGGAGCTGTACCACCGGTCAGACCGGTGGGAAGCTGTCGGTCAGACCGCAGGTACAGAGGTGGTCAGACCAGCCTCGGGCAAACTTTTTTAACAGGAAACATGTTGAATTTTCTACTGGTTATGTTCCTGTTGGTTCAGGTTGTGTGTCTCAGTACTGGATTCCTAAATTTTTATTATCTAACCCCAGTACTGAGGCTTCGGCATCTGCTTGTGTGTAGGCACTTTTGGCGAGGAGGGAGAACGTGTGGATCGTTGATTCGGTTGTTCGCGACACATGACCGGTGATAAAAGTTGGTTCTCCTTCCTCACGAAAGCATCAAGGAAGGATTCAATCATCTTCGGCGATGCTTCTACTAGCACGATCACTGCAACTGGATCTATCAAGGTAAGTGATAAGTTTACATTGAATGATGTCGCTTTGGTTGAAAATTTGAAGTACAACTTGCTCTCCGTTTCTCAAATTGTGGATGAAGACTTTGATGTTTTATTTAAGAAAAGTGAAAGTAAAGTTTTTGATTCATCTGGTGATGTTGTGCTTAATGTTTCTCGCTATGGAAGAGTTTTTAAAGCTGATTTTGAAAATAGCGTTTCATCAGAAGTTACATGTCTTGTTGCAAGATTCTCAAAAGATGTGATGTTTTGGCATCGTAGACTTGGACATGTTGGCTTTGATCATCTCACTAGGATTAGTGGTTCTGAACTTGTTCGTGGTTTGCCTAAGCTTAAGAAAGATCATGATTTGGTTTGTTCTCCATGTCGTCACGCTAAGATGATTGCTTCTTCACATACTCCTATATTTTCTGTGATGACGGATGCACCAGGACAGCTTTTACATATGGACACTGTTGGTCCAGCTAGACTGCAATCCGTTGGAGGAAAGTGGTATGTTTTGGTTATTGTTGACGATTTTTCTCGATATTCTTGGGTTTATTTTATGGCAACTAAAGATGAAGCTTTTGAACACTTTAAAAGTTTATATCTTCGTTTGGCTCTTGAATTTCCAAACTCTTTGAGAACTATTCGAAGTGATAATGGTGGTGAGTTTAAAAACGCTACTTTTGAAAGGTTTTGTGATGAAAAAGGTCTTGAACATCAATTTTCATCTCCTCGTGTTCCTCAGCAAAATGGTGTTGTTGAAAGGAAAAATCGTTCTTTGGTTGAGATGGCTAGGACTATGCTTGATGAATATTCTACTCCTAGAAAATATTGGGCTGAAGCTGTTAACACTGCTTGTTATATTTCCAATCGTATTTTCTTAAGATCTAAACTTGGAAAAACTTCTTATGAGCTTCGCTTTGGACACACACCGAAGATTTCTCATTTGCGTGTTTTGGGTGTAAATGTTTTGTGCTCAAATCTGGAATTTTGGACAAATTTGAATCTCGCTCTCTTGATGGTCTTATGTTGGGATATTCTGCGCATTCACGAGGTTACCGTGTACTTGTTTTAAAGACTAATAAAATTGTTGAGACTTGTGAAGTCACTTTTGATGAGGCTAGTCCAGGTACTAGACCCGAAATTTTAGGTACTCTATCACAGGTTCAGGGGGAGGATATTTTTGTGGAGGAAAGCGATGACGAGGACGACGAGGAGTCGGCCGGTCAGACCGGGGCTGCGGCCGGTCAGACCGGTGGTATACCGTCGGTCAGACCGGAGGCAAAGGAGCGGTCAAACCGGTAGGATGGCGATTCTTCGGGAGCTTTGGGTACAGATGCTAATAGACCTCCAGAAGCTTCAACTTCGTTAGAATCAACTACAGAAAATGAACAATCGTCAGATTTGAGTGCTCCACTTCGTATTCAATGCCTACATCCTTCGGAACAAATAATAGGTAATTTGGGTGAACGTACTACAAGATCAAAGGTAACGAATCGTGATTTTCATGCAAATTCTGCTTTTACGGCTAATTTTGAACCCAAAGATGTTACTCATGCTCCAACTGATGAATCGTGGATTAACGCCATGCATGAGGAACTTGAAAATTTTGAAAGAAATAAAGTCTGGTTTTTAGTTGAACATTCTATTGATCAAAATATTATTGGAACTAAGTGGGTTTTCAAAAATAAACAAAATGAGGATGGTTTAATTGTTAGGAACAAAGCTAGACTTGTTGCACAGGGTTTTACTCAAATGGAAGGGTTGGATTATGATGAAACTTTTGCTCCTGTTGCTAGGATTGAGGCAATTAGACTTTTGTTGGCTTTTGCTGCCTCAAAAGGTTTTAAATTGTTTCAAATGGATGTTAAAAGTGCTTTTCTTAATGGCTATATTCAGGAGGAAGTTTATGTTAAACAACCACCAGGTTTTGAAAATCCTTTTTTCCCAACCATGTTTTTTGTTTGTCAAAAGCTTTGTATGGTTTGAAACAAGCACCTAGAGCATGGTATGATAGGCTTAAAAACTTTTTACTTGCAAAAGGTTTTACAATGGGAAAAATTGATAAAACTCTGTTTGTTCAGATTTATGTGGATGATATCATCTTTGGTTGTTCATCTCAAGCTTTGGTTGTGGAGTTTGCTGACACTATGCGCAGGGAATTTGAGATGAGCATGATGGGAGAATTGACTTACTTTTTGGGATTGCAAATTAAGCAAACACCTCAAGGTACGTTTGTTCATCAAACAAAGTACACCAAGGATCTTCTACGACGCTTCAAGATGGACGATTGCAAGCCTTTGACTAGACCGATAGGAACTTCTACTGTTTTGGATCCTGATGAAGATGGTGAAGCTGTAAATCAAAAGGAATACAGGAGTATGATTGGATCATTGCTCTACCTCATCGCTTCGAGACCGGACATACAATTTGCTGTGTGTTTGTGTGCTCGATTTCAAGCTTCTCCAAGGGCTTCGCATCGACAAGCTGTGAAACGCATCATGAGGTATTTGAAACACACTCTTGAATTTGGAATTTGGTATTCTACCTCTTCATCTATATGCTTGAGTGGTTATTCGGATGCGGATTTTGGAGGTTGTAGAATTGATAGAAAGAGTACTAGTGGTACATGTCATTTTCTTGGTACTTCTTTGATTACATGGTCTTCTCGAAAACAATCAAATGTTGCTCAATCAACGGCTGAGTCTGAGTATGTTGCTGCTGCTAGTTGTTGTTCCTAGATTCTTTGGCTTATTTCAACTTTGAGAGATTATAATATTGCTTTTGATAAAGTTCCTCTCTTTTGTGATAATACTAGTGCTATAAATATTGCTAAGAATCCTGTTCAACACTCACGCACTAAGCACATTGATATTCGTTTTCACTTTTTGAGGGATCGTGTTGAGAAGGGAAATGTGGAATTGAAATTTGTGGATACAGAGTTGCAACTTGCAGATATTTTCACTAAACCATTGGATTCTTCTCGCTTTGCTTTTCTAAGGGGAGAATTGGGAGTTATTCATCCTTTTGGCATCATTTGAGGGGGAGAGTTGTTGGCTCTTTGTTGTATGCATATTTTCTTTCTTCTTTTATTTTGCATTCATGTTTTAATTCATGCATGGTGTTAAAAAATATATATATATAAAATGAGAAAAAGAAAAAGAAAAAGATGGATGAGCTTTGTTTTATATCTTAAGTATATTATAGTGTTTGCTAGCAATGCTTGTTAGATAATTTGATTACTATATTAGCTTGTGAGCATTTTAGTAATTATATGAGCTTTGAATATTGTTTTTAAGTGATATGATACATGACACATAATTCTTTTACTTGAATTAATGAAATATGCAATATAAAAGCAAGTGCTTAGGTTGACTGATTAATGCTTGTATATATATCTTATGGCTTGTTATTCCTCATGATAATCCTTTTGTTCCAATCACTGCAAGAGTACATACATGCTTTTTATAAAAAATGAAAAAAAAGAATACTGAATCCTTGGAAACAGTCTTGACGACAAGGACGTATTCGCAGTGAAATAAAAAAAAAGGGTGCCGAATCCTTGGAAACAGTCTTGACGACAAGGACGTACCCGCAATAGTTAAAAAGTTCAAAAATAAAAAGTATAAGGTTCTCTTGGTTATTTTTGGAGAAGGACATTAATTTGAGAAAGAGTATCAGCGCTATAGGTCTATATATTTGGGTTTTTCTTTTGATCTTTGAACTTGTGACTATGTTGCATTTTAAATCGTTGAAATCATGAATCATTAATGTTGACTTGATCTTAATTATAATCTTTAAGGTTCATGTTTTTACTCTAGTGCATGTTTGTTAATTAGCTAGTCACTTTTTCTACCTTGTTATTGCTATATATGTACTTGAGTTACTATTGGTATAATGCAACGCTCTTCCATGCTCACGATACATTGATGAACTCATTGTCAAAAGGGGGAGAACTAGGTAACAAGGTAACATCATTGTGCATCATTATCATATTCAAAGGATTTTCTTTCTTTTCAAAAGTGAGAGATTTGAAAATCTTCTGGCATTTTTCTTTGAAAATCTTCTGGCATTTGTAATGCTTTTTGGGTTTCTTCACAAAACAACATAAACCAATTGATTTTGTTGGGTTTGCCAATGGTTTCATTAAGGGGGAGATTGTAGAATCAAAAGTGTTTGATTATCATTTTATGTGATGAAACATTGGTGGCTTCCGACATTTTATGTGTGTAATATTGGTTTATTGAGATGGTATTTCATGTGATTATATATGATTGATTTTGTGAAGAGTTGTGCGGATTTGACCTGGCGGTCAGACCGACCAGGCACGGCCGGTCAGACCGGTGGTGTACGTGCGGTCAGACCGGCCGGCCCGCGGTCTGACCGGGAGGTTACCTGTTTTCTTTCGGTTTCGGTTTATCTTTTTGGTTACGGATTGTTTCTTCATGGATTTGATTTCTAAATGGTTTATATGCGTATGGTTACTGTTGTTATACTAATGTGAGTCAAGTTTGGATGAACTTGTGCTCGGAATATGGTTTCTTTATCGTATGTGTGCAGGTATTGCTTAAGGCCTCGGGATAGTGTTGCCGGTGATGGATTGGAGTCGACTTGGGAGAAGTGGACGTCCAAGGATCAAGAGATCACGTGGGATACTAAAAGGCTAGAGGATAATGCACGTGGAAGATAGAGAATTCATATGGTATACGAGAGGAATCGTGTACGTATGGAAAGAGGAGTTGAATTTGGAAGGGAGTCCGAATTCGGGAAGATGGATGGAGATAAGGAAAGAGATGAGTTTGAAGCTTGCAAGAGAGGGTTTCTCACGTGGTTGGGAGTCTTAATTCGTGAGAGATTCGTGGGTTTTGTACAGCTTACTTCGTGTATAAATAGAGAGGGAGGGTGTGCCTCCTAGATATCGATTTTATAGATTGTGTGGTTCATAAGTTGAGAGAATAGCTAGGGTTTCGAGTAAGGTCGAGATTTTGATGAGGAGTGCTCTTGTTGCACTTTGTAAACACTTTTAGATGCAATAAAGTCGAGAGTTACAATTTATATCTTCGAGTTTGTCATCTACCGGTGTTTTCTGGATCCTGACGGTCTGACCGAAGGAGTTCGTGCGGTTTGACCGGCGGGAGTGTGGCGGCGGTCTAACCGGAGGCAAGGCGACGGTCTGACCGGCCAGAAGGGGCGGTCTGACCGGTGGCTACACAGCGGTGTGACCGGCGGTACTTTGACAGCAGAAATTCTATTTTGTTCTTTAGATTGATTTCGTTTTTCTAGATTGGTTTTGTTGGTTCTAGAGGTAAGTTGTAATTTGTTGAAAGATTTGGTTTTTTGGTTTTCCCTACCATTCACCCCCCCTCTGGTAGGTTGGATTACTCTGTTTCGATCCTACATCCATCAAGGAGGTAACAATGGTAATTTCAACAATAATCAACAATAATCAACAGTGAAAGATCTTGTCTTTGGCCAAGCTAAAATAACTGATGCTTTATCTAAGAAATTAGCTGCTAATGACAAGGTATTAGAGAGCATAAATGTTAAGCTAGATGGCTTCGCCTCTGCCTTTCAAAACTAGCTAAGCTTTAACAAAATGCAAGAAACCCAGTTGGCTCAGCTGGCTGCTCTTGTTTCTGCTGCCAAATCTGGGAAGATTCTAGGGCAACCTGAACCTTCTTTAGAAAATGTTAAAGCGGTGACCACGAGGGGAGGAAAATTCACTCGTGACCCGCCATATCCTAACATTGCAAGAAATAAGAAGGAGGACAAGGAGGCTACGTCGTCTAGCATTGATGAAGAAAAAGAAGTTGTGCACAAAGGGAAATAGCGCCGCACGAATTTTGCGACACCAACATGTTGTCATTCCCCCAGCGCAACAGGAAGCCATATGTGGATGAGCAGTTCGCTCGCTTTGTTGAAGTTATATAGAAAATCCATATCAATGTCCCCCTGCTTGATGTGATGCAAGTTCCAACCTATGCACGCTATCTCAAGGACATCATGAACAACAAGCGACTGATGCCCACCACAGAAGTGGTAAAATTGACAGAAGAGTGTAGTGCTACTATACTCAATCGGCTTCCTAAAAAGAAGAAAGATCTGGGTTTTCCTAAGATTGCTTGTTTGATCGGGACACAACACTTCGATCACGCCTTGTGAGACCTTAGCGCAAGCGTAAGCGTCATGCCCAAGGAGGTTTTCGATAGGCTGAACTTCACGGTGTTGTCATCAACGCCGATGCGGATCCAATTGGCAGACTCCTCAGTCCGTTACCCGATGGGTATAGCTAAGGATATTCCAGTGAAAATTCGGGGTTTCTTCATCCCTGTCGACTTCGTGGTGTTGGACATGGACTCCGACAAGGAGACGTCGCTCATCCTGGGGCATCCGTTCCTGAGTACCGCGGAGGCAAATATTGACGTGGGAGCTAGAGAAATACGGCTCCATATCAATGGGAAGGAGAAGTTCGAGTTTAGACCAAGGGTGAAGCGATGCTCCATGATCAAGATCAAGTACGGGCTGAACCCACAAAATATCAAAGAAGTTGAAGTGAAGCCCCCAAAGACGGACAACGTCATCACCTTCATGATGAACTTCCTGGAAGGAAAAGGGATGGTAAGGCCCCGTAAGGATCTGAAGCCGGTATCAGTGGAGCCGGGATTATGTGCTAGAAAGCCTGTAAGCCCAGCACCCAAGAAGCAGCCGACCACACCAAAGGTAAATAAGAAGTAACATTTAAAAGAAAATTCACCCATACCCACACCTCCGGAGCAGGGTATTTCATCATCAATCTGAACACAACAGAGGTAAGATTTTGCTCATCAGACTTAAAATGACGCCGCCCTTGCCAACAGGTAAATTGATATGTATCCCATATTTGATTTCTCTCAATTTGAATTCCTTGCATTCAAGAATGTTTATCTTTTCATAATTTTGCATGTTGGAATTTATTTCCAGCGCATAAAAAAATCAAACCAAATAAAATGGGAGTAATTTTTTTACAACAAATTGATAAAATGAATTTTTTGAGCAGAGATAAAAATAATTCAAATTTCACTTGATCCCACTCCACCTAGCTATTGGATTGTGGGGCCTATGGGGCCCACCACAGGGTGGACCGACTCCATGGGTCGACCGACCCAAGGAGGAGGCCCCTGTCCTTGTCTTTTTGCCAGGCAACAGCTAGTGGGACCCTCTTTCCAAACATGGCCGTTGGATATCCTCTTTAAATAGAGGATGACTGGGAGTGGAGAGATCACCTCATGCACAACATTTTTCACTCCCTCTCTCAAGCTCTCTTGCTCTCAAACTTCATTTCAAGCTTTGTGGTGTTTGTCTCAAGTTTGTTCCCGGAAATTTTGGTTTGATTTTTGAGCATTTGCATGTTGCTTTGGTTTGATGCAAGAGCAACCGGTGGGTAGAATCGGTTTTGTTCCACTAATGTAAGCCCCGCTCGAGTTTGTCTTGTATTCTTGCTCATTTGTTGCAGCCATGAAGAAACAGATTTCAAAAATGTTCAAGAGAGGATCAAGCTCAAGATCAAGCCGTCATCACGAAGAATCAAGTGTGTACTCCTCCGACGAGCCCACGCCAAGACATGAAGGGCCGCAAGATGTACCTATGGAGGAGGTGGATGCTACACCGAGGCTCCTCGTCGACTCTAACCTCGACCTTGTGGGTGATCGAGAAATGCAAGCCTACAACATGCTCAAAGACCGAACGTTTGCTCACACCTGAGAATATGACCCAAATCTTCTACAAAAGATAGGTATGAATGTTGATTTTCATAATGTTTGGCAAGCTATAGGATGGGATAATTTTGCATGTGTAAATGAGCTAGGTTCTCAGTTGCTTACCATTCAATTTTTATGCACCCTACTAGAAGTAGATGATGGTATTACTTTTTGGTTTTTCCGTAAAGAGTACCACCTTGCTTGGAAGGATTTAAGTCTGCTTCTAGGCTTTGACAAAACTTGCAAAGTCAATTTTAGGAAGGAAACTCCTAACTTTGACAAGCACAAATTTTGGCAAAGTATTTCCGGTGAACCATTCTGTAGAAAGCCTAGAACTAATAACATTCATAATCCTACTTTGTGGCTTATGCATAAATGGCTTGGCTTGACTCTCTTTCCCAGAGCCGATGTTAGAATTATGCGTGAAGATGAATTAATTATGTTGTATGCCATGGTTAAGAAGATAAAAGTTTTTCCTCTATAGTGCATGACCTGCTAGTGGTTAGAAAATTTTAAGGTGACTGGACCAATTGAGTGTACTTCATTAATTTCTCGTATAGCTTATGAAGCTGGGGTAGTGTCAAATGCTCAAATTTCTTACATTTCTACACCCCGCTCATATGTTAATGAGGAATATCTGGTGCAAGGCCATACACTCAAACATGGCCTAGGTGATTCACTTATATTTTTCTCCCTCAGATATACAAATGAATCCCGTTACGTAACTCGGGGTTTTATTTGTATAATTGTCGAGTGCTAACCATTCCTCTCCAGTCGGTAGAGGAACCTCATGTGCATAATGTTTCTCGCAGGATGACACAAAGCATGGCAAGGGAAGCACATCAAGAAGTATCATCATCTTCACATCCGGCACAAGCTTATGAAGCCAATTGGGTTCCAACTGAGGATGCCCCCGGCTGGACCCAAGCTCTTCAACAAGAGGCCGAAAGTTCATGTTGGCCGAGTGCAAGCGACAGCCGATGGCAAGCGTATCATGAAATGCATTGGGGACAACACTCACACTCCTCCAGCTCGAGTGGCCTACCTCCATCCACCAGAAGGCGTCACTCTGTGTCCTTTCGAGGGGATATGAGTGAACTCACTCAGAGGATAGGCAACCTCAAGCTGCAGGCCGAAGATATCGAACACATGCTCGAACAACACGTCGTGCAGACACAAGAGTGACAGTAAAATGTTGACGCACAAGATTGACAGTAAAATGTTGACGCACAACTCTCCAACTTCAACAACATGATGCATCAACAGCAGGCTGACTAGCAGGCCTACTTCCACCACTAGGGGTTCAACCCTCACCACGGGCCATGAGAAAAGAAGCAAGCTTGGAGGGAAGATGCCTCTCCCCCCACTAAGGTAACTTATATCATTTCCCTTTTCACATTGCATTCATAACCTAAAAACAAAATAAAAAATAAAAAATAAAAGAACAAAAATATAAGATAGATTTCCCTATGCTACGTAAGACTGCTTAGTTCTCTATGTTGGATGATGAATAGTTGCTCTGTTTTATTTCCCTCATGTGCTAGTTCATAGTTAAGTATTCTCTCAAGTTTTAAGTCAGTAAGGCCAACCATTATCCAGGAACCTGAAACTTGTGAGTGGCACATTGCATGATCTAAGTCTAAGTTGTTGTGAGATATGATATGATAAACCAGAGTTGCTATGATCCTATTCTAAGTTTGACTTGAACTCTGGAGTTTTATTCCTCAAAATGAAAAGCTATCAAGTTCCTCATTTGATATAAATTCCTACCAGAGCCATATGTTCATTGCAAACCTTATAATATGGTTACTTGTACTTTCATTGAGCTTTGTCAAAATTATTGTGACCCGTGTGAGATGCCTTTCATGCTTTCATGATGAAGATCACACACGCATCTACATACATCCACATGAGCTAAACTTCTACACTGGAAGCTAGCATCCATTCCATCCATCATCCACAAAATAAATACTCCACATTATTTATGCCTCTTTCTCCAAAGTACCTTTCAAAGACAAGAGAGGCATGGCTAAGCAAAAAGAAACAAAAAAAAATGATTTTTCTCATATAAGTATGGAGCATCTATGACAAAAAAAGGATAGCCATGCAATCTCTCAAATTTTCTCTTTCAAAAGTTGAGGTATACAAAAAAAGGAGAAAGAGGTATACAAAAGGAGTAGTCTTATTTTATATCCATTACCATGTCACACACATGCACATTCTTGATCAAAAAGTATGATTTGCTATCTTCTTGGGTCCATACTTTTGACTTAGCAACATATGAGATGCAAGTATGCCTCATATTTTTCCCTACCGAGCTCCTCATATATGACCAGTAGAATAGGGACAAAAATACAATATCTTGGTGAGGAATACAACACACATTTTTGAGTGAATGAGAGAATCACTTGAGGAACTTGGTTTTTATTTACAAAATCTTTTGAAAACCTCCGAAATTAAAGTAAGACAAAGAATGAGTGAGTAGAGCTCTGCTAACCATTCTGCCTCTCAACCGCCCAAGACAAGGAGAAGCATGATGCTTCACAGGAATTGGGCGTATGGGTAAGCCTCCATGCCAATTGACTTAACTCAAGAGAGAGTACCCATACTTTGCACTTAGTGCCTTTGAGAAATAAAACATTGCAGCAACTCCTGATCAACAACCAATTTTTTAGCCTTGCATGTCCTTAAGCTTTCCTCGGGACGAGCAAAGGTTCAAGCTTGGGCGTTTGTTGACAGTCGTTACAAACCAATTTCAACCGTCAATATTCCTAAAAATGATAAAGAACTAGCAATGCTTGCATGCATATTTATTTAGAAATAATCTTGTTCCACATGTACTTGGCAAAGTATTTGACTATAGGAGATTACCTTATAAATGGTGGAGAAATGGTGGAAAATACACATTCAACCAATCAGAGGTCGACACGTGCCATACACATGGATGGAAGGACCCACAAACCCAATGAAACACCTGCAAATGGGCCCAACCACCATGCCACTGGACCAAGGATCCACCAAGAGAAGCCTTGAATGAAGGACTGGGGCAAAGGGGCCAGCCAGGGGTCGGTCGACCCTGGCCTAGCCCAGCTGGCCCTCAACTTCCATTACCGACCATCAATGATGGTTGTGACCATTTCAACCGGTGGAAACCGTCATTGGGAGGGACACATGGCAGGTTAAGGAAGAAGATGCTCTTTTGATGCTTAGAATCTCCACCTCCTCCATCACTATATAAGAGCTCTCATCCTCACCTCCAACACACACCAAGAAGGACAAGAAGAAGCTCTCCATAGTTGATTACATTGTTTTAGTGCTAGTAGAGTTAGGAATAGAATAGTGCTCTAGTTATTCAAGTCTTCCGAGAGAATCCCGGTATGGTTCTAGTAGCTAATATCTCTCTTGTCAGACTTTATGCTAGAATGATGAAATACTCTTCTTTATATAGTTATGGTACTTTACTCTATTTGCATAATTATTTGAGTAACAACTTTAGTCTAAACTTGCCTTGTATTAATTATATGGCTTGCTTACTGGATATATGCAATGGTATTGGCTTAATGTTCATTTATATGATTGCTCTATATCAACTGCATAGGTGTAGAGTAATATTTAGTAATGTAAGCATGGTGCTTAGGTTATTAAATATCATTAAGTGGTGCTATATGCCACGGAACTGTAGAGGTAGGCCGTTGGTGGTGACGGCCCAGTACGGGTATTCCTCCACGTGCGTATATAGGGCTAAGAGAAGTTTCGGGTGAAATGCTACAGCGGTATATCCATGTGCTTGCGGATTTATATCTATAATCGTAAGAAATACTGACAAATGTTTCGGGCGCCATTGCTAGAAATTATATTCCTAGTAATGTCGTTAAGAAATATAAATAAGAATTTTGGTCGCCGTTGCCGAGGATTATATTCCTAGTAATGTCGTTGAGAAATATCAACAGGTGGCAATAGGTGGATCCGGCGGTGGTGGTGGCGTCGGCAGTGGCCACGGGCGGATCCGGCAGAGGTAGCTCTCCCGCAGGCGGATCCGACGGCGGCGGCTCCTCCCGCAGTGGATCCAGTGGCGGTGATGGCGGCTTCTCACGCGGCGGCATTAACAGAGAAGTTCTTGGAAGTTCTCCTTGCGTCATGTTTAGATGTTGTTGTTCTTCTTTTGTGATGGATTCCTTTTGTGATTCTGTGATGATGATTGTGATCTATGTTGGCGATTTTGATTGTTGGGAGTTTGTTGTGGTTGATTTTGGGGGCAAAGTTTAGTTGATTTTGGGGGCGAAGTGGGGTGGATGCGCTCGATGCATTGGCTCGATGGCCTTTCTTTGCATTACTAGGACCTCAAAGGTGCCAGGTCTAGAACCGGCACCTTTAAGAGAACTCAAAGGTGCTGCCTACTGGGTGCCGGTTGCCAAATCCGGCACCTAAAGCATTTTCTGTAGTAGTGCGTGGTCTTGCCTACGTGGCATGCCACGTAGACGATGACATTGCATATTTTTTGTTTTTTTCTTTAATTCTCCCTTCTTCCTTCTTTTTTTCTCCCTCCTTCCTCTCTCCGGCAAGCAGCGGAGCACCATGGCCAACACCACCCGGAGCTCCATGGCCATCAGGTTCCACCCCACATAGGCAAGACAACAGTCAAATGAGGCTTTGGATTGTGATGATACAGTAAACCAAGTTTAGGGACCTCGATGCATGCTTTGCAAGTTCGTGGAACTAGATGAAACCTGCATACAAGTTTAAGGACCACTGATGCAATTTACTCTAAACAAAATCTCTTTTAAACTATATCTCGTGTAAGTAAGCAAACAAAATCTTATACTAGCCGGTTAAACCAATACTCCCTCCATCCTAAAATATAAGGAACAACCACTACTAACATAAAGATAGAAAGAATTTAATCACCTCAGTTAAATCACCTTGATATATGCACGCAATGTGATTGTGGAGCTTGATGGTAAAGGATTTAACACAAACTGAATGTAGAGGAGAAAGATGTGTTAGTTAATGTATGCATGCATACACCTTATGATAAACCCTGAGCTTCACTTGATACACTCACGGCTTTGATTGACCCGATCTTTCGTTGAGTTGATGATAACTACAATTTGAGAGAAACTTTGACGACCCGACTACAATCATATGAGACGTTGTCGTGTTGCGTCTTAGCGATCGATACACCTCTCGATGGATTGTTGATCTTGCCAGTGCAGATCAACCTTATTCCTGCAAGTAAATCGAAGAAACAAACAAGAATATGATAAAAGCAATTTGAATTGCAAATAGAAATTAAATACAAATGATAAGTTGGAGTTCCGTAATGAGAAAACGATGATCTATCCGATCACGACTTTACCCGAAAAAGTAGTAATGGCTAATCTTTAATCAAAACAATACCCAAGAAACCCTGAAGGGGTACCTAGCTATTTAAGGAGATGAGAGGATGACCAAGGGGGTCCCTAGGTTGTGCTCCACCAGGTAGGGGCACACCCCACATGGGCCCTACTTGGGCCGAGTCCCAGATGAAGTTACAAGCCTATATGCCCATTATAGGTGACGCAACACCTTGTTTCTATGATTGCGACCAACTATGATGGAATTTGGAGTCGATAACTCGAGATAACATGATTAGCGATAAGAAGTCTCTCTAGCTTGTAGTTGTCATCCATAGCTATAGAATGTTCTAAGTCAGAACATATGTAAACTCTATGCATCAAATACATTCCTTAATCATTATGTGTGCCAAATATTTGAAAAAGGCATTAGCAGGACATGAAAAACCAGATTTAGTAAATAATTTCTCCTTCAAATTTCTAAGCTCAAAAAGGTCATCAAATAAAACATATCCCAATGTATTCAAAGTTGATCGCAATTCATGTTCATCAACTTCATTAGCAATGTAAATAACATGCTTAAAATCAGTGCAGAAAGAATTAACAACAGGAATAGCATGTTCATTCATTAGTTGTGACATGGATATAAGTGAAACATTATCACACAACTCTTCTTTATCACAAGGAACAACAAATAATCAACTTGTGACAAAGGAATATCAACAATTGGTTTCACTAATGGTTACTCTACTATAACATGAAAAGTGGACATGTGTAGCTCAGTTTGAAAATACTCACCTTCATTTATCTCAACATCATTTAATTTACTTTGCAACCTTTCTTCAGACATCACAGGTGTTTCATGCTTTTCCTCTTTCTTCTTAAGTACATCATTCTTCTCCTTTTGTTGAATGTTTTGAACTCCCTGCAAAACGTTTGTAATAGGAGACATAAAAGATTACTCCTCTAATGTTTGTACATCATCATTGCACAAGAATATAGGATATTCAGAAATAGGAAAAAATCACATTATTCATGCTTTCTCGCATTTGATATGATTTGTCTCTCAATGCTACGAGCAAGCATGAATAGGTGTCCAATATGATTATATGTCATATTAGAAAGCATAATCTAAACTTCAAAATTAAGCCCCTTGAAAAATCTATGCATTGTGTTTTTATTGCATTCTTTTAGACCACAATAGATGATACAAACATAAAATCATGGATGTACTCCCTAATAGTTCTATCATCCTTTTTCAGATGTTCTAATTTCATAAGAAGAGTATATCTGTAATGAGAACTCACAAAACGCTTTCTCATCAAAGTTTTGCATGAATCCCAAGTTTCAGGTTTGTTAATAACATGGCTCCACCAAACTTGCAGAAGAACAACCTTAACCATTTGAGCAATAGAAAAATCATATTCATCAAATTCATTGTCTACTGCTAGCTCCCAATCAATATAAGAAACAGAATCATACTTTCCATCGTAGAATGGTAACTTAGATTCAACTCGTG
The DNA here is from genome assembly GCA_008326285.1 of Oryza officinalis. Lineage (NCBI taxonomy): Eukaryota > Viridiplantae > Streptophyta > Magnoliopsida > Poales > Poaceae > Oryza > Oryza officinalis. Next base: position 14,979,030 of record BDMV01000008.1, read on the forward strand.
AAAAATTATAGTCAAGTATCTCATATGCATCACGTGGAGAAGTCGTTATATCTCGTCGATGGTGAAGAAGTCGATGTTGGTCACAACCATCTCATATCTCCTTTCGCAATCCTGCCATGGTTTGTAGCTAACAAGAAACATACACAAGAATATGCATGCTCCTTTCAACTACTAGATAGTGGAAGCTAAAATATCACACACACTCGAGCTTTTAACTAAGCTCTTACAAGTTCTTACCAATGCAAGTGGAATGGTAACATACACTGACTCAACCAAGCACCCCAATGGAGGTTGGATGTATCGATACCTTGGCAAACACTTGTTGTACGGTAGCAATCAAATCTGTGGAGCTCTGAGTAGGCTTAAATATGTAGCAAAGGAATAGCAGATACTTAAATCAGAGAATGCCAAGTTGAATAATTGTTCAAAGTCAATACCGTGCTGGTCCTAGGCTAAAACGTGTTAGAGACGCGAGCTAGACACAAACGATACTACAATATAACACTAAAAATAACTCAAGCACAACTCTGATATGTGAAAGCAATCTCAAAGAAAACAATTAATCTTCTCTTTTCTTTCTTTCTTTCTTTCTTTTCTTTCTTTCTTTTTTTCTTGTTTTGGTGTGGCTTTTCTTTTTTTTTTCTTCAAGCACCTTCCTGCCTTTTCTCTTTTTTTTATTTTTTAACAAAAACTGACTCAAGGACCTCAATGTAAAATTACAGGGACTCAAATATAAAATATAAAATTACAGGGACTCAAATGTAAAAGTTCAAACCCTAAAATTTGAACTATACAAAAAAATGTTATACGGGTTCCTCTTTTGTGTCATTACATTGTTCTTTTCAATTTTTGCTTTGTGGAGTTTTGTATTGCATCATCGCGTCGTGTTGCTAGCATCTTGTCCATTTAGAGTTTCGAGTTCTGATCACGTTTAGTACCACTGCCGTTGCCACCACCATGTCTTTTTGTTGTCGGGACCTACGAAAACGGAATCGCCCGCTACTAGGGTTCTATTTTTGTAGTTTTCAGAAGTTTCTGTCGATCGGTTTTGGAGTTGTCAAGTTGCATCTAGGGTTTGCCTAGACCTACCCAGGCTTGTGGTTTTGCTCCATATTTTGTGCCTGTGCTGAATGAGGAAGATGGAATGAGGAGATTATATTAGATTGGTTTCTATTTGGTTCAGAAAAGAAATAGTAGATTGGATTAGATTCCATTTTAGATCTCATGCACAAGTTTGGACTCCTGGTTGTCCATCTCACCGAACCTTTTCTCTTCATCCTGCGAGTCTGACTCCCTCTTGTCATGCCCAGAAATTCACAAGTAATTTCCAAACTAATTTGTGCATTAAACCCTCATCCAGGAATCAGCAAAGATACACAAATTAATAATTTAATAAACAGATTCATCATAACTAAAGCGATAAATACTTACACAAGAGGCACTTAGTCCTCATCATGAGAAACACTACAACGGAAAAGAAAATCTAGCGAAGCTTCAACTCCACTCTCACAAGCAGCTCAACTGGGATCTAAGCCAAAAGTCTTCTCCTTCTAGATCTTTTTTCATCAACTGAGGTTGATAATTATTTCAAGGTAAGTATATGGAATACTCAACAAGCCACACAGCAAGTATGCAACTGCAAGGGATACCAAAGAATGACAATAATAGGGTTTATTTGCAAAGGCAGCATTTAGCAAATATTTAAAAATAGTAAAACAGTTGAGTAATTAAATAACAATATTAACCAATCACTGAACAACACTCCAATGCTGCACAGGCCCAACCATCCATGAACAGTCATGCCCGGTTGCATAGACCCAACCCTCCAAACCATGAATTAGCCATTCTATACCAGGAGCTAATAAATTATCATCAATTATCACATTATTATCATTAATGAGTAGTGTGGAACTAATCACGAAAAACATTGTTAGGTCCGCCCATGACCACAGGCATGACTATTCAAAGGTTTTACCAATGTACCCACAAGACACGGTCCCACAACATGTTACCATGCGCCTTAATACCACCACGGTACCTCAGAAAAGGGTTGTGCAGGACACCTAGTATAACACAACTCAATATAGTGCACTGCTCCCGGATCATAGTCACCCCCTTTAGCTAAGATATGGACTCCCCAGCGATCTCCCGTGGGCTTATCTTCGCCACTTCACATTCTAGCACTCTACATTGAATCATGCTACACCAAGTATCCAGCCGTTTCCCACGCTGACTTGTGGTTAGTACGGTTAATGCTTCACAACGATAGCTCGCGAACTGGTCCTTAATTGTCATGAGCACGACCATCAAAACCATGTGCTCATAACCCACCATTAATCAGGTTTTAGTTGGACCAATTAATTAACCAATCACGATTAGCCATCGTGAGCTACCATTAAATACCCATCATTAAGGAATAATGAAACATTAGTTATCCCAACAATGTGCTAATATTTCTAAGCATGACTAAGCAATTATATCTAATATCTAGCTGAACCAATATATTAGATCCAAGCTAGTCAAATTATAACCCATAGGATAATGAAGTCATCTTTGGCCATAACATAGGAAAAAGGCTCACATCACCCAATGACATTCGAAAATAAATGCATATTTGAATGAAATAGACAATTTAAATATAGGATCAACATGATCAAAGGGTGTTTTGAGATTTGTGTGACTTGCCTTGCAACCAAATGTCTTCAATTCGTCTTCCGGAACTTCTCCAACAAACGAACGATCCTTCGAAACGACGGAAAACTAAACCCTAGAATGCAAAACAAGGAAAAAGACAAATAAAAACCAAAAAAATAGTACAAATAAAGTTCATAAATAGGTAGAGCTTGAATTTAGAGACTTGAACGGCCTCATTCCGTGTTCATACGAATTAGTTATAATTTTTACAAGATTTAATCCAATTAAACCTATTAAAAAGGATTAAATAGTTTTATTTGACAATTTATAAATATTTTTAATAGATATATCTTGATTTTAGATAAATCTAGCAACTTGAACCACAATAATCCGAGTTACGATATATTACTTATGAATTAATGAACTTTTAATCATTTAAAACCTATAAAGAAAACAACTAAGTGATTTATTGTGTCAAATTTATAACTGGAAAAGGAGGAATATGACGTCAGCCCAGGAGAGAGAAAAGGCTGGTGACTGACAGGTGGGACCACTTGTCATAGGGACAAATGGTGGACCGGGTCTACCATGGACCAAGTCCACAGCGATGGTTCACAGTGGACCACAGGAAACAACGGCCCAGATCAAGTTGACCCGAGTTGACCAAGATCGGCAGCTAGGTTTGGAGGTGGACGTCATATGGACAGTGGAATAATGTGGCGCTTAGGTGGCGGATGACAGCGCGACGACGTGGACGCCACGCGAGATCACCGGTGACCGGGACGGGACGGCGGTGGCGACAGCGAACGGTGATGCTCCGGTGGACACTGAGGACACGAGGAGATAGAGGAGGCCAAGGGGAACCTTACCGACGCGACGACAATGACAATGACGAAGGAAGTGCTTGGCAACGAGCTCCGAGCGGCGGTGACGTTCGAGACGACAATAGCTACGGTGCTCCGGTGAAGTGGTGGCCGAGTACCTCCTTGCGGCTACGATGCTGACGACGACTTTGGTGACGACCGGTGAGGACGGGGTCGATGATGAGTGGCGGCTGGAGGCGCGGCGGTGACAAACGGCCACGGGTTCAGGGCGGCGAGATGATTCTGGCGGGCTTCGGCCTCGGGGAGATAGAGGCCGGGCTAACTCTTGTCGATGCGGTGTCGATGGAGGTAGCGGCGTAGGCCGGCGGCGATCAAGGCAATGGCACGACGCGGCCGGAGTGTGTGGCGGCGACGGAGAGAGAAGGCAAGTATGGGGGACGTGGCTAGGTCACAGGAAAAACTTGAGAAAAAGGTGGAACCGGATGAGGAGGTCATAGGGGTTCTATTTACAGCCACGGGAGGGCAATGCCGGGCCCTAGACGGCTAGGGTGGTGCCTGGAAAAACTATGGTTCGTCGGAGAGATAAACGAGCCTGATATGGAGCGATTTCCGCAGGATTTCCTTTGATTTCTTGAGGGGAAAGATAGAGGAAGTTTAGGAGATCAAAACCCCTTAACTAATTTCGGAAACGGGGCACGAATCGAGGAGATTTGGCACGGGATGTGGCAGTGTTAGGCGCACGGGAGATCGGCTGGACGTAGGAGAAGGTACTATATAGCGATAGGAACGTAGAGTAGACTTTTGTTTTCTTTTGTTTTTGGGCCGGCCTGTGGGGGAGGCGAAATGCACTTCGGTGGAGATGGAGAGGAGGCAGGCTGGGCTAGCGCAGAGAGAGAGAAAGGGGAAACAGATGGCCCGGATTCAGCCCGAAGCCAAGGAGGAGGATTTTATTTACCTTTTCAATTTAACTAATTACTGAAATGATCTTTTATTTATTAAAAATACTTTCAATGCTCAAATAATTCCAAGAAAAATCCGGAAAATACTTGGGTGATCAAGGTATTTTAAAAAAAATTATCTAGCTCCATTTGATGTTCAAATTTTCATAGATTTTATTCAAACACCTACTTTAAGCATTAAATAATTTCTAAAAATTCCTTTTTCACAACAATTTATATTTTATTGATTTTTTGGGTATGACACCTCCCTCTCTTAATCAGGTACATCCTAAGTTTTGAGTGTTGTCAAACACCTTGGTGAATTTTTGTTTGGTGTCGGTTTTGAGATCTGTTTGGAAAAACAGAACCGGTATAACTTCAGCATTCCATTTTTGTACAGTGAAAATTTTAGGGTTTGGACTTTTACATTTGAGTCCCTGTAATGTTTTTAATTATATTTGAGTCCCTGTAATTTTACATTGAGGTCCTTAGGTTGGTTTTTGATTAAAAAAATGAAAAAAAAGAAAAATGGCAGGATGGTACCTAAACAAAAAGAAATGAAAAGCCGCACCAAAAAAAGAAAGAAAAAAAGAAAGAAAGAAAGAAAAAAAGAAAAGAGAAAATCAATTGTTATCTTTGAGATTGCTTTGATATATCAGAGTTGTGTTTGAGTTATTTCTAGTGCTATATTATGGTATCATTTGTGTCTAGGCTAGCGTCTCTATTACATTCTAGCTTAGGATCAGCACGGTACAGACTTTGAACAATTATTCAACTTTGCATTTTCTGATTGGCATCGATACATCCAACCTCCATTCGATCTAGGTTTAGTCGGTGCGATCACCATTCCACTTGCTTTGGTAAGATCTTGTAAGAGATTGGTTAAAAGCTTGAGGTGTGTGTGATATTTGAGCCTCCACTACCTAGTAGTTGATAGGAGCGTGCATATTCTTGTGTGTGCTTCATGTTTGCTACTAACCATGACAGGGTTACGCAAGGGGATACAAGATGGTCATGCTCAATATTGACTTCTTCACCTTCGATGAGATATGGTGACTTCTCCACGTGATGCATATGAGATACCTGACTATAATTTTGCACGAGTAGAATCTAAGTTACTATTCTATGATTATAAGTATGATTCTGTTGCTTATGTTGCTTGGGAGCTAGCAGTAGACAACGAATTTGATAAATATGATTTTTCTGATGCTCAAATGATTAAGACTGCTAGTAGTAAGTTTACCTCTTCTACTTTCTTTTGGTGGAGTTATGTTAGTAACAAACCTAAAACTTGGGATAAATGCAAAACCATGATGGGAAAACATTTTGCAAGTTCTTATTACAAATGTACTATTCTTGAAAAATTAGAAGATCTAAAATAAGCTAATAGAACTGTCAGGGAGTACATCCATAAATTTCATGTTTGTATGATTTATAGTGGTCTAAAGGAATGTAATGAAAACACAATGCGTAGATTTTTCAATAGGCTCAATTTTGAAATTTAGATAATGCTTGCTAATGTGAGATATAATCATATTGGACACCTATTCATGCTTGCTCGTAAAATTGAGAGTCAAATTTTATAAGATTTCATATCAAATGCGGGAAAGTATGAACAATGTGATTTATCTTTTGTTTCTGAATCTCCTATATCCTTGTGCAATGATGATGTGCAAACATAAAAAGAGCAATTTTTTGTGTCTCATGTTACTAATGTTTTGTAGGGAGTTTACAACATTCAACAAATAAATAGGTGAGTATTCTCAAGCTGAGCTACACATGTCCACTTTTCATGCTATAGTAGAGCAACCATTGGTGAAACCAATTGCTGAGATGCCTTTGCAACAATTTAATTTACTTGTTGTTACTTATGATAAAGAAGAGTTGTGTGATAATGCTTCACTTATATCCATGCCGCAACTAATGAATGAACATGCTATTCCTATTGTTAATTCTTTCTGCACTGATTTTAAGCATGTTGTTCACATTTCTAATGAAGTTGATGAACACGAATTTCTATCAACTTTGAATACATTGGGATATGTTCTATTTGATGACTTTTGTGAGCTCGATAATTTGAAGGAGAAATTATTTCCTACTGATTTGTCATGTCCAACTAATACTATATTTCATATCTTTGGTGAATATAATGATAGAGGAATATATTTGGTGCATAGAGTTTACCTATATTCGGATTTAGAACCTCTTGTAGATGTGGATAAAACTTTCAAGCTAGAGAGACATGTTATTCATAATCATATTATCTCGAGTTTGTCTTATTTTAATTTGAAAGAAAAGGATGATTCTGAGGAAGAGGAGCGACCGAATCACTCAATGTGGTCACCATGCAGCCGGGTAGTTTCGCCACTTGAGTACTTGGCTTCTGAAGAAGGGGAGCAAAGCAGTAAGCGAAACAATCAAATGTGGTATCCACATTCTTTGTTGTGCATCCATATCAAGCATATTTGTTTCGTTGGATATTAATACTATTTACTAATGACTGATAATATTACATGACAAAAGTTTGTTGCCTTTTTTCATGTAGAAAATTCTATGGGCAAGATCATGCAATACGCAAAAAACACCATATAAAAAAACCGAGGACGGTTTTCCATGAAGAAAGGGAGGATGATGTGACCATGATTACCATTGATACAACAATTGCTCACATCATACGACAACTGGAAGATATCGAGATTGAGCCACAAAAGTTCTGAAATCCAATTCGGCCGCCTGCTACAGTGCTCAATTTAAACGGCCGCCAAATATGCATACGAGCTCCATTTTCTGGCCGTGAGTACTTGATGGAAAACTCTTGAAGTCTTCTTTCTAACAGATCCAAAATCATCTCCAAATTCCATCTTAGTCGGCTGCAATCAAAGAAACATGATGCCACGTCACCTATAATTTGTCGATGGGCTTGTAACTTCATCTGGGACCCTAGCATAAGCGGGCCCATGTGGGGTTACACCGCTATAGATAATACATACAGTAAATTCATGGATTTACTCCCTAACAATTCTATCACCTTTTTTCAGATATTCTAATTTCTCAAAAAGAGTACATTTGTAATAAAAACTCACAAAACACTTTCTCATCATGGTTCTGCACTTATCCCAAGTTTCAGGTTTGTTACTAACATGACTCCACCAAAAGAAGGTAGAAGAGGTCAACTTATTACTAGTTGCCTTAATCATTTGAGCATCAAACAATTCATATTTATCAAATTCATTGTCTACTGCTAGCTCCCAATCAATATAAGCAACAAAATCATACTTACCATCATAGAATGACAACTTAGATTCGACTCATGCAAAATTATAGTCAGGTAGCTCATATGCATCACGTGGAGAAGTCGTCATATCTCGTCGAATGTGAAGAAGTCGATGTTAATCAGAACCATCTTGTATCCCCTTGCGTAACCTTGCCATGGTTAGTAGCAAACAAGAAACATACACAAGAATATGTAAGCTCCAATCAACTAATAGGTAGTGTAGGTTCAATTTTCATACACACTCAAGCTTTTAATCAAGCTCTTACAAGATCTTACTAAAGCAAGCGGAATGGTGACCACACCGACTCAACCTAGACCTAATGGAGGTTGGATGTGTTGATGCCTTGGCAAACACTTTTCGTACAACTATAGTCAAATATGTGGAGCTTTGGGTAGGTTTAAATATGTAGCAAAGAAATAGCAAATGCTCAAAACAGAGAATGCGAAGTTATATAATTTTTCAAAGTCAAGTACCTCTGAGTAAGGGGACCAAAACCCGTTGCCTTACCACCATGCTGGTCCTAGCCTAGAATGTATTAAAGACGCGAGCCTAGACACAAACGATACCATAAGATAGAACTAGAAATAACTCAAGTACAACTCTGATATATAAAAGCAAACACAAAGATAACAAACTCTAAATAGACTAGACGCTAAGACCAGCAACACGACTCAATGATGCAACATAAAACTCAACAAAACAAAAACCGAAAGGAACAATGCAATGGCACAAATATGGCTAGGTAAAGGATGGAATTCTTTTTTTATGGTTATTTTCTTATTATACGTAGATAAAAAAACTCACCAAACAATGAAAGCTCTGATACCACTTGATAAACCCCGAGCTCCACTTGATACGCTTATGGCTTTAATTAGGCCGATCTTTCGATGAGTTGTTGATAACTATGATTTGAGAGAAACATCGATGACCCGACTATAACTGTACGAGACATTGTTGTGTTACACCTTAGCGATCGATACATCTCTCCATGGATTGTTGATTTTACCGGTGCAGATCAACTTTATTCCTGCAAGCAAATCGAAGAAACAAGCAATAACAAGATAAAAAATAATCTGAATTACAAATAGGAATTGAATACAAATGATAAGTTGGGGTTCCATAACTTGAAAACGGTGATCTAACCAATCACGGCTTATCCTAGAAAAGCAGTAATGGCTAAACTTTAATCTAAATAAAACCCAAGAAATCCTGAAGCAGTACCTAACTATTTAAGAAGATGGGAGGACGACCAAAGGGATCCCTAGGTCGTGCTCCACCAGGTTGGGGCGCACCTCACATGAGCCTATTTGGGCCGAGGTCCTAGATAAAGTTACAAGCTCATAGGCCTACTATAGGTAACGCAACATATTATTTCTGTGATTGTTGCCGACTAGGATGGAATTTGGAGACAAGGTTGAATCCGTTGGAAAGAGCACTCTGAGTGCTTTCCATCCAGTACTCACAGGCCAAAAACATAGCTCGTATGCACATTTAGCGGCCGTATGAATTCAACGCTATTGCAGGTGGTCAAATTGGATTTCAGAACTTGTGCAATTTGATCTTGATGTCTACCATTTCAGCTATGATGCAAGCAACGGTTGTATCAATCGCAGCCATATTCACATCACCTTATATTATGAGACAAAAAATAGTTGTGCCTTATATTTTGAGATCGTGAGAGTACAATGAACTGAACAACTACATGTGTATCTTCTTATCCTAGCTAAACTAAGCATGGATGAAGAAGATAGGCTAGACTAAGGAGATACAAGCAACCAAACGTCCCCTTAAGCGAAGCTGGAGCTAGGATCTAAACTCACCCGTGGGGGGCGGATGCCCATCAAAACACATGAGCAAAACCCATTACTACCAGGCTGGCCAAATACTTAAGGCTACGTTCTGTAACTCCTCACAGCTTTTACCCTCTCGTTTTCCGCACACATATTTTTCGAAAAAAGAATTTATTCTATACTACTAAGTTTGTCTCAGTTCATTAATTTACCATTGGCATTATATATATCTATAATATTAATATACCAACGAGTTTACAATCGTTCTACAATATACCATTAGGTTGATATTTTTTTCAAAAATACCTAAAATATCCTTATAGACATACAAGACTACAATTGATTTATCATATTAGAAGTTTAAAAAAACTACGATTGTTTAGCCTCTTTACACAATGTGATAGTTTGTGTACAAGTTTAAAGATTTTTGCATTTCTATTTTCTTAATAAAATAAATTTTATCCGTTATATGCTATATCGAATACCTTTTGTATTGTTATTTTGAATGTAAATCATCTATCAAATGCTACACATAATATATTTTTTCTATTATCTTTTTTACCTGAATTTTATGCTATTATCTTTTGGTTAAGCAATTTCTCTCTCATATATCAGACAAAATTCTTTTTTTAAAAAAAATACTAAAATGTAACTTCAAGTTTATATACATATTTTCATGTTACATAAGGAGGCTACATAAAAAATTCATATTTTTTTGTAAACTTTTAATGTGATAAATCATTTGTTAACCTTGTATGCGTTGAAGGGTATTTTGGATATTTTGAAAAAAAACATAGCTCAATAACTTATTGTAGAACAAATGATAAACTCTATATTATAAAAATAAACAATATCAATAATAAATCATTGAACCGACGACAAAGTTAATGACATAGAATGAATTTTCTCTTTTCTGCACTGCTAAACGATGCGTTTTTAAAAAAATAATTTTGTAGGAAAGTTATTTTAAAAAATCATATTAATTTATTTTTCAAATTATTTTAACAAATACTTAATTAATTATGTGTTAATGGCTCATTATGAATCCTGATCGGCGCTGCAAACGACCGCGACTCCGCGAGGTGCGACGCGACTGCGGGATTCCCCTGAGCGACGCTGCCCTCATTCCTCCCGCGCGATGCGAGCGGCTGCTCGATGGAGATAGGCACCTCGCCAAGCTGATCGCCGCCGCCGCCGCCCTCGCCTCCGTGCCACCCCCGTGAGAGCTACAGCCGCTGTTTACCCCGAGGCGAGAGTAGCCCCGGTGCCACAACACTGTCCGGCGGCCATGGACGCTGTGACAGGAACCGCAGCTGTACATAATCCGCACGCGCCTCTGCCTGTCTGCGTCGCGGCCGCTGACAGCGGTGGCGCAGGCAAGGTATTCGACGAAATGCGTCGTGGCTTCTGAGGCGCCAAGGCTCGACGAGGCGCAAGCCCGGCCGTGGGCAGACCTCCCGGCGGACATTCTCGGCCTCGTGGTCGGTTGCCTCCCCCTCGTCGAGGACCGAGCCAGGCTGCGCTCCGTTTGCCTCGCTTGGCGCGTCCTCCACCAGCGGTTGCCGCCGCCGCTGCCCCTGCTTGTGATGGCCGACTTCTCGTTCTCCAGCTTCTGCGCCGGGAGGGCCATCACGGACGTGCGCGGCCACATCCCGCTGCCGGAGAGGGAGAGGGAGACGGCGGCGGGTGACAGCGTCTGCTGGGCTCGTGCGAGGGATGACTCGTTGGCGTGAAGGCCAACAAAGGTCGCTACTTTGGTGACCGCCGGTGTTTCTTGATGAACACATTCTCCTGGGATGTTATCCGTCTCCCGCCTCCTTCGGGAGCCTCCCGCTCCGCTGATGCCTTCACTAGGTCTCTCCCCATCATCAATGGCTCTGGTGTCGTGCATTGCACGATCAAGGCAGCACAGTGTGTGATGTTGTTCTGGAAGGTCGTCTTGTCCTCTTCACCTGCCTCTGGTTCCGAGTGTGTTCCAGTCGCCACCTCCATGGTCAAGGATGCAGTTAAGCTTGCTCTCTGGCGGCCTGGGATGAAGTCCTGGTGCGTGTGTGATGGTGATACTATCATTAGGTCCATTGATATTGTCTTCTGCAAAGGGAAGCTCTACATTCTCAGTTTCGGCGAATTCACTGCTAACCTCTTAGTCTTTGAGATCTCTGAAGACGACAATGGCTTGATGGTTTCTCGTGTTGAGTCTTGTGTGATCAAACTGCCTAGGGTTTTGGGTACGGGAAACTTTTTTAAACACTCGAGCGGACGTTCATCCGTTTTTTGCATGTCAACTGAATGGCTATGAAAAAATTTCAAAAAAATTGACAAGATAGACTAATATGTAATAAATCACTGTATAAACATGTAAGTTCAAATTCAACTTCTATAAATTGTAACAAAAATAACAAATTTGACTGTGAATACACGTTTACTAGTGAGAGTTTAATTTGTTATTTTTGTTACAACTTTTACACGTCGAATTTGAACTTACATGCTTGTGAAGTGATATATTACATATTAATCTATCTTTTCAATTTTTTTGAAATTTTTTTCATAACCATCTATTATGCATACAAGAAATGGGTGGATGTCCACTCGAAAGGTTAGAATTCATCTCCTCATGGGTACCGCTAATGAGACTTGGAGCACAGTAGAGTGGCGTGGGAAACTGTTGATAGTTGTGACATACTTTGGTGAATTTGGGCACAACATTATTGAGATTAGAGTATATGAGGTGGACTGCAGCACAAACCCTGTCACATTCACTGAGATCAAGAGCTTGGATGGCGACTGCATCTTTATCAGCCCACTCAGCAGGAAGTGTGTTTTCGTTCATCTCATTATGATGTAGTCAAAGATGATCTTATCTATTTTATGGATGGTCGCTCTTTTGATAAATCTGTGTACAACATGAATGATGGTACAATGGCACCAATTACTGCAGACATGTCAGAGGACAAAATTTGGAACCAGATGGAAGATTGATAAATTCAACATGGTTATTTCCTTCTGAATGAACTGCTGCATATCAACCCTGCTCCTAATGAGTCTTAATGTATGAAGCACTGATTATAGTAGTAAACTTATGCATACTTAATTTGTTTTCATGTACCTATGTGAACAAATGGATTTTTAGTTGCTTTCGCACTCTTGGTTGTGGGGGTGTTTTAAGTTCCTGTCTATATGTAATTATGAACAATGGTTCTCAGATTTCCCATGCACTAGTATGCTGCAATGCAGTTATATCAATTTCTCTTTTAATTCACGGTTGAAATGTTTTTGGTGTTTCTGAGCATGGACCCCTGGGCTGTGCTGTCATTCTTCACTGTTTAGGAATCTGGAGCAGTGTGGAGATTACGGGTACCGGATACCCTCACGGCTAGCTTATCCGACTTACCATAGGGGATAGGTTATGACTCATGATTATGTAAACCGACTATGACTTGGGTATTACGTTACCATTGTATAAGGTAATGGCTCATAGTCTAAAGTTGGTAAGATAGAGGAGTCTGACTTAGAATATGAGTGGATCTCCGACTTGTAAACCCCCCTCCGAGACTATATAAGGAGGGTAGGGGTGTCCCTTGAGGGAGAGATGGATAAACAAAGACACAAGTACACGAGTACACAAATCCACGAGATCAAGAGATCAAGAGATCAATAAACCACTCGGCGGATCGAATCCCCGAAACAGGAGTAGGGTATTACCTCTCGTTACAGATGGCCTGAACCTGTCTAAACTTTTGTCCCGACTAACCCATCGTGTTTGGCACTTGACTGCTACCCCAAATTCTATTGCCGAAACCAAGTTTCGACAGTTGGCGCGCCAGGTAGGGGTAGTGCGTCAAGTTTTCTTCTTCATCTCGCCGACAAGTGCGATGGGATCTTCATCAGGCATCAACGACTTCGCCCTCCCTCCGGGGCAGGCGTTTAGCTTCGGCAGCCTCAACTTCATCACCGACAATTTCGGCAAGATTTCTCTCCTTGACTCGGATACGAACCAGTTGGGAGGGGAAAGCCACTCGGCGACATTCGGGTTACCAAACGACGCTGAGATCTACCACAATCTTCTATCTTCCGAGTTGGAATCGATCCACTTAGGAGAATCTTCTTCATCGTCACGCGACGGTCCGAGCTTCAGGGAAATTGCCGTCATACTTCAACCGCTCGGGTCGTGCTAATCTACCGAGATCGCTGATTACCTCAGCTCTACGACTTCGTCTTCACCGTCGGTCGTCTTCGTCATCACTGACCGGTTTCTTCGCCTCCATGGATGGCATGCTCCGCCGCCGTTGCTGATAGCGACATCGTCTTCACCGTCGATCATCTATGTCATCACCGACTGGTTTCTTCGACCCACGGTTGGAGGATTCTGTTGCCGACTGGTGTTTTCGCTTCCATGGCCGTGCATCTTTGTCACGTTGTTGGGAATCCTAACCTTCACCATCGATCGCCTCCACGCTGCTTTCTCGGTTGGTGTCTTCGTCGCCATTGATGGACGACCTTGTTCCTAGAGCAACCACCGATACCGTCACCGGTGGAAACACCAAAAAGCTAAGTCATCATTAATCTTCTTCTCTATATGATATTTTCTTTTTCCTCTGCCTCACTACATTAACTAGTCCTCCGTTGAGCAGTGTGTTGGGGGCTACAGATGTTATATCATATTTTTTCAATAATTTTTATAATATTTATCTTGATTGCTTGCGAAATAATCTGAGTAAAAAAGTGTTGATCGAGTTGTGCAACTCTATTTTCCCTATGTTTTCCGTTTGGTTTGTCGATGGATAGTTGCCTTTGGGCTGAATCCTAGCACCCGGAGGCTCGTTGAATGGAGTGTATAATGCACGGTACTAAGTATTACTCGGAAGAAATCAAAAGCATAGAGATAAGATAATTTGTTTTCTGCTCTAGAAAATTGCAAAAGTACCTGAGTAGTAAATTCTGATACATGAAACTTTGTTCCATTGATGACGAACTCATATGAATATGACTAGTCAGGCAGAGTGTTTAAACGTGATGAGTCATCTACTCAGGGAAATCAATATCGACGAGAGGAGAAATACATGCTTATAAATATTTTAAATGCTTGAATTTTCCTCAAGTAATATATTTGCATCAGATACTACTCATCCTATGCGTTTGTACCGCAGGATCAATTAATTATACATCTTCATCGTCGGCCTGCCTTCGCTGCCGCCAACTGGTGTTTCCGCCTACACGGTTGATTAACGACATCACCGTTGTTGGGCGTCTACGACTTCATCGTCGGCCAGCCTTCGCCGCTGCCGACTGGTGTTCCTGCCTACACGGTTGATTGACGACATCGCCGTTGTTGGGCGTCTATGACTTCATCGTCGGCCTTCCTTCGCCGCCGCCAACTGGTGTTTCCGCCTACATGGTTGATTGACGACATCACCGTTGTTGGGCGTCTACGACTTCATTGTCGGCCTGCCTTCGCCGCCGTCGACTGGTGTTCCCGCCTACACGGTTGATTGACGACATCACCATTGTTGGGCGTCTATGACTTCATCGTCGGCCTTCCTTCGTCGCCGTCGACTAGTGTTCCCGCCTACATGGTTGATTGACGACATCACTGTTGTTGGGCGTCTACGACTTCATCGTCGGTCAGCCTTCGCCGCCGCCAACTGGTGTTTCCGCGTACACGGTTGATTAACGACATCACCGTTGTTGGGCGTCTACGACTTCATCGTCAGCCTTCCTTCGCCGCCGCCGACTGGTGTTCCCGCCTACACGGTTGGTTGACGACATCACCGTTGTTGGGCGTCTACGACTTCATCGTCGGCCTGCCTTCGCCGCCGCCGACTGGTGTTTTCCGCCTACACGGTTGATTGACGACATCACCGTTGTTGGGCGTCTACGACTTCATCGTCGGCCTGCCTTTGCCGTCGCCGACTGGTGTTCTCGCCAACACGGTTGATTGACAACATCACCGTTGTTAGGCGTCTAGGACTTCATCGTCGGCCTTTCTTCGCCGCCGCCGACTGGTGTTCCCGCCTACACGGTTGATTGACGACATCACCGTTGTTGGGCGCCTACGACTTCATAGTCGGTCAGCCTTCGCCGCCGCCGACTGGTGTTTCCGCCTACACGGTTGATTGACGACATCACCGTTGTTGGGCGTCTACAACTTCATCGTCGGCCTTCCTTCGCCGCCGCCGACTGGTGTTCCCGCCTACACGGTTGATTGATGACATCACCGTTGTTGGGCGTCTATGACTTCATCGTCGGCCTGCCTTCGCCGCCGCCGACTGGTGTTTTCCGCCTACACTGTTGATTGACGACATCACCGTTGTTGGGCGTCTACGACTTCATCGTCGGTCTTCCTTCGTCGTCGTCGACTGGTGTTTTCGCCAACACAGTTGATTGACGACATCACCGTTGTTGGGCGTCTAGGACTTCATCGTCGGCCTTTCTTCGCCGCCGCCGACTGGTGTTCTCGCCTACACGGTTGATTGACGACATCACCGTTGTTGGGCGTTTACGACTTCATCGTCGGTTAGCCTTCGCCGCCGCCGACTGGTGTTTCCGCCTACACGGTTGACTGACGACATCACCGTTGATGGGCGTCTACGACTTCATCATCGGCCTTCCTTCGCCGCCGCCGACTGGTGTTCCCGTCTACACGGTTGATTGACGACATCACCGTTGTGGGGCATCTGGGGCATCTACGACTTCATCGTCGGTCAGCCTTCACCACCGCCGACTGGTGTTCCCGTCTACACGGTTGATTGACGACATCACCGTTATTGGTCGTCTACGACTTCATCGTCGGCCTGCCTTCGCCGCCGCCGACTGGTGTTTTCCGCCTACACGGTTGATTGGTGACATCACCGTTGTTGGGCGTCTACGACTTCATCGTCGACCAGCCTTCGCTGCCGCCGACTGGTGTTTCCGCCTACACGGTTGATTGACGACATCACTGTTGTTGGGCGTCTACGACTTCATCGTCAGCCTTCCTTCGCCGCCGCCGACTGGTGTTCCCGCTTACACGGTTGATTGACGACATCACCGTTGTTGGGCGTCTACGACTTCATCGTCGGTCAGCCTTCGCCGCCGCCGACTGGTGTTCCCGCCTACACGGTTGATTGACGACATCACCGTTGTTGGGCGTCTACGACTTCATCGTCGGCCTGCCTTCGCCACCACCGACTGGTGTTTTCCGCCTACACGGTTGATTGACGACATCACCGTTGTTGGGCGTCTACGACTTCATCGTCGGCCTGCCTTCGCCGCCACCGACTGGTGTTCCCGCCTACACGGTTGATTGACGACATCACCATTGTTGGACGTCTACGAATTCATCGTCGGCCTGCCTTCGCCGCCACCGACTGGTGTTTCCGCCTACACGGTTGATTGGTGACATCACCGTCGTTGGGCGTCTACGACTTCATCGTCGGTCTGCCTTCGCTGCCTCCGACTGGTTTTTTCCGCCTACACGGTTGATTGACGACATCACCGTTGTTGGGCTTCTACGGCTTCATCGCCGTCTATTGCCTCTACTTCGCAAGCTTCATCATTTCACCAACCACGATGTTTCCAAGAGCCTCAACATGTGGTCATGCGTCAACAAATACGACACCGTGTTATTCTACTACAACAAGTGGTGTTTTAATCTTCAAGATTTTTTACTCGGACATCTTCGATGCGTATCTTCACTCAAGCAATTGCTACTTAATGACAAGCTACAGTTCTTGACTCTACGTTCAGTTGTGTTCCAACTAAGCATAGAGTCGGGGGCTACACAAATACAAGACTCAGAATTATTCAGTCAACAAATCGACTTTGGAGAAATCAGCTTCGTCTTCGCTGCAGAGCAGCCTTTCTACTTCAGCAACTCCAATATTATCGTCGACAACTTTGGCCTCCTGCGTTCAGCCTAGGGAGTTTTTTGAATCATCAACTAATCAACTCAAATTCGATGAGTTGGACAACATCATCTACTTTTCTCCAAGTGAAGCATCTTCAATAGCTACAACATCAAGTTCTACTACCATCATCATAAATCAAGAGGCGCTGCATCAATCTTCGCCACACATATGCTAGCGTCAAGGAAACTACTTGAGCTTCGTCTACACTAAAATTTGACGGAGACAACAACGTCGCCATCTTCATCAACATCTTGCCATGTCACTTCGGCTTTATCTATTATGCCACTATTGACGGGTAAAACTTTATTTCTGCAACCGAACATTTCTCCTGCTGCGGATCGTCATCACCGGTTGCATCTATCACAATTGTTTTCATCTTCATCATCCAGCTATCTCCGTTATTGACGACTGGTGGTCTCGCCGTTATTGCTGGCCTACGTCGTCCCTGCTGATGTGTGTCTTCATCTTCAACACCGACTTGCCTTGGTCGCCGCCGGCTGATATTCTCTTCTTCGAGCCGACCATCTCTGCTGCCAGTCGTCATTACTGCTGGTCATGTTTGCTGCCACCGACTATTTTCTACGTCTCCATGGTTGTAGATTTTGTTATCGTTGCTGATGGGCAACTATGTCTCCATCACCGACATCTTCATTACCTTTGATGGGCAATTTATTTTCACATTGGTGATCTTGCTTTCATGCTGACTGCATCAATTGTCACCAATGGATAACTTCGACTACGACAAGAGGACAAGCAACATGCTCAGGGGCTTACTAGCTCTAGTACGAGGATCATGCCTTCAATTTGGACTTATTCTGAATATATGCAACATGAATACAGGGCCACGAGCTTATCTCCAATGCTTAAGGTTTGAACCAATCATTATTTCTCACAAGGGTCACAAGCTGAGTTCTTGTGCCAGTCGGGATTCAATTATCAAATTTACTTCGGTACATCCCATGAGGGATAACTATTTGGATCAGAAGCTATTCATATGAGGTGCGTTCGGTCTACGTCACCTGGGAGAGTTATCACTTGGGAGCTTATTAAGAGGCGTGTTATACACGTCGTTTTTTGAGGGTATCGGTAGGTTTTCTTGTGTTTGGGCCGAGACCCATGAGAAGCTTACAGCCCATAATTAAGGTGTGGCTTGACACGTGTCCTTGAGGATTTAAGCAGGTTTGCCCTGGCAATATGTGCGTGTCTGACTGCCCAATGCCTTTAAAATCCTTTCATACAGCAGTTACACAACTTGTTGAAGGTTGGTACAATGCAACTTGGAAGGTGACAAACAGTAAAGTTTTTTATAACTGTCCTGGTAACTTTTTTATAGGTTGCAGGAGCTGTTTGGTTTTTACAAAGCATTTGATTTTTTATTTATCAATGCTGATTTGCCACCTTGGTGTGCTCTTTTTATCAAGACCAATATTATGGCAAGAGCTATTTAATATTTTGGTCGTATTTTTCAGATGACTGATAAATTTATTAACTCATATTTTCTATTCATGAGAATTGATTGAGCTGTATGTTCCGGGACGACTCGGGCACAACGACTCGGATAAGCATGAGCTTGCCGAGTGCTAGGGTTTTTTACCCCTGAGGGTCGGCTGAGTATTTTGTTCTGAGATGACTCGGGTAAATTGACTCGGATAAGCATGAGCTTGCCAATGCTTGGATTCATTATACACTATGCCTTGATTATAAGGTTATGTGTTATATGATCTTTTATGATTGCTTTTGGCTTAGGCTAGGCATTTATTTAACTCAGGAGAGTATGATTATTATAGTTCTTGACTATATGCTTAGTTTGTTTAACTAAACACATAGTCGGGGGGCTACACCTAATTAGGTGCATCTGTCGATACACCTAAATATCTATTTTTGAAATTTTTGAGATGTTTTTCAGCCCTTCACAGCCTTTCTATTAGATGAAAAAGCACTCGGGAGACTCAGGCAGAGATGATGGAGGCACTCGGCGATAGAAGCACTCGGCTAGGGAGTCACTTGGCTGTGTGTGATTTTGGTTCGAGGCAAAGTTATCTCATCGACTGTGAAGGTCTCGGGGTTACTGTGGAGATTACGGGTACCGGATACCCTCACGGCTAGCTTATCCGACTTACCATAGGGGATAGGTTATGACTCATGATTATGTAAACCGGCTATGACTTGGGTATTACGTTACCATTGTATAAGGTAATGGCTCATAGTCCAAAGTTGGTAAGATAGAGAAGTCTGACTTAGAATATGAGTGGATCTCCGACTTGTAAACCCCCTCCGAAACTATATAAGGAGGGTAGGGGTGTCCCTTGAGGGAGAGATGGATAGACAGAGACACAAGTACACGAGTACACAAATCCACGAGATCAAGAGATCAAGAGATCAATAAACCACTCGGCGGATCGAATCCCCAAAACAGGAGTAGGGTATTACCTCTCGTTAGAAAGGGTCTGAACCTGTCTAAACCTTTGTCCCGACTAACCCATCATGTTTGGCACTTGACTGCTACCCCCAAATTCTATTGTCGAAACCAAGTTTCGACAAGCAGTTTACTTAGTGGAATTATAGTCCTCTAGGTTGATGTTACGATAATTAAATAGAACATGGTGTTTGCATATGTGGATCTGCTAGGCATGCAAGATATTCGTTACTTGAAATGCATAGTGTTTTTCCTTGGAAATTAACTTCGGTCTTCTGAGTTTGTTTCGGATTATAGGAAATTAGCACATGCATTTAAATTTAGTCTTCATGATACAACTTTACTGTTTTTTCTAAGATATGTACAATTCTTCTCTCGCTCTTTTTTTAAAATGTTGTGGGAGCATTTAGACGTCACTTGGCTATTTTTTTTCATCTCGAACATCAGTCGATTTTTGACCAATGACAAGATGACACATAATCTGTCTTAAGTTCCAAGCATGAAGGGAAATTCAGCTGTTTTAGTTAATTATTTCCGTCAGGTTTTTATAGCTTACCATAGAGGAGAAAAAACGACTGAGTCGTTGTTGGATTGCTGCCCAGAAAAATTGAGTGAACAATTCTCTTATTGCAGTCAATTGTTGTTTAGAAATTTCGTTTTTTGTTCTACATATTTTTGTGAGGCTGATAAGTGACAGCTGACAAGGCTCAGTCCACTAAGACACAAACCAAATCATTCTAAATACCGAGACCGGGGGATATAATTGTGATGGGTTTATGCAGGGGTGGTCGATGCGCAGGTATTTGTATTGTTTTGCTCCCAGGAAGAAACCCAGTATGAGCACAGAGCACTCTTAAGTCAAATGTAATAGGGAATGAGAATCAACTAAGGACTTTTACATGTCATCAACTGCCTATAGTGTGCAGTTGATTAGAAGATGTTGCCATGCATGAAAGCAAATTAAAGATGAGAAACCGTTTAAAAAAAATTAGAGATGAGAAACAGAGCATTTAAACTAGGAAGGAAGCATTTCTGTTGCTAGCAGCTCTTCCTCTTCTATGGGATGCACTCATAATAATAATAATATAAATGTCACAGTCTCTGCGTCATACGATGATGCATACAACTATTGTATATATTAAGCATGGAAACTGCTGGTCGATAGACGCTTAGAACACATGCCAAGCCCATTAGAAAACTTGTATATTTTCACCGGGTTTTCTAGACTTCTACGATGACATGACCCTCATTGATGATGTCATGGATATGAAAAATGTGCCATAGGGTACCAATCGGGAGTCAAAAAGGAGTTGCAAAGGAATCATCCATAGCAAACCCTTATTTACCAGTGAACGCAAGCAGACACATCAAAGAAAAATCACACTGAAAATAGAATTGCACGAAGAGTATGATCTCCCAAAATTCCAGATGCCTACCATACCTAAACCAGGGTGACCACAGTTTGCATTTAGTCCATATGACAAAAAAGTGGATTGCCGCTCGTAACAGAAAGAAGAAAATGAGAGGGGGAGCATAACCTATGGGAAGCATTTCCGCAGCTATCATCCTTTTCATTGACAAGCTTGAGAGAAACAAATAAATGCAATTCTGTACCTCACAATAACTTTGCACATGAAAGGCTGTAGATGAATTCATTCTGTCAACTCTGCGAACTATGTAAAGAAACAAGAAAAATTCGTAGTCCATGCATGTCATATTTCTAGCTATCAACTGTCCAGATGCTCTAGATCCAAACAAACAGTTCATCTGACCACTAATCGAATTTGTTCAGTGGTTGTGTAAATTGCAATAGTACAGAATGATCTCAGGAGGCAGGTCGCTTTTCCATGCACAAGAAAACGAAACTAATGAATGAACTACAACACATCAACACCTGACTCCTGAGAACAACAAAAACAACAAAACAAAGCACAAGTCTACTGACAGGTAATTTGCGCATTGTGTAAAAATTGCAAAATGGAAGGATATCTCTTTCGTGATGGCATATTGCAGAATAGGCGTATAATTGTCGATGCCATTTTGAAGAAAAAACTGACTCTTCGTCGATGACATCGTAGAACTTTCACTTCGAAGAACTCTTCCTAACACTAGAAATTAGCAAAAAGAAGGATATCCAGTTGTTACATGCATGTAAACAACATATGATGGAAAAATACAGAGCTAAAGCGATATAATTTGACAAACTTACAAAGATATATATTTGTTAGCCTTCGGTTATCTCTTTCTGATGACAAGTGCAGATACGCTGAAAAAGATTTATGTCCTCCTGCCTAATCTTCTTGATAAACTTGTGAGTAGGATGGATTGAGTGTGGGTAATTTCTACTCTTGCCAATGATATGCAAAGAGACCAATGCAGGCAAAGCATGCTCCTCTATCACAACACGTTTGGACGTGTCGTTTACTGCCAATTTTTGCAAGCAACGAAACCCATCAGCCCTGAAGACAAGCTCTTCTCCGTCACAAGAAACATCCTTGAGTGTGAGATTAGAAAGAAGGGGCAGCTTGCCTAGCTTTTCTATGAACCCTTGTTGCAGACACGTCTTTGACAATGACAATTCGCTCAAGTTCGGCAGCTGGAAATCAGACGGCAAAGTGGTCATCTTGTCTATTTCCGGTGATGGACTTGTGAGCAGGAGGGTTCCGGTCAGTTTTATAGTCTTGAGACGTTGCAGGGAAGGTGCCGTAAAAATGCTAGAGATTGGGAGGTCAACTCCTTCCAAGTTCAGAATAGTAAGGTTGTTGAGATTTTTAAGGTTGTTTGATAACTTGCGCGCCTTCTCCTCTTTGAACTTCTCTTGAATAGTCACATCCAGTAACTTGAGGTTAACCATTCTTGTCAACATAGAACCATCCCAATCTTTCAATGCTCTCACTGAGTTGAGTGTATTTAGCTGTTTCAGTTCATGAGTCCATCTTGGCACGATCAGCTTAGAGCCAAACACATGCCTTAGCGATGTGATCTTCCAAAAGGGACACGGCAGTTCATGCACTAAGCTGTTTCTGACATCAATCGTTTGAAGATTTTTGAGATTCCCAATCGACGGGTGGATCCTCCTCAGAGATCGACAACGCGTGCCAAGGTAACGGAGATGCACCATGCCTCCGATTGCCTCAGGCAACTCGGTGCCAATGTTCAGGCCTTCGACCATGATTACTCGTAGAAACTTGGATTCTCTCAGCAGCCTGGTAAGGTCAAATCTTGGAATTTTTGGTGATCTCTGCTGCTCGCATGAACAGCAGGCGGCGAAGCAGCTAGGAGATGATACATCTTCTGCTGTGCTGGCTGGTATCTTTTCTTCGAAGATTGCAAAGATGGACCGCAGCTTGGGCATCTTGTTATCCAGTGCTGCGTATCTGTCCATACTGTTCTGCAGCGTGAGGCGTCGAACCCTGTCTGGCGACGGGAAGTAATCACCATCATGCAGCTCCATGAAGTTCGCCTCCTGTGCCTCTGACCGTGCAAACAAGTAGACACTGTCATGGAGGACAAAGTGGCGGAAGTCGTAGTCGCCATCAGCTGATGCTTCAGTAACTAGTCCCCTCGTGGTGAGCTGCCTCAGGTATAGATGTCCCAGTTGCTCTACCGTCTTCCCATGCTGCGGCGCCACAAGGCCCTCCGATACCCACAAGTTAACAAGCATGCCCTGATACACCTTGTAGCTGACCGGGAATGCTATTAAGTAGAGGAAGCAAAGCTTGAGCTCACGGTGCAGGTCATCGAAGCTCAGGGACAGTATCCTGTCGAGCCGCTTCTCTTTGGCTGACTCGAGGTATTTGAACACCCTGTCCCATTCATGTGGATACTCCTTGTTGTGCATGAGTCCAGCAAGCAGGATAACTGCCAATGGCGAGCCCCCGGTAATGTCGTGCACACGCTTGTAGTATCTTGTCGGGTAGGTTTGGTTTTGTCCTTCCTCCTCTTTGCCATGGAGCCTTATATGGAACAGCTTCCTGCAGTCCATATGATTGAGGGATGCCAGCTCTATGTCATGGACATCATGCATTGGGTGGTCCAGAAACTGTGGTACTTTCTTCGTGATGAGCACTACACGGCTACCTCTTTCATTCTTCGGAAGAACATGGATCAGAGCATTCCAGTCAGCGATGGCCATCTGCCTGCCATCGATGACGATCAAGTAGAGCTCTTCACCAAGATGACTCTGTATCCTGCTGCTAGGTTTCTCATCGTCACTTTCGGTATTTTTTTTCTTCAGTTGTTTGCAGATCAAACTCAGGATGTTGGATATACCGGCATTTTTTCCGACCTTGACTTCAATTCGCACTTTGAAGTGTTCTCTGACAGATGGTTTTGAACAGACACTGTTTACAAGGATCGTCTTGCCAACACCACTCTCGCCGACGACATATATTACTGCGAGGCGTCCTGTGGAGCTGAGAAGCATTTCCTCTAGTTTCTGCTGCTGGTCGTCACGCCCGATAATTGGTGGTTTGGATGAACCCCTGCATTTGCAACAAGATGACAAGCTACGGGTTAGTGTTTGGCCATCAACAGAACTTTAGCCCCAATTAGCCTAATTTTGGGGCTATGTTTGGTCACTTAGCACAAGTTGCCACAATTTTGTAGCAAAACTATGGCATGTTTAAGTTATATATGGATTGTGGCACCAAAACTGGTGGCCACACTTGTGGTAAATTTTAACAAGCCAAACAATATTTCATAAAAAAAAACAAGGGAAACAATATGTGACGAGTCAGGTCAAAATTAAGAAATTATGGCAATCTTCAGCTTGTAGTAAATGGTTAAAACACTAGCCACAAATCCTATATAGTTGGGACCAAAAGCTCAACATACATTAAGCCACATCACCCTTTAAACCTTAACCATTGGATTATTCTTCAAATGCACATGTAGCTCATAATATCTGTTGGATTGTTTAGGAGAGAGATGACTGTTATCTTCTTTTGTAACTGAGTAATTAAATTCCTTTAATTATTTCTATTCATGACCTTAAAATGTTACCTCCCCATGCATGTGTCAATTCATCTGAGCAAGCTCAACATACATTGAGCCACATCACCCTTTAAACCTTAACAATTGGATCATTCTTGAAACGCATGCACATGTAGCTCATGTTATCTATTGGATTGTTTAGGAGAGAGATGACTGTTATTTTCCTGTGTAACTGAGGAATTAAATCCCTTTAAGTATTTGTATTTATGACCTTAAAGTGTTACCTCCCGATGCATGTGTCAATTCATCTGAGCAATCCACAAAGGTGGTTAAGATATTCATTATGAATGTATCATACTATTGTTGCAGATTGAATTTGTATTGGTGAAATACATTATTGTGATTAGGATGGCACCAACAATATTTGACGATGTTCTCACCGTATTAAAACATCTGCATAAATCATCATCAACAGATTTTGTCCTAACCATCCATTTTTAAAAAAACAAAGAAAAAGTAAAACTATCATAAGAAATTCATGTTCTAAATATTATAAATTGTATTTTGATTCTTTTAATGCGTACTTCTTTTTATCTTAGCTCAAGTCATCTCAAAGTAAATATTATTTTATTTTAGGTACTAAACATTAGATTTTTTTTCGTTCATTTTTTTAAGTGTGAACATCTTTTCAAAGTCATTAGTGTATTGACAACCATCCCACAGTAATGCGCGAGAATCATCCAGTTTCTATAAAGTTTATCCCCACTGAGTGTAGTTAATGTTATTTCTCTCTTTTCTTATTAAGCCACATCACCTTAATTATTTTTAGCTCTTGGATAATTGATCTATGGTCCAAATTCATTTCCCTATTTTTTCTTTTTATTAAATTATATCACCTTAGTTTTGCTTTTGGATGATAAATCTATATTATCTTCCTTCTTTTCCTTTTCGATTGAACCACACTACCTTAATTTTATTATAAACCATATCATCTTAACTTTAACTGTTTATAGTTTTTTTTAAATAGTGGATCAAATATGAAAATTGTATAAAGTATATAAAGTTATGTCATCTAGCTACCTTAAATGTTATTTATATTATTATCATACAAAACTCCTGCAACAATGCGCGGGGTTTCATCTAGTATCAAATATGACTAACTCAAGTTGCAAACTACTTTAATGAATCACACACACCCTCACTAAAGTATTTCAACCATTAGATCCATATCCAACCATCAAAATCGCTTCAACAATATCTTATCTAGACCACCCACTCTAACCATAATGCCAGCCTCCTGTGTGTTCAATCCAAGACACTGACACACGCTACAACAAAAATAAACATATTTCAACCATTAGATCCATATCCAACCATCAAAATCGCTTCAACAATATCTTATCTTAGACCACCCGCTCTAACCATAATGCCAGCATCCTGTGTGTTCAATCCAAGACACTGACACACGCTACAACAAAAATAACTTGTAGACACATTTTTCTAATACCGTAGAATATTTTTTAAATGTCTTTACAATGCTGTAGAGGCATTTTATAAAATGTATCTATACCTTGTGGGATTTTTGTATAGATTTTTTTTATGTATATAAGAAAGTAAAGCATATTCTAGAGGCATTCAATTGTGTGACAAACATAAGAAACCACTGTGAAAAATGAGAGATTCCTTGATGCTGCCAATCCTTGAACTTAACAACTCTTAGAAAATCATTCTCACCTTCAATGCACACCTCTAAAAAATGTCTCTACAGAAGTTGGAATGCAACAAAGAAAATGCCTTTACATATGAGGCAAATTTTTAAGTGCCTATACAATGCCTCTACAAGATAAAACTAACAAAATGTGCTAAGAGTGTCTCTAGGATAAAAGTATTTTAGGCAATTTTTAAGGTGCTTCTAAAAAGTGCCTCTACACTATAAAGCTCCAAATTTTAAAGGCAAATTGAAAATTGCCTTTAGAAAAGTGCCACAATATAAGGTTTTTCTTGTAGTAACATAACACCATTTTCGGAGAAACAAAATGTTTGGATAAACTAATGCAAATGTTTAGTAACTAATAATATTATCAATGACGTCTTTCTGTACAGTAATATATTTTTTTCCTTACAAGCATGTTTTCGGAACAAAAATAAAAGCAGCTATATTTAGAGAAAATCCATTATATGCCACTGAGTTTGTCACAGATCTACGATTTGCTATTGACTTTGTCACGTTCTACAATATGTCATCGACTTTTGCTTAATTTCTACGATTTACCATCGCCGTCCGATTAGCCTATGTTAGTACTGCACAATTTTGTACAAATGACCAAAATACCCCTAGGACAAAAACTTCCAAAATTTGGACAAAAATTCCGAAATATCATATTATAAACATAAGATTTTAAACATCCAATATTTGGCCAAAAACTTAAAATCTGATATTGCAGAATTTTTTTGAAAGTTTTTGTCCTAGGAGTATTTTGGTCATTTGGGCAAAATTGTACAATGCTAATGGAGGCTAATCGGATGGTGATGGTAAATCATAGAAGTTAAGTAATAATCAATGGCATATTATAAAACGTGACAAAGTCAGTATCAAATCGTAAACCTGTGGCAAACTCAGTGGCATATAATGGATTCTCTCCTATATTTAAATGGAACACAATTCGACATTAGACCCCAAAGGGTCGATTCCAAATAGAATTTTACCAAACTAGAAAATCAGCAAGCCAGTTGTCGTGCATGTTAATTTATACCTGCGTATACTACCACCGAAATTTTATAGAGCTTTTGGAATAATTAGTTCATATAAAGCTTGTGTGGTTAATCCCCATGAGGAAGAGACTGGAGGGAATTGAAGAGGATTAATTTCACACCTCTTCAAACCCCCTTCAGTCCCTATGATGGAGGGATTAGCCGAACAAGTCCTTACTATAAATTTCTACAAGAATTGTATAATGGAAAGAACTCCTTTGTTTGTAATTTTGTGTTTAAAGACTGGCGAACAAATTAATAGGCCGAGATTTTCACAAATAGGTAAATAGCATTGATAAGGATATCACCAGCTCGGATATGACCATGGCTACCTTATATATTCACGAACCAATGGTCCATATTTTCTATGTAAGATTTATGTTTTATTTATTTGAACAAACATCACTGTACAATGAGTTTTGTATGTTTTCATTTGCATAAGTACCTGCATGGGTGAAGGGAAGGATTAGACCGAGCACAAAGAATGTATAGATGATCAATAAAGTTGATTGGGGACCAAACCATGGCCGTAGCGAAGTCTACTCCAATATCACCATATTACTTTTGGGCCATACAAGACAAGAACTAATGTTATGTCTATTTTAGATTCGGATTCGGTCCTCCTAATAGCACCAACAAAGAATGGACCTAGCCATTGATCCAGAAGGCTTCTTTGGGCTATGCATATTTGTTGAAAAGTTAATGAAGTATACTTTCAAATGGTTTTGGTCCCACGTCAAAATTCTTGCTAAGTTGTTTGGAATCTTAAAAAATAAGTCACGTACCTTTTCCAGTTTGAATCTATTTTGGGCCTTGTAATTGACTCTTGCTTGGTTGGCCTATGTTATCGACGACCTACCATCCCATGTAACTCATAATAGACAGCCTTCATCGTAGTTAAGATTTGGGGTTTGCTTAGATCGGTTTGCGTAACCCCAGCTTCGTAAGCTTCATATTCATCTGCAATTTAGATTGTGTTATCCTTGTTGTTCTGAATTTCTTTGATTGTTTGCAGGAACATAACCCTCATGGTTAGGTCGATTACGTGAGAGTGTAGTCGATAACGACTAGACTTGTGGGTGTATTGATTGCGAGGTGATGATCGGCTGATCAGAAGCCTCAAAACAACGTCCTAACGTCGCCAAATCGAACCTATCGGAAGATAGGGCACCTAATCACATCAAGAATATTCTAAAAATTGTGTGCAACTTTTAGTTTTCCTCTTCTTCTTTTTTCTTAATCATGTTCCATTTGAATTATATTTTTCCTGTTGTTGTTTTACCTATTCAACATTGCAGCTGCTTCTCTTCCTTATTTCACTGTATTAGTTCCTCAAGTCATAAATATTTGATTAGAACACATTTTGGTTAAACTGACCATCAATTTTGTATTAGAATAAGTTTATAAAATCTAATATGCTTATGGCATTATGATTATACTTGTTAGGAAAACCTATACACTCCATATTTTTTTCTTTTTAAACTTAGAATTTGAAAAACTATTGACGACCAAAGTTTTTAATGTTTAACCAAATGTTATTCTAAACGTTATATTTTTTATAACCAGAGGAAGCATTTTTTTAATATGGAAAAATTCTGAATTACCCTCCTGAACTATTGCGGCAGTACGAATTACCCCCTAAACCACAAAACCAGACATCCTTCACTCTCAACTTTTCATACCAGACGAATTACTCCCCCGACTCGCTCTAGAGCAGTTTTAGTCCTATATGGCACACATGTGACAGTCTAGTCAGCATAAAAAATTTTAAAAGCGGCGAGGCCCACATGTCATATCTTCCCTCATCCTTTGTTACCCACGTATGACATGTAGGCCCCACTGCTCTTTTAATTTTTTTTATGCTGACTAGACTGCGACGTGTGAGCCATGTAGAACTAAAACCGCTCTAGAACGAGTCAGGGGGGTATTTCGTCTGGTATGAAAAGTTGAGGGTAAAAAATGTCTGGTTTTATAGTTAGGGGGATAATTCGTACTATCACAAGTTTAGGGGGGTACTTTGGACTTTTTCCTTTTAATATTTTACTCTGTGTGGAAGGACAGTATCAATCTATCTTGTCCTTTTTATTAGATGTGTTGGCCTTTTTTTTAAACGAAAGAAGATATGTTTGCCATGTTAATTGATGGTTGGTTAACACTCCATTATATGGGTGACAAAATCCTTTTTACGGAGGACGATATTGACCGAACACAAAATCATAAATACCTATATGTTTTATTTTGGACAACCCTCAGGCAACCGTTATGTAGGAGAAAATTGCATATCTACCATCGCAAAAGATAGGATTCGCTATAATGCCATCACATAAACGGACTTCGCTAGAATACCAGTCTCGATCAAGTCGTCTACACTGGAATACCATCCTGGACCAATTTGCCCCAGGCTTCTTCTTCCTCCCTTCAACTCCTCATTTTCCTCGAGACACATCACCGGTGGCCATAGTGGCAGCGTGGAGACCCGAGGGAATGAGCTCGGCGGCCGGCGATGGGAGCGCATGGGCGGCGGCGGTCGTCGCTTGTGACCGGCGAGAGCGTGTGGGAGGGCATGCATGGTGGCGGCGCAACCATGGTGGCGGTGGTCGTCGTGCGCGTGGCCGGGCTCCTCTCCTTCGCTTCCTGACCCTGCTTGATCCGGAGCCACCTCCTCCTCCTTGCGTGCATCGCACAAGCAGCGCTAAACAGGTGTTGGAGCCAGGGGATGGACAGACATGGCGACCGAGCTCGCTCCCTCAACTCTCCTTGCCGCCGCCATGGCCACCGGTGATGTGGACGAAGAAAGATGAGGAATTGGAGGGAGGAAGAAGAAGCCCGAGGGTAAATTGGTCCAGGATGGCATTCCAGCATACATAATCTGATTGAGAGTTGTATTCTAATAAAGTCCATTAAGTGATGGCATTGCAGCGAATCCAATTTTTTGCGATGATAGATATGCAATTTTCTCATTATGTAGGGAGTGGGCAGCGGTGGTGAAGCAGAGGGGGAGAGGGCAAGAGGGGGTGATTGTGGCTAGCGTGTCCTCACCTGCAGCAAGCCAGATCATCCACCAGTGGTTTGGTGGCGATAGACCGGTTTGGATAGGCTGTTCTATGTAAGAAATATTTTAAAATAACACCAATTTTTATGATATTGAGACATCTTACATTGTCAGACTTAGGATAATGCATGTTCTATCTAAAATAAAACACAGTAATTAATTGGACATCATTGAATGAGAAATTTGATGAACACAATAATAGTTTTGAGGTTCTTAAAAACAAAATATCAGGTGTTTCCAAAAAAAAACTATCAGTTGCCGATACAAGTGATATAGTTCTTTATGGGAATAAAAGTGATATAGTTGACGCACATTTTCACAGTCGAGTCATGAAGAACATGTATATTGCTTGAATGAACATGTAGAACATTTTCACAGCTGGCTGCGTTTGAGCTATAGACCAAAAAAAAAAAGATTTCTCTCGTTTTCTGCGCGCACGTTTTTTGAATGGTTAAACGGTGTGTTTTTTGTAAAAAAAATTTGTAGAAAAGTTGTTTTCAAAAATCATATTAATCTATTTTTTATGTTTAAAATAATTAATACATAATTAATTATACACTAATGATCTGCTCTTTTTTTTCTTCTATTAAACACATCCTTTAGCGTATATTGCGAGACGTCATGGCGAAGAAGGGGAGTACCAAAGGCAAAAGTCGGGTTAAGCGGAGAGAGCAGGTGAAGGACGGCGGCATGGTGCAGGCGTGAGCGCAACAAGAAGCAGAAGCTCGGGTGGAAAACCTTAGAAAGAAAGCTATTGGTGCCCGGTCGGCGATTTTATATCCGCATGTTGCCCGGGCACCCCAATACCGGCTAGACGCGTGGCAAGGGTGCTGGCCCATCACGCCTGTTCATAAAGTAA
Organism: Oryza officinalis; assembly: GCA_008326285.1. NCBI lineage: Eukaryota > Viridiplantae > Streptophyta > Magnoliopsida > Poales > Poaceae > Oryza > Oryza officinalis. The sequence continues at coordinate 15,010,390 of BDMV01000008.1, forward strand.
CGGGTGCAAGAATAACACGGGAGCCCAAACCGACACGCATGTCCAGAGGAGGCGAACATCACTGTTGAACACATGGTGGTGCAAGGGACGAAACTTACCACACCCAAAAGAGAATTCGAGATAATCAATAAATATCTTCACCAGCCACGCTAGATACCTAAGCTAATTCAAATTCTCAACCTTCGTTTTGGCTTCGTCAGAGGACCACGGCTGAAGGGGTGACTCACACCCTACTAGGCATATCACACGATCTCAACCGAGGGAACAACTGACCTTTGCCCGTGAGAGACTTGTTGGAGGTCACGAGGCCTTTTAGCCGATCTTTCAAAGCAATTAGAGACGAAGTATGACGAAGCCGGGCGAGGGCGCAGCAAAGCAAAGTGAAACTGGTTAAACTAGTCGAACCAAGAATCATGATAGGCTCGATAGAGGCTGCCGGCAGAACAGAGAACCAGATGAGGCCCGACTTACCCCGAGGGACCCATAAGAAGGGCTGGCCCAACAGGCGGCCCACGTCTAGGCTCACTAGGTCCCAAAGGGCTGAGTAGGTGGGCTAAGACTAAAATATCCCTGTAGACATCCCTATCAAGGGACAAGAATGTAAAATCATTTGTAAGTAAAACCTTATAGTTAACTAGTAGGGTCGTAAATGTATAAATAGCCTTCAGGAGGTATGCTACAGGATAGATTCTAAAAAATCAATACATTACTTTACTGTTTAGTCTATTCTACAGACAAGTGTTTATCTTTCGACAATACTTATCATGACTGGATCTAGAGGGATGGTGAGGAGTGCTGCCCTTACCTCACCAACGCCATCCCCTCCACCACAGCTCTGGAACCGTTGGCAGGAGGAGGCCATAACAGGTAGGCAAGGCGGAGAACTTGAGTTCGAGCACTCCATTGGCAAGGTCGGAGCAGATCTACTTAATCCATGTCATCCTCACCCAGCTATCGAGTCATTGTCCATGGACCGTCGCCACCAGCTCATTGTCCCCCAAGTTCGTCACAGAGAATCCATCAAGGAAGCCTAGATCTATTGTAGTGTGCCTGGATCTATCCGGAGATTCGAGCTCCATGGCCTCGAGCTCCGTGGCCGCTGTCACCACAGGCCTCGTCCGAGGTCCAAGATCATCGCTATAGGTCTCGTCCCCCTTCCCTATCCCCCCAATGCTGCCATGGCCTCGAGCCCTCCGAGCCACTTCCGTTTCGGGCTTCAGTGGCACTACCGGTCATGTGCTCGAGGCGACTGAGACAAGAAATAGAGAAAGGGAAGAAAGAAATGAAGTGGGTTGGGAGGAAGAATAAACTGACATGTGGGCCTATTAGACTTTTCTTGCAAAAAAAATATTAATTTGCTGACTGGGTTACCACACATACATCACGTATAATCAAAACTGCTCTTGGATGCGTTAGAAGGTAATTCGTCCAATTTGAAAATTTGGAGGGTGTAAAATATTCGGTATTGAAGTTTAGGGATGTAAATCATGCATACTTTGGTGATAGTTGGATGATGTTGTGTTCAGAACATTCTTATAGATTGTTTGTTGAAGAATAGATGACATAAAAGAAGAAAGTATAATTTGAGACTAAAGGTAGGTCGTTCTTTTAAGTAGAAGTGGTGCATATCATTTAGTCCAAGTGGTAAATTTTCCTATATCGTTTTGTCTTAAAAACAAGGTTATTTCAATGCAAGTAGGTGCTTGCCCCTTACTGGCCAGACACGTGATTTGACGAGACTACTTTTGTGGTCACACTACTTTAAAAAAATATTTTTTTACAACAAGACCCATAAATCTTCACAAGTGGACCAAATTTTTGGCCACTGCTACAAAACACAACATAAAGACTGGCTGCCAGTTTGCCTAAACCACACACCTATAAAGCTTTTTCCTACTTTTTAGGATAAAATTAAGAACCGATACCTATAACGACTCATTGGTATCGGTTTATAACAAAAACTGGTACTAATAGTCATAGGTGTCGGTTCTTATAACAAACCGATATCTATGAATATTGCATGGTGCTAGTTTTTACAATAAACCGGCACCTATAAGTGCAGTACCATAGGTATCGGTTTTTACGATGAACTGGCACATATCAGGATCACATATGTGTCGGTTCTTAATAAAAACCGACACTTATGAGCCAATAGGTGTCGGTTTTAATTATAAACCGGCACCTATAATGACGTAGCTCATATATGTGTATTTTTTATCTAACTTTTTTATATAAAGTCGGATGAAGATAAACTTTATATCAAATTTGTAGAGCGCGACGAGATATGCAATTTTCTAGATGATGACTTTTTGATTTAAAGTCGTTTGGATGTCCGAAAGTATGTTACAATGTCTCGGATCTATTTGCATAAGTGAATATTAAACATTTCTAAACAATATCAAATGAAGATAAAATATATATGAAAGTTGTAGATATAAATGAGATCTATAATTTTGTATAGTTGATAAAATTTTCATTTAAGCTCATCTATTATGTTAAATATAGATTATAATTTCGGATGGCTGTAGTCTCAAAAGAATTTATTTTCAAGACAATAAATGTTTGTATGTGAGATGATAAGGAAGGTTAGGATGAAGAGAGAGGTCTTGAGTTTAAATCTTGCTTTAGGCATATTTATAAATATGGGATGAAAAAATTATCTCCCTTGTGGGAAGGGAAGGTATGGCTGTATGGTTGTTAAACAAAAATATCAAATATCATCTACAAAAATAAAAAACCGGTGCACCCTTATAGATGTCAATTCTACTATAATACTATATAGATGTCAGTTCAAAAACAGGAACCAATAACTTGAGTAATTGGTGCCTGCATCGGAACCGACACATATATATAGGCATTTTAGAACCGGCACCTATGAGCTTTTCTGCATTACGTCTGCATAGTTGTGTGAGAAGGGGTCCAATGTCCGGCCTCCTGTGAAAATTCATTTTCACAGACGGATGACTTAAGAGGGCCGCCTGCGATAATGTTTTTATTTTCGCAGATGGTCCTCTTAAGCCATCTGATTGTAAAAATCTAATTTTCGCAAACAGAGTGATGCAGCCAAATCGCAAACAACCCCTATCCCGCAAGAGATTGAATAATAATCCCGAAAGCTTGCAAAAGAAAAAGGAATACTTTTTTTTTGAGTGGAAGAAAAAGGAATACTTATATTTATAAATTAGTAAATTTTTCAAAAGAATCAATATAAACAAAGCAAATTAATTAAAGAGGTCTCATCGACATTTAAACGGAAAAGTCTGTTTACAAGGGTAGGCCATAAAATACTCTTTCCGTCCTATATAGCTAGTCGTCGTTTAATGATTCATAATTTATCTAAAAAGACTTATCACTTTAGAGTAATTTTCTTTACATTAGTTATCCTCAATTTAATATGAATCAAATATAAGGTACTATGGTTATTTCTTGCCAACACATTAATATCTGCTAAACAATTTATAATGATAATTACTTTGGAACGGTTGGGAGTACTAAGCTAACTTTGCACAGTTCATTACTGTAGCTTTGCGAATGCGTGACAAGACTAAAACCACTTTAATTTGGAATTTTAAGTATAGTAAGCGCCTTCTTCTCAATTTTTTTTTAAAGTACTGACTTCAATATATACATGCATTATGAAGATACGCACAATTGCTCTATAGAGTATCTGTATTAACATCTGTATATAGTTAAATAAAGTTTCTCATGTGAGAAATAACTTCATGTAATATAAAAATATGATCTTATGATATTTACATATATCTATTTAAATCATACCAAATTTATCCATATCACAAATGATCTACCATTGTTAACGGACTCAATACGGATATGCTAGAATTTACGGGTAATTATTCTTTATATGACAGCTCAAATTCTCATAAATACATGGTAGTGTGTGTATATATTTATAGGCTGTGTGTGTACACATGAGATTCTATACTGTATTTGGGAAAAAAACTGTCCGAAGATAATTTCTTTTCTTTGAAATAAAAAAATTAAAAAAAGGTTACCATGCCATCCAGAGCCATTATTGTGTGAGTTCTAATAATATTTTCATATTCTTTATAAGCATGCTTCCCAAACTATTAAATGATATGGGTATATTTCATATAAAATTGTTGTTGGTAAAGCATCTTTAAAAATCAAATAAATAAATTTTCAAGTTTACAATAACTAATACTAGATTAATTATATGCTAACAGTTTTTCTTGTTTCATGCTCGTATATATCGAAAATCTAAGCCTAATCATTGAAACCAAGGAAAAGCCATTAGCATGTAATTAACCGAGTAATAATTATTACGTATTTTAAATGTGGGTTTATTTAATTTTTTAAAGAAACATAAAATGTGGGTTTATTTAATTTTTTTAAAGAAACATCTAAAAAAATATTTAAGAAACATATATTATTTAGTATTTGGAAAAGCGTGCTGACAGTAAAAGTGAAAAAAAAAGAGAACTCGGCTAAGATCAAAAAGTTTAGCTGTACGAGTACGTATGAAGTGAATACAGTTGACTAGCTGAGAGTTTCGATGGTGTAAGGATTTTTAATAGGTTGTGTTCTACCCCTAACTCTTTCTACTCATCTTTTTTTGTTTTTTAGCAGACGTTTTTTAAACTGCTAAACGTTATTTTTTTAAAAAAAATTTTTATACGAAAGTTGTTTTAAAAAATTATATTAATTTATTTTTCAAAAAATAATATATAGTTAATACTTAATTAATCACATAATAATAGGTGTTTCAAATAATACATGTTTTGTTTTTTTTTTTCGGAGAGAAGGGGTAGGACGACTCCTCCGGAACCCACCCAGAGCATCTGTCCCTGTGATAGCAAAATCGATTTACCTATGAAACCGTGTATGATATAGTTATTGAATCGTACCTGTCAGAGAATAAATCGAACTTAATTTGGGAGTCGAACGAAATAGGTAAAAAAATATTTGTTATGCATGCATGAATGAAGAAGATTGGCTGATTTTTTTTCGCGGGTCTTACGAAACGAGATTTTATTGTTGCAGCTGTTAAACGAAAAGTTTGATCGGTTCGTTAATTTTACTGGTCGAACTAAACGTTAGAGATGTAAATAAGAAGAGAATATCTCCTCGAGAATTTAAAATTTACTTACTGGTTAGGTGTTAGGAGTAAGAAGACGGGACTAACCAGTGGAGTGATACACTCGAGGACGCGGCGGAAGCAGTCCATGTCGGCAACGACGGCGGCGCTGACCCGTCCAGCCTGTACTTGTCCTTGTTGCCGACGATCTCCTCAAGCCGGGCATGGATGGCCGCGATGTCGTTGGAGAGCCTGTGGCGGACGCGCAGCTGGGTGGTGATGCCGGCGAGGAAGCCGATGACGGCGCGCGACCAGCCGGGGTAGCGGGACAGGTCGATGCGGACAGCGTAGTGGTCGACGGCGTCCTCGGCGCTGAACGCGGCGTCGCGGGTCTGATGTACGAGCACGCGCATGAGCTCGCCGGCGCCGGCCGCTCGCCTCTGGGGATCCGCGTCATGGAGGAAAGCCAGCAGCCACACGAGCTTGTCGCGGAGGCGGTTGATCTCCCCGCCGACGCCAACCAGCGCCCTCCCCTCGCTCAGGGCTACCTCCTGAAGCTTGCTAACCAGCGGCAGCACCACTGCCTCCGCCATTGATCTCTCAGCTCTGACTCCACTGATCCACTCGCTAGCTAGGAGTAGCTTGCTCGTTCGTGGTGATAGCTGTCTAGCTGTAATCAATATAAGCAGACCTTGTACGTACTGCTAGCCGGGGGGAACTGTGCTTTCATCGGGACGTACCACCGGCGCCACGTGCTTCCTGTCGGCCAAGTTATTGCACGGTCGCCACTAATAATCTCTCACTATTCTCTGTCTCACTAGTAAAAAAAGCACATTGGTATCCATTGAAAAACATTATTATTATGTGTCGGATTTCTTAACCAATACGTGGTTGTAGAACCGACACCTATATATTATATACGTTAGAAATATGATCATAATTTGATATATTTTAATCTAAAAAATTGAGATAATAAACATGACATGTGCAACAAAAATTGATCTAGTGAAATTGCTAAACATTAACATGCTAATAACTAGAAAAGCATCATTGAGGACCATTTTCAACGTTATAACAAAGAATGCAACATATTCAGAGAACACTTCGGTACTGGGTGAGACATTGTTGTTGTTGTTGTCTCCGTTGATGGAGCCGTTCTCGCCTTCTCCAGCAGTGCCGTTGTCACCACTAGTTGACATGTTGAAGTAGTGGAAGTAGATGAAACAGAACGGGAGTCGATGTAGAGAAAGTAGCCGATGCAGTGCAGAACCGATGTAGAGGATGAAGAGCTTGACGAAGAGGATATAGTGCCGATGGAGCAGAACATGAGCAGTCGCACCGAAGGACATTCCCTAAAAACTTGATCGCCAGCCTACCCGTGCAGGTACACAAGCGGACGGAGTTTTGGAGGCCTCCTCGTTCCAAGCACCCGTGAATGCAGGTGCTCAGAACCGGGGAAGTAGAGGCTAGCGCAGGAGCAGAAGAAATAGGAACTCCCAAGGAGAACCAGGTGCGAGATAGAAGAGAGCAGAGATCTGTTTCTCCGTCTGTCCCGGTGATGGGTTTATATAATGCGTGAGAAGGAGAGGAATCAATCCGTCCGTTACTAGAGTAACAATGGAATCAATCCGATAATCAAATCGGGATTGATTCGTTCTTCCGTTACAGGGGTAACAGCGCTGATTCAATTCGATTCAATTCCCATCCGTTGCAAAACATAATGAGAGAGAGAGCAGCAACAGCCAGCCAAGCCACACCCAGAGAGAGAGCAGCAGCAGTTGCCAACTAGCCACGCCCACGCCGAGCCTTGGCTCGGCATGCATGCGCATGCATGTGGCAGTCCTACCACCATCTCAATCGCTCAACAAGTGCTCTTTGATAGCAGCCTATTTAAGTTGAGATCTCTCCACTTAAATTTTTAAGGTGGTATTAATCTCTTTAATATTAATTGTGAGCCCATGGAATTTATTGGGATTAATTGCACCTAGCACATTAATCCAACAATCCTCACCAAATTTCAGGGCTCATAGAAAATGTTCTCAATTCTGCACCTGTTTGTTATACCAGAGTTTCAGTGGAGACTGTTAAGTTGAACTTCCTCCTAGAAAAGGAGCTACATCTGACCATAAGTAAACAATGGACTAGGCCTTGAATTGTCAGTCTTGTGCAATTAGGCTTTACTCAATTCCTTAACTGATACTAGGCTGCCGTTAGCATTCCCTCTGTTTGGAGCATATAGGTCGTACTCCAGGCCTTCTCATGAGTATCTAGAGATGATAAACCCTGAGCTCCACTCGATATGCTCAGGGATCTGGTTGTCCCGATCTTTCGGTGAGTTGATGATAACTACGATTTGAGAGAAACATTGACGACCCGACTACAACCGTAGGAGATGTTGTTGTGTTGCGCCTTAGCGATCGATACACCTCTTCGTGGGTTGTTGATCTTGCCGATGCAAATCAACCTTATTCCTACAAACAAATCAAAGAAACAAGCAAGAATAAGATAAAAGCAATCTGAATTGCAAATAGGAATTAAAGCTCACAATAAGTTGGGGTTCCGAAGACAAGTAATTAGGTTGTCTAGCCGACACACGTAACTACAAGATAAAGTAGCAATGGCTAAAACTTTAATTTAACAAAACACGAGAAACCCTAAAAGGGTAGCTAGCTATTTAAGGAGGTGGGATAACGATCAAAGAGTCTCTAGGGTTGTGCTCCACTAGATTGGGACGCACCCCATATAGGTCCCACTTGGGCTAGGGTCCTAAATCAAGTTACAAGCCCATAAACCCATTACAGGTGACACAACACCTTATTTTTGTGATTGTGGATGACTAAAAGGGAATTTGGAGATGAGGCTGGATCCGTTGGAAAGAGGACTCCGAGTGCTTTCCATCAAGTACTCATGGGCCTAAAACGGATCTCGTATGCATGTTTGGCAGCCGTTTGAATTCAACGCTGTAGCAGGTGGCCGAATTGGATTTCATAACTTCTACGACTCAATCTCGATGTCTTCCAATTGTCATATGATATGAGCAACGGTTGTATCAATGGTAGTCATGGTCACATCAAAAGATTACCCAAATCTCATAGACTGTGACTAGCAACCGGACTCATATAGGTGTGTTCCTTTTAAGATGTTCTGTAGGACAAAATCTCTGCTTTAAGAAGGCCACTCGAATCACATTAAGGTATACATCATCCTGTCATACAGTAAAAACAGAGAAGTACATCAAAGAGATGAGCCCATTTCAGGGTCTCTCCTCACAGTCACTCAATAGCTTGTTTCGCCGTCCTAATTCACGAGATCTCCAATCACATAGGACAGGTTACCACTATTGTGTAATTCAAGTGGGTCTCAAGCCCATCTCTCTCGATGCACTGTCTATCATATTACGCGATAGTCCCTTAGTAAATTGATCTGCTAGATTTTTAGCAGTCTGGACATAGTCCAATGCTATCACTTTGGAGTTTTTCATCTTTCTGACAGATTTCAGTCTTCTGTTTACATGCTTAGATGACTTCATGTTGTCCTTCAAATTGTTCACCTTAATAATCACCGTTTGATTATCACAGTTCATCAGGATAGCTGGTACTAGTTTTTCAACCACTGGCAAATCCATCAGGAGCTCACGAAGCCACTCAACCTCAGTTGTGGCAGTGTCTAATGTTGTGAGTTTTGCTTCTATTGTTGACCTCGTTAAGATTGTTTGGTTGCAAGACATCCAGGAAACAGCGTCACCTCCAAGTGTGAACACATATACACTTGTGGCTTTTATCTCATCAGCATCAGATATCCAGTTTGAATCACTATAGCCCTCCAGTACTTTTGAGTACCCAGAATAGTGAATTCCATAGCTCATAGTGTTTTTTAGATAGCGCATTACTTTTTCCAGAGCATGCCAGTGATCATTTCCTATATTTTAAACAAACCGCTCAACTTGCTCATAGCAAATGAAATGTCAGTCCTCGTTGCACTAGGTAAATACATCAATGAACCAATGATCTGGGAGTATCTTAGTTGATCCCTTGCTATTCTTCGCTTTTTCCTTAAAGCACACTAGGATCATAAGGAGTAGGAGCTGACTTGCAATCATTATAACCAAAGCAACTCAAGACCTTGTCCACATAGTGGAATTGCACTAGTGTAATCCCACCATCATCTTGTCTCAGTAGCTTAATGTTAAGAATAACATCAGCCACTCCCAAATCATTCATATCAAAGCTTTTGGACAGAAAGTCCTTGACCTCCTCGATCACATTGAGGCTGGTCCCAAAGATCAATATGTCATCGACATATAAACACAAGATCACTCCCTCTCCCCCACCATAGCGATAGTACACACATTTGTCAGCTTTGTTCACAACAAAGCTACAAGATGTCAGAGTGTTGTCAAACTTCTCATGCAACTGCTTAGGTACTTGTTTAAGGCCATACAAGGATTTCAATAGCTTGCACACCATTTCCTCTTGACCTTATAATACATACCTGCCTGGTTGATCCATATAGATCTCCTCCTCCAACTCTTGATTAAGCAAATCTGTCTTAACGTCCATCTGATGAACGAGAAGACCATGAGAGGCTGCCAGAGCAAGTAGTACTTGAATCGTAGTTAAGTGAGCAATTGGTGAATAAGTGTCAAAAAATCCTCGTCTTCTTTTTGGGTATAACCCTTGGCCACAAACCTTGCCTTGTACTTTTCAATTGTACCATCAGGCCTAAGTTATTTCTTGAAAACCCACTTTCATCCTACAGGTTTGCACCCATATCGATGCTCGACAACTTCCCAAGTACCATTAGACATAATAAAGTCCATCTCACTGTGTACCGCTTCCTTCCAATAGTCAGCATCAGGAGATGAATATGCCTCTTCTATGGTTCTTGGAGTGTTATCCACAAGGTATATAATGTAGTTATCACCAAAATACTTTGCAGTCCTTTGTCGCTTACTCTTTCGAGTAACTACAATGTTGTCCTCCTCATGATTTTCCTAAAGTGTTTGATCATTGTGTTTTATCGGCACAAAAGTCTAAGAGGATAAAATAGGCTCTTGTCTAGAAGTGCTAGGTGCATCTTTCATGGGAAATTCATTCTCAAAAATTGTACCAACTCTCATGTCCGATACTCTAGAATTTACAATTAAGAGTCTATATCCCACCTTATGAATAGTATAACCAAGGAACACACAATCCACGGTGTTTGGTCCAAGTTTGTACCTTTTGACTATAAGTATATTTACCTTAGCCAGATATCCCCATGTGCGCAAGTATGAGAGATTTAACTTCCTCTTTTCCCATTCTTCGAATGGTGTTACTTCTTTATTCTTAGTAGGAATTTTATTCAGGACATGACACACAGTCAATATAGCCTCACCTCCCATTCCTTGGAAAGTCATGTAGTGTCTAACATGTCATTCACCAACTCAGTTAGAGTGCGGTTCTTTTTTTCGGCCACCCCATTTTACTGGGGTGAATAGGGAGGCATCCTCTCATGAATAATTCCAGACTCTTTGCAGAATGAAGTAAAGTCATTTGAAAAATACTCTCCACCTCGGTCAGACCTCAACCTTTGATTTTCCTTTCAAGTTGGTTTTCTACCTCAGCCTTATAGATCTTAAAGTAATGCAATGCTTCATTCATTGTTTTCAGTAAATACACATAGCAAATTCTAGTATCTATAAGTGTCATGAAGTATTTCTTTCCCCCTTTAGTCAATACGCCATTCATTATGCATAGATCAGAATGAACAAGTTCTAGAGGTATCAAATTTCTTGCCTTTGATGCCTTGTGAGGCTTGTGAGGTTATTTCGCTTGAACACAAGTATGACACTTAGAACTTTTGACCAAAGTGAATTTCAGGATTAAACTTATGTTAGCTAAGCGCGTCATACAACCAAAATTCACATGACAAAGCTACGAATCCCAAACATTGGATTCATCATTGTTTCTCACATGGTTCACAACTTAATTACACATATCATCTAAGGAAAAGCGGAACAAGCCTCCGCTATCATAACCTTTACCAATAAAAGTTCCATACTTAAATATGACACATTTATTGGATTCAAATACAAATTTAAAACCATCTCTACAAAGTAGAGAGCCGCTAATAAGATTCTTCTTTATTGACGGGACATGCTGCATGTTTTTCAGCTGCACGGTCTTTCCCGAAGTAAACTTCAGATCGACCGTACCAACACCATGAACAACTGCAAGCGAACCGTTCCCCATCAACAAGGAGGAACCTCTTCTGAGCTGATAAGAAGAAAACAAGGAAATATCAGCACACACATGAATATTAGTACCGGTATCAACCCACCACTCAGGTGAGTGAAAAACAGAGAGAACTGTAGGTAAAAAATTACCATACCCCGATGTTCCTGCTCCATCGCTAATGATCATGTTTGCAGACTTTTTGTCCTTAAGATCAGGACAATCCTTGGCCCAATGCCCAGGCTTACCGTACACAAAGCAGTTGCCCTTTACCTTTCCCTTGTCTTTCTTCTTAAAATTGGTTGTAACCTTGGGTTTGACATTAGGTTTGACCTTCTTCTTGTTGTTGTGAGATGCATGAGGGGTCTTCTTCATCACCAGATTGGCACTAAAACCTCCCTCGACCTTTTTACCACGGTTGTCCTTTGCCCTCACCTTCTCCTCAACACCCAAAGAGCCAATGAGATCAGTAACACTGAACTCTTGTCTCTTGTGTTTAAGAGAAGTGGCAAAGTCAGACCAGGAATGTGACAATTTGGCAATAATGCCACCCGCCACGAACTTGTCCGACAACTCGCAAGTGTTGTTCTCAAGTTCCTTTGCCAGCATCTGAATCTCATGAGCTTGTTTTATTACAGATCGGTCATCGACCATCTTGTAGTCATAGAACTGCTCCACGACATACAGCTCACGGCCAGCATCGGAGACTCCGAACTTGGCTTCAAGTGCATCCCACATGTCCTTCCCAGAAGGCATGTTCATGTACACGTCCACTATGTTGTTGGCTAGTACACTGATTAATGCTCTACGGAACAGGCAATCCACCGCCTCGAACTTAGTCTCCTCCTCAGGTGAGAGAGGCGGTTCGGTTGTCTTGCCCCATGAAACAAAGAAGCACTGCATAGCCGTCAACCACAATAGTGCACGTGCTTTCCATCTTTTATAGTTTGAACCATCAAAAGCATGTGGTTTTAGTGATCCCGCAAAACCAACTACCAAAAAGACCTATCAAGTTTTTGGATTGTTAAAAATATGGTCATAATTTGACATATTTTAATCCAGAAAATTGAGATAATAAACATGACATGTGCAGCAGGAATTGATCTAGTAAAATTGCTAAACATGAACATGCTAATAACTAGAAAAGCATCATTGAGGACCATGTTTAACATTATAAAAAAAGAATGCAACATACCTAGAGAAGCTCCGGTACTGGGTGAGGCATTGTTGTTGTTGTTGCCTCTGTGATGGAGCCGTTCTCGCCTCCTCCAGCAGTGCCGTTGCCGCCACCAGTTGACATGTTGAAGTAGTGGAAGTAGACGAAGAAGAACGGGAGTCGCTATAGAGGAAGTAGACGATGCAGTGCAGAACTGATGTAGAGGATGAAGAGCTTGACGAAGAGGATGCAGTGCTGATGGAGCACTAGAGGAAGCTCCTCAAAAACTTGATCGCTAGCTTACCCGTGCAGGTATACAAGTGGATGGAATTTCGGAGGCCTGCTCGTTCCGAGCAGCCATGCACGCAAGTGCTCAGAACTAGGGAAGCAAAGGCTAGCATAGGAGCAGAAGAAACAGGGAGTCCCGAGGAGAACCAGGTGCGAGAGAGAAGAGAGCATAGATCTGTTTCTCTGTCTGTCCCGGTGATGGGTTTATATATTGTGTGAGAGGGAGAGGAATTAATTCGTCCGTTACTAGAGTAACAACGGAATCAATCCGATAATCAAATCGGGATCGATTCGTTCTTCTGTTACAGGGGTAACAACACCGATTCAATTCGATTCAATTCTCGTCCGTTGCAAAACATAATGAGAGATAGAGCAGCAGCAGCCAGCCAAGCCAAGCCAAGCCTCGCCCTCGCCCTCGCCTGGCTGGCTCGACTCGATGCGCATGTGTGGTAGTGCCACCACCATCTCAACCGCTCAACAAGTGCTCTTTGATAGTAGCCTATTTATGTTGAAATCTCTCTACTTAAATTTTCAAGGTGGTATTAATCCATTTAACATTAATTGTGAGCCCATGGAATTTATTAGGATTAATTGGGCCTAGCCCATTAATCCAAAAATATAGGTGTCAATTGTTAGTGTAGAACCGACGCCTATAGATATTATAGGTGTCGGTTCTAACCTAAAGAGGCATGTGGCTTTCTTTATAGGTGTTAGTTATTTAGAACAACCGGCATCTATTAGTAGCAAATAGGTGCCGGTTGTTGACTAAAATGGACACGTGGCAAGCATTATAGGTCCCGGTTTTTAATAAAAGCGGGCACCTATATCTTGGGAAAAAATAGCAGGACATACCAATTTCACATATCAATCACACGATAATAGAAATTTCAATCAATTCCCATTCATTTATCAACATGCAGCCACATTCACATTCATCGACCTCCAAATTCATAGTCACATTCATTCACATTCATAGCCATATCGAAATTTATATCAATTTCACAATCCCATCCCCATCCACATATATACCCATCCTCATCCGCATTCACATCCATATTCCCATCCATATTCACATCCACATCTATATATATCAACACATAGAAATCTAAAAAGAGAGTAAAATTTCTAAGTCTAAAAATTGTTAAGTCTAAAATTCCTAAGTAAAAATTCCTAACTCTAAATTCGAAACATTGGCATATATATCCTAAGTCAAAAATTCCTAAGTATAAATTCTAAACATTTGCATATATATCCTATGTCAAAAATTTCTAGGTCTAAAATTCATAAATCTAAAATTTCTAAGTCTAAAATTCATACTTCCAAAAATTTCTAATTCTAAATTCTAAACATTTGCATATATATATATATATATATATATATATATATATATATATCCTAAGTCCAAAATATTCCTAAGTCCAATTATGTAAATGTGATTGCATTTTACCTACAATACCAAATCAGAGTATGAATTTGAGAGTTTGATTGGTTTTCCTGTCCTCAGATTATCGTACTTGTAGTAATAGAGAACATAAAATAGAATATACAATAATAGTAAATATTGAAACACATTACACATAAAGTAACCTTACACAATACTTTCATAATTCATGCATAAACAATAATTAAATTACAATTCCTACAAAGAAATCTAGCTACTTGGTTTTTCTCTTCTTCGACGATAATTTCTTCTTCGAAGTGCTGGTAGGTGCAAAGGATTGTACTTTTGGTGGCAGCTTGTTAAGGTTGTATTCGCTAGCTGGGTCTATAACACGATTACGGATGAACCCACAGAGCTCATCGATGAGACCTGTATAGACGTGTGGTAGCAATTCGCTTGTATCAAGACCTAATTTTTACAGCACAACGGTGAAAGACATAGAAACATGACATACCTCAGCATTAGAGCGCAGGTACCTCCTCTACAAAATATAGTATGTACCACATGACGTAGAAGCCACAAAGGTTGGTGGCAGGTGGCTGTCTAAGGATCCATGCATGTTCAAAGACCCAGAATGTTGTTGCATCCACCTGGCATCTCCCATACAATCTTTCGGACCTACAGTATCTCACATATGCCCTATTTAGTTCATTGATAAGACATTGGTGGTGTGCTCTCTCCTTCTGCATACTATCATATATGCAAATCTTACTATCGTCGATATTGATTATGATGAGGGTCCAGCGATGGCTGCACATAGAACAATGTATCAATAACTTCATACGCGTGGAGAGCAACCAAAATTTGAAATAGATGATACTCACTTATTGAGCAAAGTAAGGAAGGAGAATGTGGTTACCGGAATTAAGCTTGATGAGGGCGTCGAAGAGATAGTTCTCGATTTCAACTTCTTTGGAAATTGCTAATCGAAGTTCACAACTGCTGGGTCTAGAAAAGCAATCTTATGTTTTTTGCTTTGACATTCAAAAGAGCAATGCCTGCAAAACGAGAACACGATTTCAGAACCACTGAGCCCACAGTAGTGGGGGCTGGATTATGGACAGGAATTATATCATATGAAAGGACTCACAATGACCACATTTGCAGGATGCTGACATCGAGATATCTTCTTTGGTACACATTGAAGAGGTCCTTAAATTCTAGATAACGTATATTTGGGGCGTGGTGAAAATCCATGTCGGTGTAGTACCTTTCGATCATTTGTTCACCCTGTGTGGCTGCCTCCAAATACCATTTATGCAGCCATCATGTTTGAGTTCCTAATTGTCCAAGTTCTGAGTCAACCACCATGGGTTGTTGATGTTGGAATTGTTGTACCACTTCAGCCTCTGGAAAATTATCCAAATCGTCAAGGCTATTTAGATCGGCTGACTTACAGAATGCCGCTGTATCGGTCACTTTCTCTACAAGGAACAACTCCTTAGCCTGAGTTGGTAGATCCTTGTTCGTAATAGTTCTTCGGAAGTTTGATATAGGTTTCTTTGGTGCCTTCGGTTGTGCGCACTTTATAAAATGATTGATCACTTCCTTTGGAATTAGAATCTTCGGTTCTTCGGGCTTCTTAGGGCCAAAAAGCGAAGTGATGTTGCCACTCATCGTCTTCTTATGCAGCCCTGTTGTTGGCGTTGACACTAATTCTGCCTTGGTAGGCTGGCGTCGCAACTTGATCGATGAGGTAGACCTTTGCGATGCACTTGTTATTGGAGATTATTTTGGGGTATGGGTGGACTTGGGACTTCTCTGGAGGCTATGATCGACTCAGTGTATTCTCATGAAGAGGGGGTGGGCTAGGGTTCCTCTATCGAGGTGGAGAAGGAGCTAAACCTGGACCTCGCTCACCTAAAGGGCTGGAACCACCGTCGCTTGGATCACTTGCCCTATCGTTCGACATGACAACGATGTAGCGTTTGGGCCATAGGATCGCATTGTGAAGAGCATCGCCCAGAGTGTCAACACCTTCCTCCAAAGGAAACTCTAGCACATAATCTCTGTATTGGATTGGCACGTCGTCAACTCTGACCCTTGAGTAGCCTACAGGCAATGGAACACCATGTATTGTTTGCCCTGCACATATTGGATGTGTTATGCTGCGTGCAATCTCCTAAGTGATGTTGTTTTGAAGGGGGACATGGAGCGTGCACGGAGTATGTGTCATTATGTCATCCACAGCATAATGTGCTATGTCTTGTTGTGGTGGGACGACTTCTGCAAACGCGCAACTGCTACGTTTTCCACCGAGCTTACCTCTTGGTCCTCGGCTTGCCCATGCCGTTCGGGTACCCCATCAAGGAACATCTCTGCAAGTTGTTCATTTAGCTGACGGACCACCTCTCTTGCGATATGATCGGCTTCCTCTTGTTGCGTGGGTCTTCTCTTACGAGCCCGGTACCTATGTCTATCATTCAGAAACCCATCCTTCCATGGAACAAGACTAACACCTCTTGTGCGTCCAGGGTGCTCGGGGTTCCCAAAAGCCATTGTGACCTCATCTCTCTCGCTTTCTACCACAAAATTACCCTATGATGACTAAGAAATGGCCTCAGTGATCTTCTGTTTTAGCTCTTGCTATCGAGGACCTATAGTGACCAACTCCCCTGATGCCGGCAGTTCAGTTCTCCTGGCATATGTGTAATGCTTTTTCCGGGTGCCCCATCCCTCTGTCTTAGGTATTACACCTGCTTGATGCAGTTATTCCTCCTTCTCATCTCATTTCGGGATATTCTTAGCATATCCACTTGGGCCGAGTCGGTGAGGATAATTGTTCTTCGCGGAGTTGGCCTTGTTTCATTCGCTCATTTCTCTTGCCTCCTTAGATGTTTTCCATCTCATGAACTCATCCCAATAATCCGCACACTTATGATACATGGGTTTGTTAAAATCCGGGGTTCGGTCGCGTTGGACGAAGTCCGTGTTCAAGCTAGTCTTCCAATTTTTGAAGAGAGTGCCCATCTTCGATAGGGCTCCATGCTTTGCAAGCGCTTCTTGGCTTTCACGAAAGGAGAATGGCAGCTTCAACTTTTGCCAGCATCTTCCTTTAGGTTTTGTGGTACTGTCCAGTCATACTATGTTACGTCACTTGATCTCGAATGTCAATACTTGATGGGAATGAAATCCTTCACGAGGACACCACACAACCTACCTTATGGGGTCAATGCCTTCAATGGTGATCAAGGCAGTCCATTTGCACTAAGTTCTGTCATGATGTAGTGACCATCAGGCACCGTGTTAGGACACCTAGGCTTCTTCTCTGATGACCCAACTGATTCTGCAATGGACCAACAATGGAAGTGCCAGCCTCCTTGAAAATATGAAATTTGATTAGTTGGAACGGTCCTTTAGAGTTGGAGTTTCGTAATGCACTATTGCATGGAATATATGTCAGAATTACCTCACTACCTTCAGCATGCTCTTGATTTAAATTTAAGAACGCACTAGGGCTGCCCTGATGTTCGTCCTTTGATCTGGAGCTCCTGAATTCTTCGTGTTCCATCTCGTCTACAATGGTAAGCTAGTTTTAGGAAAAAAACTACATGCTTGTATTTATAAGCTTCTATTGAAAGTTCTAAAATAATTTAGTAACATACTCTACATTTTTCAAATGTCTTATTTCTGTGATCTCAGAACTACATCTGTAACAATTATCATACCATTTAGCCTTCGCTGGAGATTTGACAAAACTATATCTGTAATAGCATTAGGCGTTGTGGTAGGTCAGGTGATAAACAGAAGGCGTCCACCATGACGTATGAAGCAAGGATTGATGTGGACACCTTCATTTGTCGCCAAGCCTTCAACACGCCAAAATAATTTGATATCCAAATTTGCCAATAATTTCTAACTATAGTCAAATTTGCACTAGTTCATCATTGAGCAAAATAAATTATTTACAATAATTTTGAAATACAACTAATCAAATTTTATGCAAATAGACAAGAAAATTGTATGCAAATTTGTAAATCTGTTATCTCCATGCTCTCGAAACTATATCTGTTCATGTGTTGCACCATTTAGCCTTCGCTTGATATCTGGAAAACTATGATACTAGCATGAAGCATTGTGGTAGGTCTGGAGGCAAGTAGAAAGCATTCGCCGCAACCTTTTCCGCAAGGATTGACGCGGATGGTTTCACTTCCCACCAGGCTTTCAACACGCCTAAATTGTGCGAATGGTGGTTGGACGTGGCAATGTCCAACGAAGGCCATATGTTCATCATCGAGCATGATCAAACTAAAATCCTAAATATACCCTAAATTTCTAACATTTCCATCACATCACAAATGCATTAACAATTTCAAAGTATATAGTCCCCAAATATACCCCAAAATATCCCCAAAAGTCCCCAAATGAAGGAAGCTGCAACGGTACCAATAGCAGTAGTGGCAGCGGCGGCAAGCAGCAGCGATGGGCAGCGGCAGCGGCAAGCAGCCGCGGTGGCGGCAGCAGCAGCAGCATCAAGCACATGCAAATGAAACCCAAAAATTGCCCAACATTATATTCATCTCATCACAAATCCATCCAACAAGCTGTCCATAGGGGGAGGAGGGGAGAAGAAGAAGAAGAGAGTGGAGGTGTACCACTGCTACCGGGAAGGCGTTGCCACTACCCACATCCTCCTCGTGGTCCCGTGTCGCCACTTCCCCGTCACCGCGTGGGGCCTTCTCCTCCTTGCCGCTGCGTGCCTCCTCCTCCTCACTGCTGCTGGCCTTCTCCACCTCCTCGCCTGATCTAGAGAGAAGCTAGGGTTACCACAAGAAAAAACAGGGATGGATTAGAAGGGGAAGAAAACCGGGTTACATCGATGTGCATCGACGAGCGCCGCCTCCCCGCCTCCGCACCAACGAGCGCCGCCGCACCATTCCTCCGCACCATGCCTTCGTCGGGTGCCGCCGCATGTTCCCCTCCTTACCTGGATGCGCCGCTGCGAGCCGAGCCGAGCCGTGTTCCCCCTCCTTCACACCGAGCTGTTGCCGCACCATGCCTCCTCTCGCTGTTGGGAGAGAGTGTGGGGGGGGGGAGAGTATGGGNNNNGGGTTGCTGGTTCGCTGGTCGTTAAATATAGGGACATAGGTGCCGGCTCTTGACACAAATCCGGCACTCTGACTCCAATAGGTGTCGGTTCTTTAATAGAACTGGTACCTATATCCCCCATGTAGGTACCGATTCTAGTTAAGAACCGACACCTATCTCCCACCTCCTCAAAAAAATAATTTTATTCTAAAATTAATATTTAGCCTACTATTTTATATATCGTCTCCTTTAAATATATTTTCTTTCTTAAATTAATATTTGCTTTTAAAATGTGCCAAATATTTTATATATCTTTTCCTTTACACTTTCTTTTATAAATTATATTTTCTTTATACTTGTCGTTGACGGTGTAGATCGCGACTATGGGATTTGTAGAGTATGGGATTGTTGGTAGAAGGATCTACCCGAAACGAGTTCAAGCACACAAAAGACATGGGTTATACTGGTTCAGGCCCCTTGTGAGGTAATAGCCCTACTCTAGTTTATATGGGATTATGATGAAAACCGCAGAGATTACAATAGAGAACAACAGGAAATATAGAGTACCGATGAGATCCCCTTCGAGATTCACTCGACGACATCTAGGCCGTGAATTGTCTTCATATCCTCCGGATTGCCTATGCTATGATGGTAGCTTGCGCTATGATTCGATGATCCCGTACCCCTATAGGGCTTTGTATTTATACCGCAAACTACCTTGGCCTCCAAGTGGAACTCGGATAGTACTTTTGGCTTACGAGATCACAGAGATTGTATCCTCCCCAAATACGACTATAGCACCTTCTATTCGGGATAAAATTTCCCTGTTTGTTAGCCGAATTCCATAATGTTAAGGTAAACTTTCCGTATACTAAGGGTATGCCATATCCATATACTTCATGACCCCAAGAATAGGAGGTATGCCTTATCCGTAACCCTGACAGTAGCCCCGACTTCAAATCAAATGAATTCACAATGTCCTCAAACCAGAGTTTTCAAATAAATGATGTCGTGCCTACTTAACCGTTCTTGACTTATCAAGAAGGTATGAAGCCCTCGACAACACCATCAGAAAGCAACGGTCCACCATGAATTTGAATTAAAGCATAAAAAACTACCATAAATAAACCAAGAAAATCATAGCGGCCGTTTCTCTTTCTTCCTTGAAATATGAATCATCATCCATGACCTATAAATCCCCTGATGTGACCATGGCTATTATGGATATAACCGTTGCTCACATCTTATGTTAACAGGAAGATGTCAGGATCAAGTTGTCCAAGTTCTGGAATCCAATTCGGCCACCTGTTACAGTGCTGATTTCAAATGGCCGCCAAATATGCATACGAGCTCCATTTTGGGCCCATGAATACTTGATGGAAACCACTTGGAGTCCTCTATCCAATGGATCCAACCTCATCTCCAAATTCCATCTCAGTTATCTGCAATTGAAGAAACAAGGTGTTGCGTCACCTATAATGGGCCTATGGGCTTGTAATTTTATCTGGGACCCCGGCCCAGGTGGGGTGCAACCGAACCTTGTGGAGCACAACCTAGGAACCCCCTTGGTTGTCCTTCCACCACCTTAAATAGCTAGGTACCCCTTCAGGGTTTCTCGGGTTTTGTTTATATTAAAGTTTAGCTTCGCTACTTTGCCGTGTAATCCCGTGATCGGTTAGATCGCCGGTTTGCTCGTTACAGAACTCCAACTTATCATTTGTATTTAATTCCTATTTGCAATTCAAATTTCTTTTATCTTGTTCTTGCTTGTTTCTTCGATTTGCTTGTAGGAATAAGGTTGATTTGCACCAGCAAGATCAACAATCCACGGAGAGGTGTATCGATCGCTAAAGCGCAACACAACAACGTCTCGTACGGTTGTAGTCAGGTCGTCAATGTTTCTCCCAAATTATAGTTATCATGAACTTGCCGAAAGATTGGAACAACTAGATCCCTGAGCGTATCGAGTGGAGTTCAGTGTTTATCAAGTGGTATCAGAGCTTTCGTTGCTTGGTAAGTTTTTATCTACCTATAACCAGAAGATAGCCAAACAAAAAAAAATTTGCATTCATTACATAGCCATCTTTGAGCCATTCCATTGTTATGTTCAGTTTTTGCATTGTTGAGTTTTGTGTTGCATCGTCGTGTCGTGTTGATGGTCTTAGCGTCTAGTTCGTTTAGAGTTTTGAGTTCTAGTCACATTAGTTCCACTGTCGCCGCCGCCGCCATGTCTTCGTTATCGTTGGGATTTTCGAAATGGAATCGTGTCGCCGCTAGGGTTCCGTTTTTCTCATTCGGGCATGTTCTATTGGTCGGGTTTTGAGCTGTAAATTGCTAGGGCTTCTGCCGTGTCCTTCTATTTTGCGCGTGAGGAAGAAGAAGGGGAAAGAATATACTAGATCCATTTTACATTGTTTCGGTCAAAGGAAAAAAAGAGAAAACCGAGTCAGGATAAAATCGTGCGCAAGAAGTTGATCTCCTCTCGGTTGCAATTGAGTTGGACTCCCTCCCTCTTCTCTCGGTTCCAATTGAGTCCGACTCCCTCCTTTCCACATGTGTTCCAAGTGACGACTTTAGTCAAAGACTTTTGTAAAATTTTATTTCGGTATCAGATTTGAGATCGGTTTGTAAAAACAGAATCTATGGGACGAGAGCATTCCATTTTTGTATAGATCAAATTTTAGGGTTTGTACTTTTACATTTGAGTCCATGTAATTTTCATATTTATATTTGAGCACCTGTAATCTTGCATTCACGTCCTTGAGTCATTTTTTGCTGAAAAAACAAAAAAAAGAAAAAAGGACAGAAAGGTGCTAAAGAAAGAAAACAAAAGCCGCACCAAAAAAAACAGAAAGAAAGAGAGAAAGAAAAGAGAGAATCAATTGTTATGTTTGAGTTTGCTTTTGTATATCAGAGTTGTGCTATCTTGTGGTATCGTTTGTTTGTAGGCTCGCATCTCTAGTACGTTCCAGCCTAGTACCAGCATAGTACTGATTTTGAACGATTATTCAACTTTGCATTCTCTGATTTGAGCATTTGCTATTCCTTTGCTATATATTTAAGCCTACCCAGAGCTCCACAGATTTGATTACAGCCGTACAGCAAGTGTTTGCCAAGGCATCGATACATCCAACCTCCACTAGGTCTAGGTTGAGTCGGTGTATGTAACTATTCCGCTTGCATTGGTAAGAACTTGTGAGAGCTTGGTTAAAATCTTGAGTGTGTGTGAAAGTTGAGCTTCCACTATCTAGTAGTTGATAGGAGCGTGCATATTCTTGTGTGTGTTTCTTATTTGCTACTAACCATGGCAGGATTGCGCAACGGGATACGGGATGGTTATGATCAACATCGACATCTTCACCTTCGACATGATATGACTAATTCTCCATATGATGCATATGAGGTACCTGACTATAATTTTGTACAAGTTGAATCTAAATTATCATTCTATGATGGTAAATACAATTCTATTACTTATGTTGATTGGGAGCTAGCAGTGGACAACGAATTTGATGAATATGATTTTTCTGATGCTCAAATGATTAAGGCAGCTAGTAATAAGTTTACCTCTTCTGCATTCTTTTGGTGGAGTCATGTTAGTAATAAACCTGAAACTTGGGATGAGTGTAAAACCATGATAAGAAAGCGTTTTGTGAGGTCTTATTACAAATGTATTCTTCTTGAGAAATTAGAACATCTGAAACATGGTGATAGAACTGTTAGGGAGTACATCTATGAATTTCATGTTTGTATGATCTATAGTGGTCTAAAAGAATGCAATGAAAACACAATGCGTAGATTTTTCAATGGGCTTAATTCTGATGTTCAAGTTATGCTTGCTAATGTGACATATAATCATATTGGACATCTATTCATGCTTGCTTGTAGCATTGAGGGTCAAATCATATCAAATGTGAGAAAACATGAACTATGTGATTTAGCTCCTATTTCTGAATATCCTATATCCTTGTGCAATGATGATGTACAAACATTGGGGGAGCAATCTTTTGCATCTCCTGTTACTAATGTTTTGCAAGGAGTTCAGAACATTCAACAAAAGGAGGAGAATGATGTTTTTGAGAAGAAAGAGGAGAAGCATGAAGCACCTCCAACGTCTAAAGAAAGTTTGAAAGGTAAATTAAATGGTGCTGAGATAAATGAATGTGAGTATTCTCAAACTAAGCTACACATATCTACTTTTCATGCTATAGTAGAGCAACCATTAGTGGAACCAATTGCTCAGATTCTTTTGTCATAAGTTGATTTGTTTGCTATTCCTTGTGATAAAGAAGAGTTGTGCGATAATGCTTCACTTATATCAATACCACAATTAGAGTATGAACATGTCATTTCTAGTGTTAGTTCTTTATGTGCTGATTTTAAACATGTTGTTCACATTGCTAATGAAGTTGAGGAACGTGAATTGCTATCTTCTTTAAGTACTTTGGGCTATGTTCTGTTTGATGACTTTTGTGAGCTTAGAAATTTGAAGGAGAAATTATTTGCTAAATCTGGTTTGCCATGTCCAACTAATGCTAATTTTTATACCTTTGGTGAATATAATGATAGCGGAATATATTTGTTGCACAGAGTTTACATATGTTCAGATTTAGAACCTCCTGTAGATGCGGATAAAAATTACAAGCTAGAGAGACATGTTATTGCTAATCATGCTACAAATCATGCTACTTTGAGTTTATGTAGTTTTGATTGAAAGAAACATATTGTTTTAAATGGACTATGAACAGATGTCACGCCCAGAAATTCACTACCAGAATTTCCGAGACTGAATGTGCATTAAAATCCCTGTCCAGGACCAGCCAGGGTACACAGACGACAAAGTTGACATATAGTTCCACGTCTTACAAACAGAGTAAAAGTCTTACAAGAATGCAGTGGAAAAACGAAAACAAACTAAACTAAGAGCAGGACTCTTGCAGCGGGCTGGCACCATTCCACAAGCATCCTTGATGGCGGACGAAGCCTACTCCTCTGAGAAGCCTCCATCGGACGCATATCCTTCTTCTGGTGTGGGGAAAAATTAAGCAAGGCTGAGTACTACCCACTATACTCAACAAGTCATACCGAAAAAGGCCCATAACCGCGGGCACGGCTATTCGAATAGTTCTACTCTGATCAGAGGTGTACATCTGTACCCACAAGACACAGCCCCACGACACGTTTCCACGTGCCGGTATACCACCACGGTACCCCGGAAAGGGACTATGACAGGACCCTTTTCATAACCTTCCCTAACCAATCGTACCACACCTAAGGTTTCGCCCCCGCTCCCTAAACCAGCAGCAGGCAGCCCCCTCTCGTGCCACGGTGAATCCGGCAGCCGATCAACGGGTAAACCCCCGCCGACCCAACTCCATCACGCCCACCCTAGCCTAGGTACGTCAGCTAGAGACCAGCTACACTACAAGCCCAACCATTGCCCACGCTGGCTTGTGGTACGCACGATATTTCTTCCAGGGTTTCCTGCGAACCGGTCCTTAATTGCCATGGGTGCTTCCATCAAAACCATGCACCCACAGCCCACCATTAGCATATTTTAATTAAATATTAATACCATGGTGGCTCCTAAACCAAAGTGTCACCATAGGGACTACATTAATTAATTATTTAAGGTGATCTCCTTTAGTGAGCTAAGTTAGCTAAGCATGGCTAAACACTCCTAAAATCAGCGAATAAAGAATTAATTACCCAAGCTATAAAAGATACAAGATAATCAATATACTTGTCTGAGTACAATAGGTAAGAACCCACATAAAATGACATCACGAAATAATGCAGCATTTACAGAGAAATAAGGTATTTGTAAATTTAGGCACAATACGATCAATGCGAAGCATGACTTGCCTTGCTCTTGCACTGGATCGACCTCGGCAACGACCTCGAAGTAACCCGGAGAGTCGGAATTACCAAAATCTAAACGACAAACAAAGCACACAAGCAAACAGGCTATAAGTCTACTGAAATAGGGAATAAAACTATTTTTAATGGATTCTCTGCATTTTTATGAATTTAATGAAATTTGAATGGACTTAAACGGAGCTCGGATGAATTAGTTATGAATTTTTGAAGTTATCTGTGTTTTCACAACAACAGAAAAACCTTAATTGAATTATTGCGCAATAAAACCCTAGGGCTGACGTCACTGACGCCAGGGCTGACGTCAGTGGAGCCAGGGTTGATGTCAGGCTGACGCCAGTGGGCGACGGTGGCTCCGACAGGTGGCCCCACCTGTCGGTGGCACGAGGATCCCGATCCACAGTGGACCGAGTCCACCAGCCAACGGCGGCGGTGCGCCACGTGGCACCGACGTGGTGCCGACGCGGCGGCCACGCGGCGCCAACCGCGACCATGGCGCAGCCATGGCGCGGCGGCGCGCATGGCGGCCGGAGGAGGCGGGCGGTTGCGCGGGACCGGCGGCCGAAGGAGCGGCCGAGCGGAGCACGTGGGCGGCGGCCGAGAGAAGAGAGAGAAAGAGGGAGAGGCGCGGCTCATCGGCGAGGAGGACGATGACGGCGGCGGCGGCGCTAGGGTCTGCGGGAGGCAGCGGCGTTTGGGGAAAAGAGGAGAGGGGAGCACGGCGAAGAAGATTTAAAGGGGATCCGGGGCTAGGGCGCGCGCGCGGGCTCCGGATTTCTCGCGGAGAGAGAGAGGTTCGGCCGCGAATCTTGCCTCCACGACGCGGGAAAAAATGGTGCGGAGTGGGGGAGTGGGCGCGCGTAGCACGCGGGCGACACGGAAGGGGTGCGGACGACGGTTGCGGGCGTGAGGGCGCGCGGGGAAAGCGGCGGCGTGGGCGGTGGCGGCCGGCCGCGGGGGAGAAGGCTTGGGCGGGCGGCCCCACCCGTCAGCGGCCCGGGGAAAGGAGGCAGGCGGCGTGGACTTGGCGGCTCGGGCCGCGGCCTTGGGCCGGCCCGAGAGGGAGAGGAGGGGGCGGCGGTTGCGGGCGGCCTTGGGTCGGCCCAGGGGAAGAAGGAAAATGGGTCGACGGCCCAAAAGAGGAAAAAGGAAAAGGAAAAGGAAAAAGAATTTTCCCAGGATTTATTTATTGCGCTTGATGTTTTTAATTGATTAAAATTATTTCTAGGGCTCTGAAAATTCCACTAAAAATCCTGTTAATGTATTTTAACATGGGGAACTCAAGAAAAATCCCACCATGCCTTTTCCACTTGATTGAATATATTTTTAAATTAGAATTTGCTCTAGGTTAAAAAAAGGAAAATTTATTTTACGCGATTTATTTCACGAATTTTACCTGGAAAGCAACTTCGGGGTGTGACAACAGAGCACCATATGAAAAAACCGAGTACGGTTTTTCGTGAAGAAGGGGAGGATGATGTGACCATGGCTACTATGGGTGCAACCGTTGCTCACATCATGTGTCAACAGGAAGATATCATGATCAAGTTGTCCAAGTTATGGAATCCAATTCGGTCACCTGCTACAGTGTTGATTTCAAATGGCCGCCAAATATGCATACGAGCTCCATTTTGGGCCCATGAGTACTTGATGGAAAGCTCTTGGAGTCCTCTTTTCAATGAATCTAGCCTCATCTCCAAATTGAAGAAACAAGGTGCTGCGTCACCTATAATGGGCCTATGGGCTTATATCTTTATCTGGGACCCTGCCCAAGTGGGGCCCATGTAGGGTGCGCCCCAATTTGGTGGAGCACAACCCTAGGGACCTTGGTCATCGTCCCACCTCCTTAAATAGCTAGGTACCTCTTCAGAGTTTCTTGGGTTTTGTTTAGATTAAATTTTAGCTTCGCTACTTTGCCGTGTAATCCCGTGATCAGTTAGATCGCTGGTTTGCTCATTACGAAACTCCAACTTATCATTTGTATCCGATTCCTATTTGCAATTCAGGTTACTTTTATCTTGTTCTTGCTTGTTTCTTTGATTTGCTTGCAGGAATAATGTTGATCTTTATCGACAAGATCAACAACCTATAGAGAGGTGTATCGATCGCTAAGGCGTAACACAACAACTCTCATACGGTTGTAGTCGGGTCATCAATGTTTCTCCTAAATCGTAGTTATCAACTCACCGAAAGATCGGGCCAATCAAAGCCATGAGCTTATCAAGTAGAGCTCAAGGTTTATCATCCCCACCTTGAGATTCATTTTGTCTCCTTCCCACAAGTAATCCCTCATTCTCCCATGCCCTTTTAACCTTCAACAATCCAAAGCCAAACTTCATTCTTAATCTTTACCTTCAACCTCGACCAATCCAATGGATTTGGGCAAATGCAACGTTGGTATTGAGGAGCTGAAGGCGCTGCAAATTGAACGATCATTCCTGGGGTAGAAAACCTTGCCCCGATCAGAAGGAGGTACCAACCCTAACCTAGCACTTGACCAAGTTGTTTGTATTGGAGATTTTGTGCGATGTGGGTTCCTGCCTCCTCCTTTCGAATTTCTTCTTCTTCTCTTGAACTTCTACGGCATCCACCTTCTCCATTTGAATCCTAACTCCATTGCTTTTCTTAGCATTTTTACACACCTTTGTGAGGCATACCGTGGGGTATCGCTTTTCTGAGATCTGTTTAGGCACTTCTATGAGCTTAGATGGATGGAATCATGTAGAATCTCTGGCTGCTGTGGCTTCCGCCTCCGAGACGGGATGAAGACGGAATACATCCCTTCAACTGCCCTTCCTCTCGAGGAGCATGGACGTCCAAATGGTTCTAGCTTCACGTCAAAGACCAACCCGCTAGCCTTGTTGTTCCAGATGAGAAACCTGTGCGCTCCCCTTTGTGGTCATCTAAACCTTCTCTAACCCCTTCCCTCAAAAGCTTCGTAGACAAGATCCACGAGCTCCGAGATCAAGGGTTGTTGGGGTATGAAGTCGATGAAGATTTCATACATCGTCGAATTCAACCCTCCAAGCTCGTGATCACCCCATATATGAGTTCATGGGGGCACAAGACGAGACATGGATATCAGTTCGGGGTATACGTTCTCGTAATCCTCCAGACCACACTCCGATTATGGCTGATCCTCACAACATATCACTACTTTTCTTTTGCAAAGCTTGATGATATAACCGTGGCTACCCGGGTTGGTCACCTGATTGCAGATGCTCTAGTAGGCCCGGACAACACCGTCATCCCGGTCTGCGACCTCCCTTCCTCGGACAGGGACGCCGCCATCAACGTAAGTGACATAGATCGTTGTTTTTCTTTTTGACTTTTGTCGTTCGAAAGAGTAGTAATCTAAGTCGTGCAGGTTCAGCCTCTGACGGACATCATCGGCCTGCTTGCCGTCCACTAGGTATTGTCTTCTCTAAAAGAGAAGGCGATCTCGAAGTAGGCCACTACCGGGAACGCTCCCAGCGGCAGTGGAACCAAACCCTCCAAGTGGAAGTGGGTGGCTTTAACCAAGCCGTCCGGAGCCGGAACATCGACGCCGACGAGCAGCTCGACGGTAAATATCACTCCTTGTAGTCTCTAAACTATCCTGAGGAGAAATCTTTGGTCCTGACTTATGTATCTTGTAAACTACTTTCGGCACCAAGTCCTCCTCATTGAGGAACAAGATGCTCCTGAAACGACCAAAGCCTGGTAAATGACCATCCTTATCGATTTTTGTACTTTAGTGTTCTCGTGACGTCCGTTAAGACGTGCGCTTCCTTTTATTGTAGCCCCACTCCTGCAACTTCCGCACAAAGTACCAGTCACGGGGGCACGATCTTCACACCTCCTTCCGTCATCGTGGCCACGTCCACTCCTCTTCCTCTGCTCGGTGCCTCCACCGCCACCGTCCCGCTCACCGCGGTCGACAAACTGGCAAAAGCAAGCCATCTGCTACAGTCAGGTGTGCAAGACGTCCTCGCTGAAGTCGAACAGCTCCGAATGACAGCTTCGATCTCGAATAAACGCATCGCCGAGCTGGAGGCTCAACTAGCCAAGGCGCATAGGGACTTGAAGAAATTCAAGGACCTGGTCGTAGGCCACAAGAGGCAACGACAAGGATGGGAGAAATGACTGGAGGAGACCCAGGAGAACATGGCATTCCTTTGACAAGGCCTTTAGGAGAATTACGGGTGGCTTCATATGGTGGCCCGTAGCCTGAGAGTACACAAGAAGGGCCCGGAGTTCCCTGATGAGACAACCATCCTAGGTTCTTTTGGTTCTCTTATCGGTTGGTTTGAGGGCACGTCTACGAGGCATGCCGAGCAGGTCGCCGAGGAGATGCACACCGGTCTTCGGACTAGCGCATGCCATGTCCTCACGTGCGTCAAGCTCTCGCACCCCGAGATGTATCTAGAGGAGGCACTGGAGAAGGGCGAGGCTGATGACACACGAGGATGTGATGTCAGAGCTCGTCGACTTGGGGGAGAGCGTCATTTCCTTTTTTGAATAGTAATTGCCACTCCCTTGTAATTTTTAAAGAACAGTTTATTAGGCTTGTTGTATTTCGAGAACGATGCCCTTCTTTACCGTCTTTAATTTTTGGCGTGATTATGTCGATTTTTAGATGTATCGAAGATGAGGTCGTCTTGCAAGGAGGACGCCCTCGTGGTTTTGATGTTGCACCCCTTTCTCCTCGCGCTTCCTCAACTCCAAGCGGCCACAACCAAGCCCTGGTCATCGTCTATGCGGACAGCGCCTTGGATCCATAGGGATTCCAACTTGACTCTCTCCTCGAGCGGAATCAAGGTACGAGAACTTGACCCTTATAGCCTTTTCTCCATATACGTGGAGGAAGCTAACTGAGATCATACGTCCTGCATAGGCCTCAAGAATGACTTAGAGGAGAGAGAACACTGCATCGAGTATTGGAAGGTGAAGTTCGAGAAGGCGGAACTCGAGAAGATGGCCAATGTTGTCTAGAAAGACCTCGAGAAGGTAGGGATGTCTAGATCGATGCCTATCTTGAAAGTTGTCTCGTGCTACAATGCCTTTGCGAAGAGCTGCGGTGGTCTGTCCTCCTCCCAAGAAATCTATAACCAGTGATCTGTCCTAGATGCGGAGTACATCCGACCACCTTGCAAGAATCGGGAAGCGGATCGACAACAGCCTGAAGTAGGAGTGTCATCGCGCCAGCCAGTATGCTGGTGGTCACATTCTTGCCTGCATCCGTGATGGGCGTCCGCAGATGAGCCTAAGTTTTCTCCAAGAGGGTTCTCATATTCTCGCATGAAGGTAGATGAGATCGATTGCCTCGCCAATCCTTTGCTCCGTTGGCCAAGGACGTCTTCTCCACAATGGACTAGCAGTGGCCGTCCTGGTAGTTTCTGTACCTAGGGAGCACTTAATGTATATGTTAGTATTTTATATATGTTTTAGAACTTAAGTAAGAATTGAAATCTAATGTATAAGTATCTGAAAGGAACATAGTGTACGAGTATTCTCGCAAGGGCTACCCTTAGCCAACAGAGTACGGTACTCTCCTTAGCCCTCAGTTATTTTCATGGAAAAGTCATTTTCTACAAAGATAGCTTAAATATTGTAACAAACCGAGCTGAAGCTGCAAAGTCCTAGCCCCCCAGCCGTGAAGTCGGGAAAACCAATTCCTGGTTACACGGTTTGGTTAATACACTCAAGTGGGTACTCTAACATGACCAGATCTAACATGGTCGTTTGACCCTGCACGGTCTAACAAACTTTCAGAGTGCTAGGCGTCCCCAACCAGGGTCCATGGGACCCCGAAGCTTGTTAGACTAGCATAAGAGGACAATAAGATTGACTTCGAGACAAGGCGATATAAGAAAAGGGGATCACTAGGTAAAACACTTCGAATGAAAAGAATTTGTAATATTGTATATTATTAAACAAAACTTACAAACTTTGATACATTGATTTTATACATAAAATTTACATAGTTGGTCAATTTCCAATAGTTTGCCAACTTGCGGCCTTCGTCGTCTACGATCTTGAACACGCCTGGCCTTAAGACTTCGACCATCGTGTACGGTCCCTCCCACTTAGGTGAGAGCCTGTTTCGCCCTACTTGATTCTGAACTTGTCGAAGGACGTAATCGCCGATGGTGAGTGTATAGGCACGAACATGCTTTTCGTGATAGCAACGTAAGGCCTGTTGGTACATAGTTGCTCGAACGACGACATGTTCTCGATGTTCTTCTAGAAGGTTGACATCGTCTGCTCGCTGCTCCTCCTGATCCTTATCTGAATACTGTTTGACTCGTGTAGACTGATGTCGCAACTCGGAAGAGAGCGTGGCCTCGGAATCATACACAAGAAAGAAGGGACTCTTTTTGGTGGAGGTTGTCGGGGTAGTGCAGACGGCTCATAAGACAGAAGGGAGTTCATCAACCCAGTGTGTGTCATAAGCTAGGAGCCTATCATACACACGTGATTTGATCCCCTGGAGCATGATACCATTTGCCCGCTCGACCTGCCCGTTGCTCTAAGGATGGGAGACTGATGTGAAGCAGATTTTTACTCCTAATTCAATGTGGTAGTCCTAGAAGGCACCGCTAGTGAACTGGGAGCCGTTGTCTATCAAGATCCGATGTGGTAGTCCGTATCTGCAAAATATCCCTTTCATAAACTTGATGGCGTGTTCGGCTTCGGTTTTTCTGGTTGGCTCTACCTCAATCCATTTGGTGAATTTATCGAAAGCCACAAATAAGAACTTGTAGCCGCCTTGTCCTCGAGGAAATGGTCCGAGGATGTCAAGCCCCCAGCACAAGAACGACCAAGTGAGAGGGATAGTTTGGATCGCTTGGGCCGACATCTTAGTGTGTTTACTATGAAATTGGCAAGCTTCACACCATTTTACCAAGTAGCAAGCGTCTTGAAGGGCTGTTGGCTAAAAAAATCCTTGTCGAAAGGCTTTTTCGACCAAAGTTCGTTCACCGGCGTGAGAATCGCATATTACTTCATGGATGCCGAGTAGTAGATCTTTGCCGTCTTCGGGAGTGACAAACTTGAGCAAGACTCCGTTCGGCGCTTTTTTGTATTAGTCGTTGCCAATCATACAATAAGCTTTTGCCTGGCGAGAGAGTTTTTCTGCTGCGGTGTCTTCGTCCGGAAGTTTGTCGGCATCCAAAAAATTGATGAGCGGAGTACGCCAGTCTTTCATGGTCTCGATGTCGGCGACGATGTGGGTGACCTCTGCAGTAGCCCCCCAAGTTGTTATTGACGTTGGCTACAGCGCTTTCGTCGTTCGGGGCTTTAACTGAAGGTTTCGTCAAGACGTGTATGGGGAAGGTCCTCGGTTCAACTGGTTCTCTTCTGAACGCATGCCGTGGTAAGTTGTTGGTGTCGGTGTTGTCTGTGCGATAGACATGATGTACTTTCAAGCTGTCAAACTTTTGCTCCAGTTTCCTGACTTTGGCGAGGTACTTGGTTCACTCTAGGTTTGAGCATTTGTAGTCTCTGTGCACTTGTTTGGCAACTAACTCTGAGTCCCTTTTCACAATTAATCGCTTTACCCCAAGTGTTGCCGCTGCTCATAACCCGATGAGTAGTCCCTTGTACTCTGCGGTGTTGTTTGTAGCACTGAAGTTGAGGTGTATTGCATGTCTAAACTGATCTCTGGCTGGAGATGTCAGAATGAATCCTGCCCCTGCTCCCTGGCTATTGAAAGCCCCATCGAAGGACATTGTTCATGTCTCGTCATCTGTCTGACCGGTTGGGGTGTTCTTGGGAACAGTTCAATTGACAATGAAATTAGCGAGAACCTGCGACTTGATGGCTGTATGTGAGACGAAGTTGACATCGAATTGGTTGAGTTCGATGACACATTTAGCAATGCATCCGATGACATCTTTGTTCCTTACCACTTCGCCGAGAGGGAAAGAAGTGACAACCGTGACTTTATAGGCCTGGAAGTAATGGCGTAGCTTCCGTGATGTCATGACTACGGCATACAACAATTTCTGGATTTGGGGATATCGAGTTTTGGCATCGTGGAGGGCCTCGCTGACATAGTACACAGGATGTTGTACTTTATCCCTCTCAACGATAATCACAGTACTAACAAAATAAGGTGTGACAGCAATATATAGAAATAGTTCTTCCATTGGCTGTGGGGCAACAAGTACTGGGGGTTGGACAAGTACCATTTAAGCGCGATAAACACGTTCTCGGCATCCTGTGTCCACTCAGATCTATCCTGCTTTTTGAGTAAGGCAAAGAAGGGTTGTCCTCGTTCTCCCATCCTGGCCACGAACCGACTTAGAGCTGCCATACATCCTATAAGCTTATGCACTTCCTTGAGTCTTGTCGGCAACTTCATGTTCTCGATGGCCTTGATCTTCTCGGGGTTTGCTTCAATTCCTCGTTTGGAGACAAGAAATCCTAGCAATTTCTCTGACAATACTCCAAACGTGCACTTCTCTAGGTTCAGTTTGAGTCGATGTCGCTGGAGATTGTTTAATGTTTTCCTTAGGTCATCGATCAGCTTGTCCTTTGTCTTTTTCTTGACCACGACATTATCGACGTATGCCTCCATGTTCTTGCCGATCTGGTTATCGAAAGCCCCCTGGATTTCTCACTGATATGTGTTGCCTGCGTTGATTAGTCCAAAGGGCATCTTGGTATAGCAGAAAACACCAAAGGGCGTGGTGAATGCATTCTTCTCCTCGTCCTCTTTGGCCATGCTGATCTGGTGGTAGCTGGAGTAAGAGTCGAGGAAACTCAACAGCTCACAACCAGCAGTCGAATCCACTAGTTGGTCAATGCGAGGAAGAGAGAAGTGGTCCTTAGGGCACGCCTTGTTGAGATTGGTGAAGTCAATATACATCTTCCACTTACCGTTGGCCTTACGTACGATTACTGGGTTAGCGAGTCACTCTGGATGGAGAACCTCCCAGATGAAGCCTGCTTTGAGAAGTTTGTCTAGTTCTTCTCGAATAGCTTCTTTTCTATCGTGTGCAAACCATCACAGTTTCTGTCTGACAGGCTTGGCATCGGGGTGCACCATTAGTTTGTGCTCGATCACCTCCCTAGGGACTCCGGGCATGTCGGACGGTTGCCAAGCAAACACATCTGCATTCTCACGAAGGAAGGTGATGAGCTCGAGTTTCTATTTGTTGTTGAGCGTTGCCCCAATTTTGACTGTCTTATCGGGGTTGCTGCTGGTCAACGGGATGATCTTGATTGCGCCATTGGGCTTGGGTGCCTTATTTGGTTCGCCATTTCGCCAGTGTCGTCCTTTCGAAAATAACATTATAAGCCGTGTTGAACTTGGCCACGTCAAAAGTGATACGCTCTGTGCAGAAGTTATTAGCTTGGCCGAACCTCACGGCTAGCGTGATCTTTCCTAGTGGTTCGGACGATGATTTTGGAGTGAGCCCATGGAAGGGCTGGTCGGAAGCAACAAGCTCGCTTCTAAGGATGCCCATAGTGTCGAGTGTGCTAGCGAAGAGGAGGTTGATGGAGTTGCCGCCATCGATGAGGACACGTGCTACTTTGATATTCCGGATGGTAGGCTCGACTACTATCGGATATCAGCCTGGCATGATCGTTGTTGCCGGGTGGTCATGTTCTGACAACTCGATCTTCTGGTTAGACCATTTCATCTTGGTTGCAACTCCTTGTGACGTGGAACAGACATCGCATTCTACCTTCTTATACTCCTTTTTAGAGGTGTATGTCGTAGAACTACCGAAGATATGGGCTCATGCATGTTGAAATCTGGGAAAACGAGTTCATTGTCGAACGAGAGATCATCAGTGCTCCTCTCGACCACATGAACTCATTTTCCTTTTTCGAGGGCCAGCTTTGTTGCCAACGCTTTGTAGAAGACCTGACACTCTTCCAGGGTATATGTATTGGTCTTACAGATTGGGCACCATTGTCATACTGGTTCATCACCTTGAAGGGCTGGGCGCTTCGGGGATGGGTTCGCTTGTTCTGCAACAAGGACCTCTGTCTCTGCCTTGTGTTTCCCTTCCTTTTTTCGATTTTGCTTCTTCTTGGTAGACGCCGGTGCTTCCTTGTTGTCTGGTTGCTTTTCCTCGACCACCTTGCTTTTTCCGTCTTTCCTATTGAGGGCATCATCTGCATGAGCGCATTTGTCGATGATCTCAAATAGCTTCATGGCCAAGGTGATTCGTCTTGTCGCCAATTCTTGAATAGTGTACTGACCTCGAACACTTGACTTGAACGCGTGTATGACAGAAGCATCGATGATCTCAGGGATCGTATTCCGGCATTCGTTAAAATACCGTATATAGTCCTTTGAGGATTCACCTGGGTTCTGCCTAAGGGCGTGTAAATCGTTGTCAACTGAAAATTCACGACAAATTTCTACCATAAGTCTTCCCAGGAAGAAATCGAGCGAGGTGGGAGGTGTACCAGCCATGACTAAGCAGACCCCTTCAAAGCTGCCGGCAAATAGTTTGCCAACGCGTTGTCGTCTGCACCGACCACGTATAGAACTGTCGAGTAGACATGTAGGAACTCCTCCGGATCAGTACTGTCGTCATACTTTTCTACCATCGCGGGATGGAACTTGGTCGGCCATTGCACCTCTTGGAGGGCAGGTACGAAAGCCCGACATCTGCCTCCCGGTATAAAGGGTGGACGACATCCTCATGGCCTACGAGAATTGCCTCCAGTGGATGATGATGGTGACGAAGGATCACTGTAGTCAAGGGTGCGGCCCCTTGACCTACGGCCTTGTTCTTGGTCCCTCCTAGAGTTTAGGGATCGTGAGTTCCGTCGTTGTCGGTTGTCATGATGTTGTCATCAATCTTGATTGTTCTCACCGTGTTGACTTTGGCGGTTTCGATGATCTTGATCGTTGTAGCAATCTCCTTGGTTGTCGTTGTCATCCCGCCTTCCGTTTCCTCTGTGAGGTGCACGAGGTTGGCGGTGGTCGACATTGTTTTGATCTTGTCGCTCCTGCCTACGCCCATTCAAGTGATTGCGAAGATCATGGTCATCTTGATGACGAGGGAGCTGATTGTCCTGCCTTCTTGGCGATGCGTTTCGAGGGTTGCAGCCTGGGTCCCGGCTGGGGTGTGGACAGAGGGCGTCATCTTCTGGTACTTCATCTCTACCTCGAGGATGAGGATCTCGAGACGAACCCTGTGGGTTAGATCTAGCCACGGCCAGGAAGGCAGAGTTGAGATTGGCCATCATTGACTGTAACCGTCTTACCTAGACATATGCTTCTGGGAAGGTAACCGGGTCAAATGAAGTTTACTTTAGCAATGAGTTGACCTTGGTGAAGTGTTCGATGGGGGTTTGAACTAGCTCCTCAGGTGGCCGTGACGCATCAGGAGCAAGCAGCTCTTCCCCTGAACGGACATCACATTCTTCACGCATGTCATGGACAACCCCTTCAATCACGTTTGAATCCCGTGAAGAGTTAGATCCCGAATATTCCAAGCTGTGAAGAACAGAGGGCTCACAAGGATCAATGTCGATGAATATGACCAAACGATCTGGGGTTTTCATCTCATTATCGTCCACTGACGCATCTTGAGATTGATCTCGATGTTAGTGGATCAGATAGCAAGGAACACGAAGCATAGATCTGGTGATTTTCAAGAAGATCTTGCAATCTTTACGGGGGTGACTTTTTGATTTGTGGATCAGGCACCACGCCTTGTATGGAGATGTGCGTTGGATATCTCAATCTTTGCAAGCATCGAGTTCAGCCTTAATTTGAAGTATTACCCGACATTCGACCAAAGACTGTTGAGACGTCTTGTGGATCAAACACCAAGTGTCGTAGCTTCGAGGAAACTTCCTTGTCGGCACCTGGCCCCCAACAGATGTCTGGGGTTTGGCCGCTTTAGGAATTCTTTATGGAGTTGAAGTTGTCGTATTCCTCTTTTCTGACTGGACAGGAGGAATAGTTGATGAAAAGTTGTTTTCTACTGTCCCCGCGGCTCTGTTCTCGATCCCAGCTGGCATTGGGGAAGGCAAGATTGGAGTTTACGGATCCAAACGAACGTTGGCTGAGTAGGATGTCCCAGGCCAGGACGAATGTGGACATTGTTATCGGAAAGTCTTGAACTTGAAGTCATCTCAGCGAAACCTTTAGCACCAAGTCCCCCACCTGGCGCATCACCGTTGACGATGTAGATCGCGACTACGGTATTTGTAGAGTATGGGATCATTGGTACAAGGATCTATGCGAACCAAGTTCAAGCACACAGAAGACAAGAATTAGATCGGTTCAGGCCCCCATGAGGTAATAGCCCTATTTCAGTTTATATGGGATTA
The DNA here is from genome assembly GCA_008326285.1 of Oryza officinalis. NCBI lineage: Eukaryota > Viridiplantae > Streptophyta > Magnoliopsida > Poales > Poaceae > Oryza > Oryza officinalis. The sequence goes on from BDMV01000008.1 coordinate 15,047,742, forward strand.
TGATGAAAACCGCAGAGATTACAATAGAGAACAATAGGAAATATAGAGTACCGACGAGATCCCCTTTGAGAATGACTCGACGAGATCTAGGCGGCGAATTGTATTCAAGTCCTCCGGATTGCCTCTGCTATGATGGTGGCTTGCGGTATGATTTGATGATCCCGTACCCCGTAGGGGCTTTGTATTTATACTATAGACTGCCTATGCCTCTGTTGGCGCAGAATTTGGACCCGTCCAACAACCAAATGGGTTCCGCGTTACCACGGCGGCCTGGGAGATCTGCTTAACTCCAGTGCAGGTCCAAGTTGGCTTGCCTAGTCATGCGCAGAGCGTGCCAGTTGATTTGATTTGCAATCAATAAGAAACAAGTAAACCATATCAGAAAACAATGGCCAATCGGCCGATAGGCCGATGTCACATTGTTATAGCCTAGCCGATAGGGCAAAGCTGTATCGGCTTACTTGATATAATAAGCAAATTGAAGAGATCTAATCTCGTCGGCCCATGCTAAAAACGTGTGACAGATTAATGGAACTAGCCGATGAGAGTTTCATGAGGATATCTACACTAGCCATTATTCTAGTGTAAACTTATACAAGTCAATCGGCTAACATAAATACACCAACCACAGAGAAGTCTTTAAAAACACTCTGTGACCGATATGTTTATATTCGTCGATCCACATGTATAAGTGGCAAACACATGCAAAAACATAAATAATCACATGCATTAGATAAGACCGGCTGAAACCCCGGCGCTATCCTTAATTACAATCGAAAACAGGCTTCGTGTTAGATCTCGAAACAGGACTAAGGTCGATAGCAACTCAAAGTGTGAATCGAGACTTAACACAAAGAAAATCAAGCCGTCGATTGCTTTTGGGGATGGTAAATGTCTTAGATAATCTAAACGAGCAAACTGATCCGACCGACGTCAACAATAAACCCTAAAGCAAGTTAACTGTCAGCGAGACAGAATCAGAAAACCACATCGAGATTAGCTAACACACGATAACGACGATCACATCATCAGGGCTTAACGTGCCTAAAGCGACACGCTAGCCTCGACGATGCGGATCGTCGGGTATGAGTTCTTACCTTGCTCTAGGGAAGCAAGAACTCGTCAGGAGTCAACCTCTTGCGAGGGTTGGCGATGCGCCGAAAAGTAGATTAGTTTGATTGTATGATTGATTAAGAGAGAGCTTCTATGTACAAACTATCGGGATATTTATACCCGAGGTTACAACAGAACCCTTGTAGGGTACGATCTTATCTACAACTAACAAACAAGTCCTTGCGGCAGACTTTAGCCACAGATCAGATCTAAACTACTTAATTTACAAGATACAATTGCCTAAAACCGAGCTTTATCTCTATTTGGCAACTTCCTTGAAACTTATTCTGAGCCCAGACCAAGCCCACATTGACGCTGTCAACTCACAACCCGTGTCGGCCCACGACCAAGCCGAATCCGTATCGGCCGATACGCTCTCCATGGCAACGCCTCCCCAGTCCGATACGGTTACCGGGTCCGATACGGAGCCTAGTCCGACTCCAACTCAATCCTTCCTCTCTGCTTTGGTTTCCTCTTTTCTTTCCAAGTCGATTACCAAAATCCGTCGTTAACACATGCCCCCCAATTCCGCTTCATTATATAATGTGGCGGAATTAGCTCCAAGGAACTCATCAACTTCTTTGCTAGGTCTAATCTGAAAACCGCGCAGATCCAGATTCAAATCCTTCCGCCGCCGATTCAACAAACCCTTCGCGTTTCTCAACTCCGGTGACCCCTCGGTGTTCCGTCAACATCGACCCCCTTCACAGCGACCCCTTCAGCGACAACGATGGCCTCCGCCCCGTTCTATCCTCCGAGATCCCTGCGGTAAGTCAATTCCTTCAAAATCCACATTATCGCTTTTTCCGCCGATTTCTCCAAGTTAGGGTTTTTATTCTCTGCCCCCGGGTCTTATATTTTCATCGTCATTCTCATGATCTAGGTCTTCAAAAACCAAATCTTGATCCCTACCAACGACAAATCCCATCACTTTCTACTAGGCCCCATGGGCGATCACGACCCAACTTGGCTAATCAATGCCGAGACGGACATAATCCCCTTTAGGCAAGCTAAGCCCAATGTTTCTTCCTGGAAACATACTTTCAGGTTCTGGCCATCCAAGCTCAACGGATACAGAACCTGGCATAAGAGGATTGCTGCTGCCAAACAAGTCCACTGGGACGAGATTGGGATCGGCCAATGCATCGCTTTGTCCCTGGCCAATACCAAAAAGAACGAACCACTCATGTCGGCCACCAGCTACTTCTGGTCCAGTACCTTGAACGCTTTCATGTTCAAACAAGGTCCAATGACCCCCACTCTGATCGACGTCAAGATACTAACAGGGTTGGACATTGATTCCGAGATCAACCCCTTCAGCCTCCTGATACATAGCAGCCACAAGTTGAAGACCAAAAAGATCGGAGGTTGGTCTGGGTACATCTCTGAACACATGGAACAGGGATCGGTCTTAGAACGAGAACATGTGGCCTTCCTGACATTGTGGTTGGAGAGATTTGTCTTTTGTGGATCGACCTGCGGCCCTACTACAAACTATCAACACTTGGCTCAGGCTTTGGTCGACAAGAAACAAATCCCCTTGGGCCGATACCTTTTGGGAGCTGTCTATCGGCTGCTTCATGCCTCCACACAAGATTTGATATTAAAACAAACTGTAGCCCACGGAGGACCATGGTGGTTTGTTCAGCTCTGGCTCACCATCCACACCAACCCCATGGTCAATCGGCCTCCGTTATCAGACTGCTGCTTTCCCTCCAAATATGCTGATCATGAAGACCCCAGGACCAGAAGATGCATGTCCTACGGGGAAGCAGCTTCTGTCTACCCAGGCGCAGACCAATCGGCCGAGGACATGGCTACATGGTTCATTCGCTTCTTCACCGGCCCTCCATCGGCCAGGATAGACATGTTTGTCTACACATCGGACCGAGATTTCGAACTCCTTGACGATCTTCAACTGAGTTTGGTAAATGATGATTCAGAGTCAAGGGAATTGTTCATGATCGGCCTCACCCCATGCCTGCTCCCAGTAGGCCTATTTCAAGGAAGAAGCACCAGCCTGTCTTACGAATTTTATAATCCAATGGTGGCCGCTAGACAGTGCGGGCTTGGACAGCTTCCTGTGAGTTTGTATCTTCATAAACTCCTAGAGAGCAGAGGCAGGGTTCCATCGGCGCTGGTTATGAGCAAAGCGCTGGAAATCGAACTCCTAAATCTCAGCGATTGTGACCGATTGCATCTGAGCACCTTTGTTCATATCAGTTTTCAGACATGGTGGCAAGAGTGGGCTGCTCATATTTTCCACCAATCGACCAGATTCTATGTGACAGACCTTATCAAAAACATCAGCCCTCAGGTCCCCGATGGTCCGATTCCGGCTGTGAGCAACAGTGGGCGAGAAATCTTTTATCATCAAGCCCTAGCCCTGTCAGGATCAACTGTCATGGAGTCAATCATCGGCCAAACCGCCCCAAAGCTGGCGTCACTTCTCCAAGGTCCGATGCCCAAAGAGAACCCCAAGAGGAAAGCGCCGGCCAAAAGCAAATCGCAGAAAGCCAGCAAGAAGGCCAGAACTGATGACCAGGCCGACGCCGAAGAGCTAGACCCTTCTTTGGAAGAATGCCTTGATGAACAAATAATGGAGGAGGAAGTTGATGCAGCGGCAGCCGACGCACACGAAGAAGAAAACCCGTCGGTCGAAACCACCCAGGAGCCATCGGCCGAAGCTGCTGAGATCCCACCGGCCGATGACCAAAATGATGCCCCCCAACCAAAGAGGACCAGACATGCAGTTCGCAAGGTCAATATAATCCCTTCTTTGCGTTTACATAATCCCCTTGTAATGTCATACTTTAACTTCATATCCTCTTCAGGCTGTGGCGTCGTCTATATTGAAGGAGAGAACTCGATCGGCCCCTTTACCCAGAACCAAGAAAGCCACTCTACAACGGCACGAATGAGCCAAGGCACGATTGAGGACTCCTCCTTCTCCACCACCCTCTCTGACTGTCTCGGTAAGAGTTGATTTTCGCATTATCTTGCTATTTACATAACCCTATTTACCAATTTCCTGCTTTCTCAGCCTAGGGCTCCATCACCTTCACCACATCGGCCAACCCCCTCGCCTACTGCTTCAACACAGCAAAGGGAGGCCGATGCAAGCACCACCGATCCTCCAACACAGGTAACCACGATTACTCTGATCCCCTTTCTGCCGATTCCTGTTTAACGAGGCTAACCTTGACCCATATTGATATTTGCAGAACCTAGCCGATATGTTTTCTTTTGATATTGGCTAGTTTCTTGATGATGAGGACAAGGAGCCACCCACCACAGCCAGGGCGTCAATTTCTGATGATCTAAAAAATCGGCTGACCGACATCGCCAATCGGCTGGAGTCCTCGTTGGAGTACTTGGTGGAAGATTGCACCCCCATCAGGGTTAGGGTACAAGAAATTCAGGATGAACTGCCCGAAAGCCTGATGGAGATTCTAACACTGGCCATCTTCTTGGAGCAATACCGATTCAAGCTCAACAAGGCAAAAGAAAGACTCGCAGAGCGACGAGAGCGTGAGCAACTGGAATCGGCCCTGTCCGCTAGCAGGGCTCAAGTTAATGCCGACAAGACCAAGTTGGACGAGCTAGCAGTGGAGCCAATTGTCTTGAAGCACAGACTTGAAGAACTCCGTCGTCTCGAAGCAGAGCTAGAATCGAAGCTGGAGGCCACGCGCCATGAAATCCAAGAAGTTGAAGCCGGGATAGCTGCTTCACCCAAGGCTATCGAAGACCAGACGGCAAAGCTCAAGGCATCGGCCAAGTATCTTGCCACCCTGAGTAAGTCATTGAAGCCAATCCCAGGGTCGACGGCCGATGACGCCCAAGCTATAGAAGATATTGAACAAATCCGCCGTAGAGCCATTGCAGCTATTGCAGACTTTATAGGGTGATGTAACCTATTTCTTCTTTTTACCGTGTAAATACAAACCTTATCGGCCATGCAGCCGAATTTGATCTGAAAATTCCTGTGTGAAAATTGTTTCTGAAATCCATCTCTGAAGAAGAAAATTCCTTGAAAAATTCCGCGCTTGTATATATAGATGCCCCCCAAATTTTGGAAGATGAGGGCTCATGTTGTAAAATTTGAACTAAGGGCGATAGTGTGTATCGGCCATCAAAAGACGATGCATAACACATCGGCTGTAATCATAAATTGGCTGGAGGGCCGATCATGAGTCGATCCAAATGCTAGGATAATATTTCTTTAGGTACTTGCCATTAAGAGCTCATCCATAAATCTCGCCATCCAACGCCTTGAGCAAATAAGCATTGTGAGGAACACAGCGATGAATTTGAAAAGGACCTTCCCAATTAGGTGACCACTTGCCGAATTTATTATCTCTGAAACCAATCGGCATTATTAATTTTCATACAAGATCCCCTTCCTCAAATGATTTGGCGACAACTTTTTTGTTATAGTGACGAGCCACTCTATCTTTATCACGTTTGATCTTCTCTAAGGCCCGTAATCGGGCGCCAAATCGTCTAACTCATCTACCATAAGATTATGGTACTCATCGGCTGCCAAGTCGTCTTGCAAAGCAATCCTTCTTGAGCCGATGTTGGTTTCCCACGGCAGCACAGCTTCGTGTCCATAAACCAATTGATACGGAGGCACTTGAATTGCACCATGGCAAGCCATCCGATACGCCCAAAGGGAATCGGCCAGCGTTGTGTGCCATTGCCTCGGCTGTTCGTCGATTTTCCTCTGGATTAACTTGATCAAAGTCTTATTAGAAGCCTCTGCCTGTCCATTAGCTTGCGCGTAGTAAGGGGAAGAGTTTAATAATTTAATGCTCATGCTATCGGCGAACTGGACGAACTCATCGGACATGAAGATTGATCCCTGATCGGTGGTTATCGTCTGAGGTAGCCTAAACCGATATATAATATATTCCTTGACAAACTGAATTGCATCTTTGGAATCAACCTTCTTAAGGGGAACGGCCTCAACCCATTTTGTGAAGTAATCTGTAGCCACCAAGATATATTTGTGTCCCTTGCTCGATGGCGGGTTAATCTAGCCGATCATATCTATTCCCCATCCACGAAATGGCCACGGCTTTATGATTGGATGCATAGCCGATGCCGGTGCTCTTTGAATTGCTCCAAACTTATGACAATCCTGACATCCTTTATAATACTTGAAACAATCCTCCAGCATGGTTGGCCAAAAATATCCAATGCGTTTCAACAGCCATCTCATTTTATGGGTCGATTGATGTGTCCCACAAATCCCTTCATGGACCTCGCTCATAACGACTTTGGCCTCCTCAGGACCTAGGCACTTGAGCAAGACACCATCAATCGCCCAATGGTATAAATCATCATCTAACAGGACATACTGCAATACTTTGTATTTCATCTTTTGTGACGCCGATTGGGAAGGATTCTTCAAATAATCAATGATAGCGAATCTCCAATCGTCGGCATCCACGGCGGCAATTTGAACCCGTACATCCTTGGCCATCGGCCTGTATCCCGATGCCCCCTGAGCCAGGTCATTGGCCTCGAAGTTTTGCTTCCTGGGTATATGCCTCATCGTCACGATCTTGAATGCCTGAAGCAACACCTTGCACTCTTCATTGTAGACTTTGAGGATGTCATCTTTGCATTCATACTCTCCAGAAAGTTGTTTAATTACCATTTGTGAATCACCAATGATCTCTACGGAATCGGCCTCGACTTCTTGTAATAACTGCAAGCCTTTAAGCACCGCTTCGTACTCTGCTTGATTGTTAGTATAATAAGGCTTGATTGTAAAAGCAAACTCAAAACTTGCCCCCCGAGGGAATATGATAACTTGGCCGATACCGCATCCATGTCTGCAGACGGATCCATCAAAATACAATGTCCATGGCACATTATCTGCATATGCAACTGACTCGTCTCTGTGTTGAACAATGAAATCAGCCAGGGCTTGTCCTTTGACTGCTTTGGCCGATTCATATCTGAGATCAAACTCTGTTAAGGCAAAAATCCACTTCCCAATTCTTCCTTTTAACACAGGGGCCGATAACATGTATTTCATCACATCGGCCTTACTTACCACAATGCACTCGTTGGAAAGTAAATAATGCCTCAATTTAGTACATGAAAAATATAAGCACAAACATAATTTCTCCACCGGTGTGTACCTTGTCTCAGCGTCTAGCATCCTCCTACTGAGATAAAAAATAGCTCTTTCCTTACCATCAATATCTTGAACCAAGACTCAGCCGATGGATTTCTCATCGGCCGATAGGTACAGTCTGAACGGAACCCCTTTCTGTGGAGGGATTAGAACTGGCGGAGAGGTTAAATACTCCTTGATATCATCCAGCGCCTTCTGCTGCTTATCACCCCATATGAACTCTTCATCCTCTTTTATCTTTAATAACGGAGTGAACGGCTCTATTCTTCCTGACAGGTTCGATATAAAGCGTCGAACAAAATTGATCTTGCCGAGCAGAGATTGTAACTTGGTCTTGTTCGTCGGAGGTTTGATTTTCTTGATAGCATCGATATTCTTCTGTGTAATCTCGATTCCTCTTTCGTGGACCAAGAAACCCAGGAACTGACCAGCCGATACGCCAAAGGCACACTTGTTAGGATTCATTTTTAAACCATACTTCCTCGCTCTTTCAAGTACCTTGCGTAAATCGGCCAGGTGCATATCATATTCTCTTGACTTCACGACGACATCATCAATATAAACTTCAATCAAAGAGCCGATAAGATCATGAAAAATATAATTCATGGCCCTCTGATACGTAGCTCCAGCGTTCTTCAAACCGAATGTCATGACAACCCATTCATATAGGCCGATTGCCCCTGGGCATTGGAAGGCTGTTTTGTGAACATCTTCTTCGGCCATGAAAATTTGGTTGTAGCCTGCGTTCCCATCCATGAAGCTGATAACCTTGTGGCCAGACGCGGCATCGACAAGCAAATCGGCCAGAGGCATAGGGTACTCGTCTTTCGGTGTTGCTTTGTTCAAGTCTCTGAAGTCGGTACTGTTAACGACCAAATTTGGTAAATCAAGTATTGGATTTGAAGATAGAATCGAAGCGGATTTGGAGGAAGCTGGCGGTTACCAAAACAGAGCAAGAATCGGTTGGTGACCGAATCGGCTACAGTGTGTATCGGCTGGTGACCGAGTCGGCTATCGTGACCATCGGCTGAGACAGAGTCGGACAAGGATAGCCGATGTAGCCGATTCCGACGAGAGGATAACAGAGTCTTTGTCAGGTTCGGTTGATGAGCTTCATAAGGATTCCCACATACGGATTGGGTCCGAAGAAGGGAATTGTATCTATTAATTAGGATATAATGTTAGTTTCCTAATAGATATTGTCGGTTAGAGTTTGTATTAGGGAATTATCTTCAATATGAGTTGTAATAGAGATAAGAGTCGTGTCCGACAAGGACATATTGTGTAATTCTGGGTATAAATTAAACCCAGGTTCGTGTAAAAAGAAGGGAACGAATCAATACAACAATTTTGGCGCATCGCCACCTTTACTCTTTCACTGTTTTCGACGAGTTCTTGCTTTCGAGTTGGGTTGCATCGGCTTCGATCTCTGACAAGAGGTAAAACTTGTTATGGCGGCTTGCGCTCTCGGGATTAGTGCTTCCATCTTTATGACACTCTGATCCTGTTTGTGTGAATCGTCGAGTTATCATATATATTGTATAATCTGAATTGATATCAATATATAACTTAGATCGGTTGATGTCTGTTTCACAGAAAAGCAACCGATAGGGTTATATATCGCTCTTGATCTAGATTATATAATATATCTACCATCTCGAAAAGGTTTTCATCGACTCGATCATCTAGACATTATGTTTCTTTACATATTTGGTGCTGCATCAGTTAGGTTTGACCTACTAAATCATGTTTAGAACCATAGTTTCTAGCCTGTCTATGATTGCTAATAGAGATAGCGTCGGGGTTTCAGCCGATCTTACCTGGTTTAATTATCTTGTTATCTTGATATATTAAATCTGCCCTTTATATCGAGATATTAACTTAGTAAAATATATTGAGCTTGTTGTCAAATCTGGTTAGGATCATCTTAACATTAGTTTGACAAGTTGTTTAATATATTTTGTTCATGATAATATCTCTGTATAAAGTAGTATCGGAGTACTAGCCGATACATGTTAGATTTACCTAATCGGCTATGCTATGAACATGTATAATCTACGCTTTATAATATATTTAGACATAAGTGATTCATACTGTCTCGGCGCCCTGTCCGATCTATCCCAATCACTTGGTTTAAATATATTCTGAGACTTAGATTATATTTTGTTGATATCTACAGCCGATTGAGTAGATTTAGCTTTATCTTGCTTTATCTGTTATAGCCGATTTAATGCATCTTGCATCGGCTCAATGCTCAATGATATGTCATCGGCAAGCTAGCCGATCGGCTATCATTGGTGGATTTAACTGCGTTTTCTTTGTTTCTTATTGGTTGCAGGATCAAACCAATTGGCACGCCTAGAACCCGAAAGAAATATTTGGACCTGCACTGGAGTTAAGCAAATCTCCCAGGCCAGTGTGTGTTTTTTACATCAACACGCTTTTGGCACGCCCAGTGGGACTTCAAAAAATTTTCATCATGGTAGACTTCAAGACAACTGACGTTGACCCAGAGAATATTATTCCAATGACAGTGGACAAGTTGACGACGGAACAAAAGGCAGAGCTGGAGGATATAATGAACAAGCTTCAAAACCAGTACTTACATTCTTTTGTCCAAACTAGATCAGGAACGGTGGTTCAGAGATACAAAGTAGCTTTGCCCAACAATGAAGAGCTAGAGTCAAGTTCTGAGAAAGAAAAAGGGGTTAAGCAAGAGGAATCTCCTGAAGAACCCAGAAATTTGCAAGATAGGATTGACTATGTTGTGCATCATGCTTTGATCAACCAATCAGGAGTGCTTGTCAACACTTTAACAAATATGATCAAGTCTGTGGTTGATGGTACTATTGCTGAACACCAAGCTAAAGGACCAATTTTCTTACCAGATGGGGTCTTCCCGCAATATAGGCCGCTTATGACCAGCCAGCCAAAACCTGCCACAAATATAGCCCCAGGACAGCCGATGGCATCAACATCGGTTACAGTTCAACAAGGGATACTAGCGTCGGTACAGAAGCAAGTAGAATTTAATCCTCATGTACTGGTCCGACTACAACCTCAGCATGTAGGGCAAAACATACCTCAAATATCAGATGAGCAAGTTGCAACTATGTTCAATCCCAATCAGCTAGTTGTCCAACCGATCCTGCATACACCGCAAGACAGCAAGTGCCAGCCTTCCAGCAACAAGCTGCCACTACTCAATTTGTTCCTAATCAACAAGATTTTAGTGCTCCACGAATGCCTCAAACCCACGCAGGTGACAATCTTAATTATCAAAATCAACTTCATTCACCACAGGTGCAATATCGGCAGAGAACGTCTCCTCAACCATATCATCAGCCGCAGTTTTACCAAGACGAGCCGATACAGCCACAGCATCAAGATGGAGCTCGGCAGAAACCTTGGGCCGATATGATAGTCGATGTGATGAGAGAACAGTTTGGATTAAAACCAAGGGATGGTGACAATCTGTATCGGCATCCATATCCAGAGTATTTTGAAAGAGTGCCAAGATCCCAGATTTTTCAAAGTTCTCAGGACAAGATAACGTATCAACTTATGAGCATGTTAGCCGATTTTTGGCTCAATGTGGTGAAGCATCGGCTACTGACGCTTTAAGAGTCAGGCTATTCCCTTTGTCTCTGTCTGGATCGGCTTTCACATGGTTTTCATCTTTACCTTATAATTCTGTTCACAGTTGGGTCGATCTGGAAAAACAGTTTCACAAATATTTCTACAGTGGAGTTCATGAGATGAAACTATCTGATTTGACAAACATTAGGCAAAAACGAGAAGAGTCTGTCCAAGATTATATTCAGAGGTTTAGGGAAATCAGAAACAGATGTTACAGCTTGGCGTTGACAGATTCTCAGTTAGCCGATTTAGCCTTCCAAGGTTTGTTAACACCAATCAAAGAGGGGTTTTCGGCTCAAGACTTTGATAGTTTGGCTCATTTGGCCCAGAAGATAACAGCACACGAACAAAGGTTTCAAGAGGCCAATAGAGCATTCAAAAAGGTGAACTTAATTAATTCTTATATTTCTGATTCTGAGGAAGAGGATGTTCCTGAGGTAGCAGCAGCCGAATGGGCAAGGAACAAGAAGGTGATTCCATGTCAATGGGTCAAGAACTCTGGAAAGGAGGAAAAATATGATTTTGATGTCAATAAAGCTGACAAAATTTTTGATCTTTTGCTTCGGGAGAAACAAATTCAGCTGCCTGCTGGTCATGTGGTTCCATCGGCTGAGGAATTAGGGAAGAGGAAATACTGCAAGTGGCACAATACAGGGTCTCATAGTACTAATGAATGTAAAGTATTTCGGCAACAGATCCAGGTGGCCATTGAGCAAGGCAGGATAAAATTTGATGACTCCAAGAAGCCGATGAAGATTGATGGTAATCCTTTTCCTATCAACATGGTTCATACAAGTGGGAGGACAGCCGACAGAAGGGACAATCGGCTCAATAAGTTTGACTCTACGAGTATGATTAATAAATATCAAAAGAGATATGATCGGCAAGAAAGGCAATATTATGAGGATGATGATAGATTTGATCTACATTGGAACTGCGAATTTTTCATATTTTGTTGGAATAAAGGGATGAGATTACCATCGATAGAAGACTGCCCAGGTTGTGCTAATGCCGATGAAAACTATAATGGGAGTTTTAGCCGATTTCATTCTAAAGAGGATCGGCTGATGCAAAGGAAGTTGCCTGTTCATCAGAGGTTGGGCCCAATTCATCAAGATTATTTCCAGGAGGATGATGTTGAAGATACTTCAAGAGCTCAATGGTGTCCTTCTGGGATTTTTGCTAAAAGTCAGAAGAGAAGGGTTCAGAGGATGAGGAGCAGGGAACAATTTCATGAAGTTGAACAAGAAATCAATCATTGGCTGAAGAGAACAAAAACAAAACAGGAATGGCGTGTTAAGAGTAAAATAGTACCAGCCGATGAGAGTGAAACCGATGAAGCGAGAAGGGTAATTAAAGGAAAGGCCATTGCTTCTTCATCGGTCAACATGGTATTTGTGCTACCCGCGGAGTTCGAGGCTAATCAAGACAATGCAGATATCATGGAAGAATCTTGTGCTAGATTGATATTGTCACCGGAACAGACTGTTTTTGAGAAACCCAAGGGAACAGAGAATCGGCACCTCAAGCCATTGTATGGCAAAGGATTTGTTAACGGTAAGCCGATATCCAAAATGTTAGTTGATGGTGGGGCTGTAGTGAATTTAATGCCATACGCAACATTTAAGAAATTGGGAAGGAGTTCAGATGACCTCATCAAGACTAATATGGTTCTTAAAGATTTTGGTGGCAATCCTTCAGAGACCAAAGGAATTCTTAATGTAGAATTGACAATCGGCAGCAAGACTGTTCCTACTACATTTTTTGTCATTGATGGGAAAGGTTCATATAGCTTACTGCTTGGAAGGGATTGGATTCATGCTAATTGTTGTATTCCTTCAACCATGCATCAGAGCTTAATCCAATGGCAAGGTGACAATATAGAGGTTGTTCCAGCCGACAGGTCAGTACATGTTGCTAATGCCGATTTATCTGTTTGGGAGATGGATGGAATTGATTGTTTGTCAGGAAAAATCTGGCAAGGAGATTATCTAAAAGTGTCTAATTGTGGTATACAGCCAATTAGAGATGGAGAACCCCAGTTGTTACTTTGAGGGTGTTGTGGAGGGTTTCGATTTCTATACTAAAGATGCTGTAGATGATCTTGATGGTAAGCTTGGTCAGGGTTTTATGTCGGCCGATGATTTGGAAGAAGTTGACATTGGGTCAGGAGATAAGCCTAGGCCGACATTCATCAGTAAGAATCTATCATCTAAATTCAAACTTACATTATTAAAGCTTTTGAAAGAATACAGCGATTGCTTTGCTTGGGAGTATTCTGAGATGCCAGGACTTAGCCGATCGATTGTTGAACATCGGCTTCCTATCAAACCAGGATATCGGCCATATAAGCAACCACCTAGGAGATGTAAAGCCGATATGTATGATGCGATTAAAGCTGAAATTACTCGTTTATATGATGCTGGTTTTATTCGTCCATGCTGATATGCTGAGTGGGTTTCTAATATAGTTCCAGTAATTAAGAAAAATGGCAAGCTTAGGGTTTGCATCGATTTCAGAGATTTAAATAAGGCTACCCCTAAGGATGAATATCCAATGCCGATTGTCGATCAATTGGTAGATGCTGCTTCAGGGCTTAAAATTATAAGTTTTATGGATGGTAATGCTGGATATAATCAAATTTTAATGGCAGAAGAAGACATTCATAAGACTGCTTTTAGGTGTCCTGGTGCAATCGGCTTGTATGAGTGGGTTGTGATGACTTTTGGATTGAAAAGTGCTGGAGCTACATATCAAAGACCCATGAATTATATCTTTCATGATCTGATCGGTTTGTTGGTTGAAATTTATATTGATGATGTAGTGGTGAAATCTAAAGGGATTATTGATCATATAGCCGATCTAAGAAAAGTATTTCAGAGAACAAGGAAATATGGCTTAAAGATGAATCCTACTAAGTGTGCTTTTGGTGTATCGGTTGGACAATTTTTGGGTTTGCTTGTACATGAGAGGGGTATTGAAGTGCCACAAAGGAGTATTAGTGCAATACAGAAAATCGAACCTCCCGAAGACAAGAAACAGTTGCAATCTTTGATCGGCAATATAAATTTTATCAGAAGATTTATTTCTAATTTGTCTGGGAAGTTAGAGCCTTTCACACCTTTACTCAGACTTAAAGCCGATCAAGAGTTTACATGGGGGGCAGAGCAACAGAAGGCTTTGGATAATATTAAGAAGTATTTAAGTTCTCCTCCAGTTTTAGTTTCTCCACAGAAAGGGGTGCCTTTCAAATTATACTTGTCAGCCGATGAGAGGTCAATCGGCTCGATCTTAATCCAGGAGTAAGAAGGTAAAGAGAGGGTAATCTTTTATTTAAGCAGAAGACTTTTGGATGCAGAAACCAGGTATTCTTCGGTGGAGAAGTTGTGCTTATGCTTGTATTTTTCATGTACAAAGTTGAGGCATTATTTGTTATCCAATGAATGTACTATAATTTGCAAAGCCGATGTGGTCAAATATATGCTATCGGCTCCAGTATTGAAAGGAAGGGTTGGAAAGTGGATTTATGCCTTAACAGAATTCGATCTCAAGTATGAGTCACCTAAAGCTATTAAGGGGCAAACTATAGCCGATTTTATCGAAGAACATCGTGATGATTCGATCGGCTCAGTGGATATTGCACCTTGGACGTTATTTTTTGATGGATCAGTTTGTACTCATGGTTGTGGCATCGGTTTGGTTATCATATCACCAAGAGGGGCAAGTTTTGAATTTGCTTTTACCATCAAGCCATATGCTACAAATAATCAAGCTGAGTATGAGGCAGTTCTCAAAGGTTTGCAACTTTTGAAGGAGTTTGAAGCCGATGCTATTGAAGTCATGGGTGATTCATTGTTGGTAATTAGTCAACTGGCCGGAGAATATGAATGCAAGAGTGATGTATTGGTGGCTTATTATGAAAAGTGCCGGGCATTAATAGATGAGTTTCGGCTGGTGACGTTGAGATATGTTCCTCGGGAGCAGAATTTAGAGGCTAATGCTTTGGCTCAGGGGGCATCGGGATACAAGCCGATGGTGATAGATGTCGAGATGGGGATTGTTACAATTGCAGCCGATGATTGGAGGTATGATGTGTTTCATTATTTGAAGAATCCTTCTCAATCGGTTTCAAGGAAATTGAGGTATAAGGCTTTGAGATATGTCTTGTTAGATGATGAATTGTATTATCGGACGATTGATGGGGTCTTGCTCAAATGTCTGAGTTCTGATCAAGCCAAAGTTCTGATGGGAGAAGTTCATGAAGGTATTTGTGGTACTCATCAGTCGGCTCATAAAATGAAGTGGTTGCTTCGAAGAGTTGGGTATTTTTGGCCGACGATGTTGGAGGATTGCTTTAGATACTACAAGGGATGTCGAGATTGCCAGNTGGTAATTAGTCAACTGGCCGGAGAATATGAATGCAAGAGTGATGTATTGGTGGCTTATTATGAAAAGTGTCGGGCATTAATAGATGAGTTTCGGCTGGTGACGTTGAGATATGTTTCTCGGGAGCAGAATTTAGAGGCTAATGCTTTGGCTCAGGGGGCATCGGGATACAAGCCGATGGTGACAGATGTTGAGATGGGGATTGTTACAATTGCAGCCGATGATTGGAGGTATGATGTGTTTCATTATTTGAAGAATCCTTCTCAATCGGTTTCAAGGAAATTGAGGTATAAGGCTTTGAGATATGTCTTGTTAGATGATGAATTGTATTATCGGACGATTGATGGGGTGTTGCTGAAATGTCTAAGTGCTGATCAAGCCAAAGTTGTGATGGGAGAAGTTCATGAAGGTATTTGTGGTACTCATCAATCGGCTCATAAAATGAAGTGGTTACTTCGAAGAGTTGGGTATTTTTGGCCGACGATGTTGGAGGATTGCCTTAGATACTACAAGGGATGTCGGGATTGCCAGCAATTTGGATCAATTCAGAGAGCACCAGCATCGGTTATGAATCCAATAATCAAGCCATGGCCATGGCCGTTCAGAGGCTGGGGAATTGATATGATCGGCCAGATCAATCCACCATCGAGTAAAGGACATAAGTATATACTGGTGGCAACCGATTATTTTACAAAGTGGGTGGAAGCAGTTCCATTGAAAAAAGTTGATTCTGGGGATGCAATTCAGTTCGTTAAAGAGCATATTATATACCGATTTGGTCTTCCACAAACAATCACAACTGATCAAGGATCTATTTTTGTGTCTGATGAATTTGTTCACTTTATGGACAGTATGGGGATCAGGTTGTTGAATTCTTCACCATACTATGCGCAAGCCAATGGTCAAGCGGAAGCATCTAACAAAAGCTTAATTAAGTTAATTAAAAGAAAGATTGCCGATTTTCCAAGGCAGTGGCACAACCGATTGGCTGAGGCATTATGGTCTTATCGGATGGCTTGTCATGGATCAATTCAAGTTCCTCCATATAAGTTAGTCTATGGGCATGAAGCAGTTTTGCCATGGGAGCATGTCATCGGCTCAAGGAGGATTGATTTACAAGATGAATTGACAGCCGATGACTATCATAATCTTATGGTAGATGAGTCAGAAGACTTGGTTCAATCCAGAATGTATGCTTTACAGAAGATAAAAAAAGATAAGGAGCGTGTTGCGCGACATTATAATAAGAAGGTGGTACCGAAATGTTTTGAGGAGGGAGAATTGGTTTGGAAATTGATTCTGACGATTGGAACTCGTGATAATAAGTTCGGCAAGTGGTCACCAAATTGGGAAGGACCTTTTCGGATTTACCAATCTGTCTCTAAAGGGGCTTACATGTTACAAGGACTTGATGGAGAAATATTTGGAAGAGCTCTTAATGGAAAATATTTGAAAAAGTATTACCCAAGTGTTTGGATTAATTCATGATTCGGCTGTATCTTGCCGATACATGGTAGCCGATGTATTGACATCGCCTTTAGATGGCCGATATAAGTTATATCGCCCTTAGCACAATTCTTTTTAGTATAATCGGTGGTTTCATGGTTATTTTCTCTTAGCCGATTGTAATTTTGTGATGTTTCGTTCTCCATAACAAAATTAGGGGGCATATACATACAAAAATTTCAATATTTCAAAGCAAAAATACAAGTATGGAGTTTATATTATCATCGGGGGATTCATGTTACAAGTTTTTGGATAGCCGATATGGCCCTTTGCCTAATTTGTTCTATTTCTTTTATGGCTTGGGCATCGGCTGCATCACTTCCTGGGATGACTTTCATGGATTTGTTTAGATCGGCTAAGTGTCTGATCGAGGACTTCAGCTTGGATTTTTGTTCTTCAATGGCTCTTGGTAAATCGGCAAGCTTCTGTTCTTCTAGTGATAACTCAGCGTTGCAGGCTTCTAATTCAGCCAGTGGTTCAATCTTCTTATTCTTTAGCCGATCTATATTGCTTTGGATAGAACTTGGCCCAGAGATCATCTGATCAAGTTTGGCTTTTTCCTCGTTTATGGATTGTCGATTGGCATGGATGGTTGCTTCAAGGTTTTTTCGCTCTCGTCTATCGGCTATCCTCTATCTTGATCTTTCCAGCTTGTGACGATATTGTTCAAGGAAAACTGCTGGAGAGATGATTTCAGCTACATCGTCTGGAATCTAATCTTGAATGTCTTCAAATCTTGCTCTAATTGATCCACAGTTGACAACCAAAGCATCAAGGGAACCTTCTAGCCGATGAGCAATATGCTTGAGGGTAGCTTTTAAGTCATCGGCTATAGGAGCAATAGCCTTGCTGGATGTTTCTTCCTCTTCATCCATGAATTGCCTAATGTCATAGGAGAACATATCGGCTAAGACCTGAAAAAGGAAAGGTTATTAGTCAATGAAATGTTTAGAATGACCGATTTATATTTTAAACACAAATGCTTACAGGAATAGCAGGAGTCGGCTGGTCTTCAATGTGGTGGCTGTCTCTAGCCGATGGAGTATGTTCACTTGAGTCATGATGGATAGGAGTTGGAGAGCGGATCGGCTGAAATATAAAATGAGTTAATACTTGATGAAATGAGATTTAAACAAAGTTTTGAAGGAAGTGTTACCGATGGAGGTGGTGCAGGTTTCTTCTTGGCAGCCGATTTCTTTTTCTACAAAAGAAGAGTTAACGCTAAGATTGGCAAAGAAAATTATGAGAGGATTAAGATTGCAAAGTATATACCCAAGGTTGGCATGTCTTGTGGATCGGAGTTGGTGGAGTTTGCTGAGGAATAGGGATGTTGATTGTTGGGGTTTCTTCTACTGTTTCACTCAGCTCGGCAGCTGCCTCGTCTATGGCTTTTTCTATATCTTCTTCATCTGGATCATTGGCTGTTATGTTTTTCTGCTTTTTGGTGGCTTTCTTCTTTGTAGCCGATGGAGCGATAGCCGATGACCTGGTCCTTTTCTTCTTACCAGTTTCAGAGAGAATCGGCTCACGAGTTTGCCCATGGAGTAGGGAAGATGTTTTGGGAGCATTGTAGCCGATGATTGAAGGAGATAATCCGCCACCGTTGGGGAGAATTCCAGCAGCATAGTTGATATTGACTCCGTTTCTGCTGACATGAGGAGGAGAAGACTCTGTGGTCTGCTAACAAAAGAAGAAAAGGAGTTAAGTTATTTTCTAAAGACAATCGGCTATCGTTAAGGATATTGAAAAAAGAAGTATGTTTACCTGTGGAACCATGTCTGGAATAATGTCAGTAAGATATATGGAAGCCGATTGGTGAAAAAGATGTTTTTTCCATTCAACCCACCATTGATCAAAAGTGGAACTCCTTAGCATAGCCAATTCAATGTTTTCCAAACTTCCAAGGGGAGGTCCTTCTATGCTTAATAATCTGTCCATCATCAGAGCCGATGAGTTTCTCCTCTGGCTTGGATTTTTTCTGAGAAGAACAAGCCGATTGGCATCTGCCCCATTCCCATTTGTCTGGCAGCGCTCATAGGGTGGTAGAATTCATAAGATATCTGGATGTTCCTGCCTTGATGGATGCCAACGGGAAGGATACAGGGGGTGATAGCTGTTGTAAAAACTTCTCTGGATTTCTCAAATTTTTCAGAGTTTATTTCATCAAATCTGAAATCAACTGGCAATTCAAAATCTGCAGAGAATTCATATGCAAACCAATTTCTAGAATCTTTTGGAAATCCATCATAAAAGTTGCCGAACCTGTCGACGAAGAGTTCAGCTGATAATTCTGATCCGGGATATGAAGATGCTGCCTCTCCAAACGACATACATCTTCTGGTTGTGACTTCATCTCCGTCGTCATCTTTGCTCGGCTCAACCAAAGGAAAATCAGCTTCGGGCAAGGCTGGTCTCTTAGCAACTTTGATTGTTTGGAGGTTAAGCCATAACTGCAATAGCAACCAAGGTCCACCTGTGCCGATTGTTGAGTTTACGGCAAGCTTAGCCGATGCGTTATTCAAAACTTGGTATAGATAACCCAGGAGGTATTTGCCTAGAGGGAATTGCTTTTTGTTGACTAAGGCTTCAGCTATATGTTGCCAGTTGGTGGTTGGACCGCAGCTTGAACCACAAAACAGAAACTTTTCCAGCCAAATCAAGAGAAAGGCTGCGTGTTCTTTAGGAGTGATAGGGCCAGATCCCATATTCAGAGAGATGAATCCACTCCAGCCTCCAATGCTTCTGGTTTTGAAAATAAATTGGTTTTTGCTGTTCAAGCTGATAGGGTTAGCCGATGAGGTGATGTCTAGCCCAGTTATCATAGTGATGTCCAGAAGAGTTGGGGTCATTGGCCCTTGGTTGAAGAGGAAGGCATTCAAGGTGTTGGACCAAAAATAGCTGGCAGCCGATAGCATGGGTTCATCTTTGGCTAAATCGGCTATGGTTAGGGCTAAGCACTGAGCGATGCCGATTTCTTCCCAGTGAGTTTGTTTGCTAGCTGACATCCTCTTATACCATTCAGACCAAGTCTTGACAGCCGATGGCCAGGATTTAAAAGTGTTGCTCCAATGGTTCAAACTAGGGTTGGTTAACTTAAAGGGGATCCTATTTGTCTCGGCATTGATGATTTCTATGGGGTCTTTGTTGCCGATTGGGCCCAAGAAGTACCGATTGGGATGAACCAGGCTTGGGATTGCAACTTGGTGAGAGAGATGCTACAGAAAAGAAAGGGAAGAAGAAATAAATTGTGAAGGAAAACTAATCTATGAGTAGAGATGGGATTCGGCTGATGGGGTTACCTCAGGGAACTCGATGACCGGAGCGCTTGAAGGAGCTGCGGAAGATGACATCGTCGGAGATGGAGTTGTTGCTGACGAGAGAATCGCCTATGTGGTCGCCGGAGAATCCGATGAGGCTATTGCAAGAGTTGGAGGCGATTACGTTTGAGGCAGTGAAAACGGGAGTAGCGGCGTGAAAACCTCCAAGCAGTGGTTGCTATTTAAGAAGGCGTGTGATAACGGTTGAAATGGAAACAGAACCCTAGATCGATTCGGAGAGGATTCGAGCAAATCCGCAACATTCCAAATATCGCGGACTTGGGGGGCATGTGTTAACGACCAAATTTGGTAAATCAAGTATTGGATTTGAAGATAGAATCGAAGCGGATTTGGAGGAAGCTGGCGGTTACCAAAACAGAGCAAGAATCGGTTGGTGACCGAATCGGCTACGGTGTGTATCGGCTGGAGACCGAGTCGGCTATCGTGACCATCGGCTGAGACAGAGTCGGACAAGGATAGCCGATGTAGCCGATTCCGACGAGAGGATAACAGAGTCTTTGTCGGGTTCGGTTGATGAGCTTCATAAGGATTCCCACATACGGATTGGGTCCGAAGAAGGGAATTGTATCTATTAATTAGGATATAATGTTAGTTTCCTAATAGATATTGTCGGTTAGAGTTTGTATTAGGGAATTATCTTCAATATGAGTTGTAATAGAGATAAGAATCGTGTCCGACAAGGACATATTGTGTAATTCTGGGTATAAATTAAACCCAGGTTCGTGTAAAAAGAAGGGAACGAATCAATACAATAATTTCGGCGCATCGCCACCTTTACTCTTTCACTGTTTTCGACGAGTTCTTGCTTTCGAGTTGGGTTGCATCGGCTTCGATCTCCGACAAGAGGTAAAACTTGTTATGGTGGCTTGCGCTCTCGGGATTAGTGCTTCCATCTTTATGACACTCTGATCCTGTTTGTGTGAATCGTCGAGTTATCATATATATTGTATAATCTGAATTGATATCAATATATAACTTAGATCGGTTGATGTCTGTTTCACAGAAAAGCAACCGATAGGGTTATATATCACTGTTGATCTAGATTATATAATATATCTACCATCTCGAAAAGGTTTTCATCGACTCGATCATCTAGACATTATGTTTCTTTACATATTTGGTGCTGCATCAGTTAGGTTTGACCTACTAAATCATGTTTAGAACCATAGTTTCTAGCCTGTCTATGATTGCTAATAGAGATAGCATCGGGGTTTCAGCCGATCTTACCTGGTTTAATTATCTTGTTATCTTGATATATTAAATCTGCCCTTTATATCGAGATATTAACTTAGTAAAATATATTGAGCTTGTTGTCAAATCTGGTTAGGATCATCTTAACATTAGTTTGACAAGTTGTTTAATATATTTTGTTCATGATAATATCTCTGTATAAAGTAGTATCGGAGTACTAGCCGATACATGTTAGATTTACCTAATCGGCTATGCTATGAACATGTATAATCTATGCTTTATAATATATTTAGACATAAGTGATTCATACTGTCTCGGCGCCCTGTCCGATCTATCCCAATCACTTGGTTTAAATATATTCTGAGACTTAGATTATATTTTGTTGATATCTACAGCCGATTGAGTAGATTTAGCTTTATCTTGCTTTATCTGTTATAGCCGATTTAATGCATCTTGCATCGGCTCAATGCTCAATGATATGTCATTGGCAAGCCAGCCGATCGGCTATCATTGGTGGATTTAACTGCGTTTTCTTTGTTTCTTATTGGTTGCAGGATCAAACCAATTGGCACGCCTAGAACCCGAAAGAAATATTTGGACCTGCACTGGAGTTAAGCAGATCTCCCAGGCCAGTGTGTGTTTTTTACATCAACAGGTACATACCCTAAGCTTGCCATTTTTCTTCACTACTGGAACTATGTTGGAGACCCATTCTGCGTATCGGCAAGGTCTGATGAAGTTGGCATCATAAAGTCGTGTGATCTCTGCCTTGATAGCTTCGTGCATATCGGCTTTGAATCTCCTAGGAGCTTGTTTAAACGGCCGATAGCCTGGTTTGATTGGTAGCCGATGTTCTACAATCGATTGGCTTAATCCTGGCATTTCACGATATTCCCATGCAAAACAATCCATGAATTCTTTCAACAGATTTATAAGATTACTCTTGTATTCCTTTGGCAGGTTAGCACTTACGTACGTCAGCCTAGGCCTATCACCTATCCCTATATCAATCTCTTCAAGTTCATCGGCCGACGTAAAACCGTGTCCCAACTTGCCATCTAGCTCGTCCACCGCATCATCCGTGTAGGGACTAGCTTGTTCATCTTCAACGGCGGACGGCACATCTTTGCTAAAGTAACTGCTTGTCTTGATCTTCAATCGTCTCGATGTCACAGTCAGTTACTTTGAGGAAATCGACGTCCCAGACTCGTCCGGACAAGCAGTCGATTCCCTCTATCTCCCATACTGCGAGATCGGCATTGGCCACGTGTACTGACCGATCAGCCTGCACGATCTCAACCTGGTCCCCTTGCCATTGCATGAGGCATTGGTGCATTGTTGAAGGGACGCAACAATTTGCGTGGATCCAATCCCGTCCCAACAACAAGCTGTAGGAACCCTTTCCGTCGAAGACGAAGAAGGTGGTGGGTGTTGTTTTGCTGCCCACGGTGAGTTCCACATTTAGGACCCCCTTTGCCTCGGACGCGTTGCCACCAAAGTCTTTCAACACCATGTTTGTCTTGATCAGATCTTCAGGTACCTTTCCAAGCTTCCTGAAGGTTGTGTATGGCATTAAATTGACCGCTGCGCCGCCATCAACCAGCATCTTCGTTATCGGCCGCCCATTGATGAATCCCTTGATGTATAACAGCCGCAAGTGTCTGTAGCTGGCGTCAACTGGCTTGTCGAAGATGGCTTGATCTGGCGACAACTGTAGTCTGGCCGAAGATTGCTCGTCGTCGGCCATCGCTTCATCAGCCGCCTGCACGCTATACTCTGCTGGCAATATGAAAACCATATTAACAGGCGTCGATGCCACTCTTTTACTTTTTGAAGCCGAAGAAGCCCGAGCTGTGTTGGAAGTTCCCTCATCGGCCTTGACCACCGTGGATTTTATCCTCCACTCCTTTTTGGTCCTGGCTGGCCGATGGGCTATCTCTGCCTGTTGCTCCTGGATTTGCTCCTTCCTCCTTAGCCTCTGAACCCGCCGTTTTTGTGTCTTTGTGAATACATCGCTTGGGCATCATTGGGGGTTCTGGACTTGCTCCTCGTCTTCAATATGTTGCTCTTGGTGCATCGGCCCTAACCTCTCATGAACTGATTTTCTTTGCTTGGCCGGCCGATGCGCTTGCCTGCTTGAGCTGCCCTGATAAGAATCTTCTGCACCATTGCATGCAGGGCACTCCTGGATAGATGGCAACCTCATTCCCTTATTCCAGCAGAATCGGAAAAACTCGCAGTCCCAATGTGGGTCGTAGGAGTTGTCTTGATCAGCGTGGTCTTGAGCTTGTTCTTCCTGCCGCCGTTGGTATTTTCTAATCAGGCCCTCGGAGGTCTGATAAGGTCGCTTGCCGGTCCGATGGGCACTGCCATCGGCCCTGTCCGCCCGCACCATGTTGACTGGGAACGGGTGTCCTTCGATCTTCATCGGCCGCTTGGCATCATCGATTTTAATCCTGCCTTGCTCGATGGCCGATTGAATCTGCTGTCTGAAGATCTTGTATTCATTTGTATGGTGTGAATAAGAGTTGTGCCATTTGCAATATCTTCTCTTCTTGATCTCTTCGGCCGATGGCAATATGTGACCCACTAGCAACTGAATTTGCTTTTCTTGCAACAGTAGATCAAATATCTTATCGGCCTTGTTGATGTCGAAGTCATATTTATCTTCCTTGTCGCCCTTCTTGGCCCATTGGCAAGTTGTCGGCTTTCTCATCCGGGCCCACTCGGCCAGGTCGACATCAAAATCTTCCTCGTCGTCGTTGTCGAAGGCATACTAATAAACTGTGTTGATTTTCTTTACAAACTTCTTTGCCTCCTGGAATCGTTGTTCGTGGGCCGATACCCGTTGTGCTAGCTGACCCAGGCTGTCAAATTCCTGTGAGGAGAACCTCTCGCGTATCGGCCCTAGCAATCATTGAAATGCCAAATCGGCCAACTGGGAATCGGTCAGGCTGAGGCTGTAACACCTGTTCCTTATGTCTCTAAACCTCTGGATATACCCTGGGACCGATTCATCCACTCGTTGCCTGATGGCAGTTAGATCGGACAGTTTCATCTCTTGTACTCCATTGTAGAAATACCTGTGAAACTGTTTCTCCAGATCTATCCATCCTCTGATGGAATTGCAGGGTAAAGATGAAAACCATGTGAATGCAGACCCTGATAAGGATAGAGGGAAAAACCTCACCCTCAACGCCTCGATAGCCAATGCCTCCCCGCACTGTGCTAGGAATTGGCTGACATGCTCGTACGTCGAGACGTTGTCCTGCCCCGAAAACTTGGAGAAGTCCAGGATCTTGTATCGGCCTAGCAATGGCACTCTGTCAAATTCTTCAGGATACGGGTGCCGATACACTGTAGAGTTTTCCTTGGGCTTCAAGCCGAACTGATCTCGCATCACTTCAGCTATCATATCGGCCCAATATCCTGCGGGCTGATGTGGGAGGTCTTGCTGATATGATTGCTGCAAGCCCTCTACTTGATACTGCATGGGGGAGTACGGCTGGTAGTGGTGATCAAGATTCTGCGCGCCATACCGCCCTGTGGTGTGCTGCTGGTAGCCTTGTGGCACATTGCATGCAGCTTGAGGTGGAGGATTGTTGAACACCGGGGCTTGTGGCTGTCCGGCCGATGGCTGGTGAGCAGGAACTTGCTGCATCGGCTCGATCACTGGTTGCTTCCCCTTGGTCCATTGAGCATATTGCTCCTCCGTGATGTGCTGAGGGCTCCCCCCTGTCTGACTGGTGAGGACCAGTGGCAGTGTTGTTATTGGCTGCGCCGATGGGGGTGGCATCGGCACTGTCGGCTGAGCCGTGCTCAGGTCATTCCTTAGGGTCCGATAGGCAGGGAACTTATTTTCTGGTAAGAAAATCGGCCCCTGAGGCTTGTACTGGTGAATCGACCCATCTAGGATCGATTTGACCGTATTGGTCAATGTGTTCACCAGAATCCCCGACTGGTTGAGTAGCGCAGAATGAACTGCGGAGTCAATCCTATCTTGCAACGTCGGCGCTGCAGTATCCTCGGTATTGACGGCGTTGTCACGTGCTGCCGCCGACGTGCCAACTCCATCTCTGGGACTCGGCATAACCACCGTGGATTTTTGGATCAAGGTGCCTTGCCGAGTCCTAGAATATGTTTGCAGGTATATATTCTGGAACTGCTCGACCAGATTTTCCATCTCAGCCTTCTGCTCTGCATTGAGCTGGTCGGCGGTCACAGGGACGATGTTCTCCTCGGAAATCTCGACCTGCTTCGACATCTTGAGGAGATCTTGTTGTTGTTACAGAGTTTGCGTTCTTTGTCCTACTGGAAGTGAAGTTGAAAATCGAGGTCCCACTGGGCGTGCCAAAAGCGTGTTGGCGCAGAATTTGGACCCGTCCAACAACCAAACGGGTTCCGCGTTACCACGGCGGCCTGGGAGATCTGCTTAACTCCAGTGCAGGTCCAAATTGGCTTGCCTAGTCCTGCGCAGAGCGTGCCAGTTGATTTGATTTGCAATCAATAAGAAACAAGTAAACCATATCAGAAAACAATGGCCAATCGGCCGATAGGCCGATGTCACATTGTTATAGCCCAGCCGATAGGGCAAAGCTGTATCGGCTTACTTGATATAATAAGCAAATTGAAGACATCTAATCTCATCGGCCCATGCTAAAAACATGTGACAGATTAATGGAACTAGCCAATGAGAGTTTCATGAGGATATCTACACTAGCCATTACTCTAGTGTAAACTTATACAAGTCAATCGGCTAACATAAATACACCAACCACAGAGAAGTCTTTAAAAACACTCTGTGACCGATATGTTTATATTCGTCAATCCACATGTATAAGTGGCAAACACATGCAAAAACATAAATAATCACATGCATTAGATAAGACCGGCTGAAACCCCGGCGCTATCCTTAATTACAATCGAAAACAGGCTTCATGTTAGATCTCGAAACAGGACTAAGGTCGATAGCAACTCAAAGTGTGAATCGAGACTTAACACAAAGAAAATCAAGCCGTCGATTGCTTTTGGGGATGGTAAATGTCTTAGATAATCTAAACGAGCAAACTGATCCAACCGACGTCAACAATAAACCCTAAAGCGAGTTAACTGTCGGCGAAACAGAATCAGAAAACCACATCGAGATTAGCTAACACACGATAACGACGATCACATCATCAGGGCTTAACGTGCCTAAAGCGACACGCTAGCCCCGACGATGCGGATCGTCGGGTACGAGTTCTTACCTTGCTCTAGGGAAGCAAGAACTCGTCAGGAGTCAACCTCTTGCGAGGGTTGGCGATGCGCCGAAAAGTAGATTAGTTTGATTGTATGACTGATTAAGAGAGAGCTTCTATGTACAAACTATCGTGATATTTATACCCGAGGTTACAACAGAACCCTTGTAGGGTACGATCTTATCTACAACTAACACACAAGTCCTTGCGGCAGACTTTAGCCACAGGTCAGATCTAAACTACTTAATTTACAAGATACAATTGCCTAAAACCGAGCTTTATCTCTATTTGGTAACTTCCTTGAAACTTATTCTGAGCCCAGACCAAGCCCACATTGACGCTGTCAACTCACAACCCGTATCGGCCCACGACCAAGCCGAATCCATATCGGCCGATACGCTCTCCATGGCAACGCCTCCCCAGTCCGATACGGTTAATGGGTCCGATACGAAGCCTAGTCCGACTCCAACTCAATCCTTCCTCTCTGCTTCGGTTTCCTCTTTTCTTTCCAAGTCGATTACCAAAATCCGTCGTTAACAGCCTCCAAGTAGAACTCGGAGAGTACTTTGGCTTACGAGATCACAGAGATTGTATCCTCCCCAAATAGGACTCTAACACCTTCTATTCGGGATACAATTTCCCTGTTTGTTAGTCGAATTCCATAATGTTAAGGTAACCTTCCCGTATACTAAGGGTAACCTTCCCGTATACTTTATGACCCCAAGGATAGGTGGTATGTCTTATCCGTAACCCTGATACCTGCATTCACTCAAAATTATAAAACAAATAGAGCACACATAATATGTTCCGAATTTTGTTGATTTAAATTAAACAGTGATTGCACAAATTAGTAGAATAATTTAAAAATTATTTTAAACCCTAACTATGAACCCTTCTTGATGATCGCTCTGTAAATACAAGGCTCCTTATCTACTTCATCAGCTTCCTCGTTTTCCAATTCGACATCAATTGTGGGTGGTAGTTTCTCATCAGGTTAATCGTAGTCATCCTCATCGACGATATTCTCCATTCCAACAATAATTCGCTTGCCTTTGAAAACAACATGACGTGGCTTGCCAGATTTTGCAAGTGATGGGCGCTTGACATAGAATACCTGCTTCATGGATTTCGCGAGCACGAATGGCTCATCTTCGTAGTCAACATCCTTGAGGTCAACAATAATCGTCCCGTACGTGTCAACTTTCAACCCCTTGGATTCTTACCCACTTGCATCAGAATAGAGGGACTTTGAGGGCTCCATAATCTCACTCCCAAATTGACTCTATGAAACTGTAATAAGTCTACTTGTTGCCGACATCATCATAGGCGTCTATGCGTATGCCACTGTTTTGATAATTACTCTTGTTGTCCTGGTGTTTGGTGTAAAAAATATACTCATTTGTGTCATAGCCTTGGTACGTGTGGATTGTGCTGGATGGCCTCCAAGACAAAGGAAATAGTTGGTCACTATCGATATTTGCAGCTATTAGGTATTCCATCAATCATTTCCCAAATTGAAGTTTATGCTTCTTCACAAGCCATGCCTCCGATTTCCTCGGATTATCACTGCGGATTTTATCCAAGTGCATGTCCACATAAGGAGCCACCAAAGCCGATTGCCATAATACTGAAAAGTGTGCTTGTCTTATGGTTTCTCCATCGGGAGGGACAATTCTTTTATGACCTAATGTTCCATTTTCAAACATCCTGCCCGCAAGACGGGGCATAGACACACTGATAGGTTTCAGATCCATGTAATCTATACAGAATTCGACCACTAATTCGACCACCTTTTCTATTCCATAACCCTTGAGAATGCTGCCTTCGGGTCTCGATCTGTTCCGGACATATTTCTTTACGATGCCCATAAACCTCTTGAAAGGCCACATGCTATGCAGATATATTGGACCTAGGATCTTTACTTGTTCCACAAGATGAGCAATGAGATGCACCATGACTTCAAAAATGAGAGAGGGAACAACATTTCGAGCTGGCAAAGAGTTAGAATTACATCCTCTTGAAGCTTGTCCAATGAAGCTGGATTGATAACCTTTTGATTCATCGCTTTAAAGAACTGGCACAACTTGTTATTGGGTCTCGGACCTTATCTGGAAGGATACCTCTGATTACGACCTATAGCAGCTATGTCATAAGCATATGGCAGTTAGGTGACTTTATTTCAACCAATCTCTTATCTTTCATGTTAACCAGTTTCTTAATGTTCACACAGTAACCAAATAGGACTTTGACACCCTGCAGACATTCCAACATACTCGTTTTTTTGCAGCACTAAGAATGTAGCATGTTGGAGGGAGGTAGTAGTGGCCATTTTCTTTGTCCCGAGGATGCAGCTCTTTCCTGATATTCATGTCTTCAAGGTGTCTTCTTGCTTGCATAGTGTATCCCGAGCACGCTTTCACACACATTCTTCTCCACATGCATCACATAAATTGCATGACGGATCTCCATGTCTTCCTAGTATTGTAGGTCCCAAAAGACAGACTTCTTTTTCCAAAGAGGGGTCTCACTGCTTGATGTGGATGCACGTGTGCTTCCACTCCCTTTACCAAATACAACTTCGAGATCCTTCACCTCCTCCCAGACATCACTACCGGTTATGAATATTGGACGTGCTCCCTCTTCCACCATCCCGTCGAAATCTCTTGTATTTCGACGGTACGGGTGATTCTGCCTAAGAAACTTTCAATGGCGCATGTACACGATCTTTCAATGGTGATTCAACCACTTGCCTCTTGTTTGGGCCATGCACCTTACACATGCTTTCATATCCTTCACCGTATGGCCCAATGTGTTACCAAGTGCTGGATAGTCTTGTACTGTCATCAACAAAATAGTCTGACATGTGAAGTACTCTTGTTTGTATGCATCCCACATCTGTGCACCATCCATCTATAGTATCCCAAGATTGCCTACCAGCGGCTTGAAGTACACATCGATATCGTTGCCAGGTTGTTTAGGCCCTTGAATGAGAAGTGGCATCAGATGTACTTATGCTTCAAACAGAGCCAAGAAGAGAGGTTGTAGATAAAAACAACGATTGGCCATGTGCTATCACACCCCGAAGTTTGCATTCCAGGTTAAATTTGTAAATTAAATTGCGTAAAACAAATTTCCTTTTTAACCTAGAGCACAATTCTAATTTAAAAATATATTTAATCAAGTGGAATTGGCATGGTGGGATTTTTCTTGAGTTCCCCATGTTAAAATACATTAACAGGATTTTTAGTGGAATTTTCAGAGCCCTAGAAATAATTTTAATCAATTAAAAACCTCAAGCGCAATAAATAAATCCCTGAAAAATCCTTTTCCTTTTTCCTTTTCCTTTTTCTTTTCTTCCTTTTTCCTTTTGGGCCGTCGGCCCAATTCCCTTTCCCTCTCAGCCCGGCCCAAGCCGCCCGAGCCACCCCGCCGCTTCCTTCCTTCCCTCTCTTGGCCCGGCCCAAGCCGCCGCGCCACCCCGCGCCCCTCCTCCTTCCCGAGCCGGCCTGAGGCCGTGGCCCGAGCCGCCCGGAAGTCCGCGCCGCCTCCCCGCCCGCTCGGTCGCTGACCGGTGGGGCCGGCGCCCGAGTCGTCTCCAACTCGGCCGGCCGCCGCGCCCGCGCCGCCACGTTTTCTGGCGGGATTTCCGCCCGCGCCGGCCAACCCTAATCGGCCCCCCTATTTATTCTTTCTTCCCGCGATCTCCTCTCTGTCGTTTTGCCTTGCGCCGCCCCTCCCGAACCCTAGATCCGTCGCTGCCGCCGTCTCCTTTGTCGTCTCCGGTGAGCACCGCCGCTGCCTTTTTGCTCCTCTCTCCTCCCTCGGCGCCGCCGTGCGAGCCGCCCACGTCGCTCGGCCGCCACTCCGCCACCGCCCGCGCCCATGGCTTCTCACCCCGCCCGTGCCGGCCGCCGCGCCATGGTCGCGCCTTGGCTGCCGCGCGGCCGTGCCGCATGGCTGCCGCGTCGGTGCCGCGTCGGCGCCGCGTGCGCCGCGTGGCCGCCGCGTCACCGTGCCGCCTGCCGCGTGGCCGCCGCGTCGGCGCCACGCGTGCGCCACGTGGTGCGCCGCCGCCGCCGGCCGGAGGACTCGGTCCACCGTGGACCGGGACCCCGTGCCACTGACAGGTGGGGCCCACCTGTAGGAACCACTGCCGCCCGCTGACGTCAACTTGACGTCAGCCCTAGCCCTCCGCCGTCAGCCCTGACGTCAGCATGACGTCAGCCCTAGGGTTTATTGTGCAATAATTGAATAAGAATAGTAAAACACAGTTAAACTTCAAAAATTCATAACTAATTCATCCGGACTCCGTTTGAGTCCGTTCAAGTTGCAGAGAATTCATAAAAATGTCCAGAATCCATTAAAAATAGTTTTGTTCTCTATTTCAGTAGACTTATAGATTGTTTGCTTGTGTGCTTTGTTTGTCGTTTAGATTCCAGTAATTCCGACTCTCCGATTTACTTCGAGGTTGTTGCCAAGGTTGACCCAGCGCAGGAACAAGGCAAGTCATGCTTCACATTGATCATATTATTCCTAAATTTACAAATTCCTTATTTTTCTATAAATGTTGCATTATTTCATAATGTCATTTTATGTGAGTTCTTTCCTATTGTACTCAGCTAATTATATTGATCATCTTGTACCTTTGATAGCATAGGTAATTAATTCTTTATTCGCTGATTTAGGAGTGCTTAGCCATGCTTAGCTAACTTAGCTCACTAATGGGGATCACCTTAAATAATTAATTATGTAGTCCCTATGGTGACACTTTGGTTTAGGAGCCACCATGGTAATAATATTTATTTAAAACATGCTAATGGTGGGTTGTGAGCACATGGTTTTGATGGTCGTGCTCATGACAATTAAGGACCGGTTCGCGGAAAACCCTGGAAGAATTATCGTACTTTCCACAAGCCAGCGTGGGTAATGGTTGGATTTGTAGTATGGCTTTTTCGTAGCCGACGTACCCAGGCGAGGGTGGGAGTGATGGAGTTGGGTCGGCGGGGGCTTTACCCGTTGATTGGCTGCCGGATTCACCTAGGCACGAGAGGGGGCTGCCTACCTTGGTGTAAAGGTGGGGGTGAAACCTGAGGTGTGGTGCGCTTGGTTAGGAAGGGTTGTGCGAAGGGTCCTGTCACAGTTACTTTCTGATGTACCGTGGTGGTATGTCGGCGCACGGTAACGTGTTGTGGGACTGTGTCTTGTGGGTACAGTTGTACACCTCTGATCAGAGTAAAACTATTCGGATAGCCGTGCTCGCGGTTATGGGTGATCAACTAGATTCACCATGATTAGTTGTACTTTCTAATAATCTGACTTAATGGAACTGGTGTAGTTCAGATGGTGGTTTGGGCCTGTTGCAACGTGGTGTAGCGTTGGACAGTGATGGTTCAATTTTGATTAATTAACTCAACTGTTTTTACTGCTTTTAACTATTGTTTTTAAATACGTATTTTATGCAAATAATCTCCTTCAGCCTCCTTTGTTATTACTTGCATCATTATTTTCCTTTCCGGTATGACTTGTTGAGTACAGTGGGTAGTACTCAGTCTTGCTCTATTTTTCCCCCACATCAGAGTTGGAGTATGTATCAGAGGAAGACTTTTCAGAAGAGTAGGCTTGTGGCTACCGTCGAGGATGCCTGTGGATTGGAGTTGCTACGTTGCGAGTGTCTAGTTTGTTAGAATAGCTTGTTTTTTTTTTTGCGCTGCATTTATGTAAGAGATTTTTTTGGTGTTTGTAAGATGTGGATCTGTATGTCAACTTTGTTGTTTGTGTACCCTGGCTAGTCCTGGACAGGGATTTCAATACACATTCTGCTTGGAATTTGGGTTAGCGAATTTCTGGGCGTGACATGTGCTATGACAACTGTTCACGTCACCGAAAGAATTCATGCCGTCGGTGCTGAGCGCAATCCTCACATTCCTCATGTCGAACGCAAAATGCTTTCTATACTTCATGTTTATCTTTCTCCATTGAGACCCATCAGTTGGGGGCCTTATCATTCCACCTCCTTATGCTCTTCGTGGTGCCAACGCATCAGATTAGCATGTTTCTTGTTTGCAAACATACGTTCCAAATGAGGGATGATTGAAAAATACCATATCACCTTCACCGTTACTCTTTTCTTCTTCACTGTACCATTACTTTCATCATCACCATCTCGCACACCGAACATTGATCCAAATGTGCATAATCACCTGATAAAGAATGCAATCATTTCGACAAGCGTGAATTTTCTGTATCTCAAGACCAAGGGGACAGATAATTTTTTTTGCTTCATATATTGTTTCTGGCAAGACATTACCCGCGGGAAGAATTTCTATCAATAGCTCTAGCATGTCACGCCCGAAAATTCACAAGTAACTTTCAAGCTAATTTGTGTGTTAAACCCTCGTCCAGGAATCAGCTGAGGTACACAAATTGACAATTTAAATATACAATACCTAATAAACTAAAGGGATAAATACATACAAAAGAGGCACTTAGTCCTCACCACGAAGAAAACTGTAGCGGAAAAAAAAATCTAGCGAAGCTTCAACTCCACTCCCACAGGCAGCTCAACTGGGATCTAAGCCAAAGCTCTTCTCCTTTTGGATCCTTTCTCTTCAACTGAGGTTTGATGATTATTGCAAGGTGAGTAGATGGAATACTCAACAAGCCAAACAGCAAATATGCAAATGCAGGGGATACTAAAGAATTGCATAATATCAGGTTCATTTGCGAAAGCAGCATTTGGTAAAGTGTTGAGAATTTTTAAAACAGTAGAGTAATTAATTAAACAATATTAATCAACACTGAGCAACACCCCATATTGTACAGGCCCAAACCACCACTTAACAACCATGCCCGGTTGCATGGATCCAACCACCAAACCAGGAATTAGCCATTCCATACCAGGAGCTAAATCAATTATCACCAAATATATCACATTATTATTATTATTAATGAGCAAGTGGGACTAATCACGAAAAATATTGTTAGGATCGCCCATAACCGCGGGCACGGCTATTCGAATAGTTTTACTTTGGTCAGAGGTGTACAAATTTACCCACAAGACACAACCCCACAACATGTTACCACGCTCCTCAATACCACCACGGTACCTCGGAA
This sequence comes from Oryza officinalis, assembly GCA_008326285.1. Lineage (NCBI taxonomy): Eukaryota > Viridiplantae > Streptophyta > Magnoliopsida > Poales > Poaceae > Oryza > Oryza officinalis. The sequence continues at coordinate 15,081,416 of BDMV01000008.1, forward strand.
AGGAGCTATGACAGTACCCCTCGCATAACATAATTCAAAATAGTGCACCGTTCCCAGATTATAGTCACCTCCTTTAGCCAAGGTAAGACTCCCCAGCGACCCCCATGGACTTATCGCCACTTCACAGTCTGGTGCCCCACGATGAACCATACTATACAAAAGGTAAAGTCGTTGCCCACGCTGGCTTGTGGTTAGTACGGTTAATGCTTCACAACAGTAGCTCGCGAGCCAGTCCTTAATTGTAATGAGCACGACCATCAAAACCATGTGCTCACAACCCACCATTAATCAGATTTTAGTTAGACCAATTAATTAACCAATCAAGATTAACCATCATGAGCTACCATTAAATATCCATCATTAAGTAATAGTGAAGCATTAGTTATTCTCACATAAAATGATACTAGAGTTTCTATGCATGGCTAAGCAATTATAACTAATTTCTAGTTGAACCAATATATATAAAGTCCAACTAGTCAAATTATAACCCAAGGTATCAAGGAATAGGGTAGTCAATGCAAATTGGCCATACGAAGAATAGGTTCACACCACCCAATGACATTCGAAAATAAATGCGTATTTGAAATAAATAGATAATTTAAATATAGGATCAACATGCTCAAAGGAATTGTGTTTGGGATCTGTGTGACTTGCCTTGCAAACAAGCGTCTTCAATTCATCTTCAAGAACTTCTCCAACGAACAAACGATCCTTCGAAACAACTGTAAACTAAACCTAGAACACAAAACAAAAAAAACACTAATAAAAACCTAATAAACAATACAAATAAAGTTCATAAACAGGTAGAACATGAATTTAGATAAATTACGAGACTTGAACAGCCTCATTTCGAGTTCATATGAATTAGTTATGATTTTTACAAGATTTAATCCAATTAAAGCTAACTAAAAAGAATTAAATACATTTATGACACAATTTATGAATATTTTTAATAGATAAATCTTGGTTTTAGATAAATTTAGCAACTTGAACCACATTAATTTGAGTTACGATGAATTAGTTATGAATTAATGAAGTTTAATCCATTAAAAGCTATACAGAAAACCTGAATAAATTATTGTCATAATGAATTATTTTTATACTGGAAAAGGGAGGAATATGACTTCAAACCTAAGAAGAGAGCTAGGGTTGGTGACAGGTGGGACCTACTCGTCATAGAGATAAGCGGTAGACCGGGTCTATCATGAACCAAGTCCACAGAGATGGTTTACGGTCCATGGGTCTACGGGATGGATGGCTCAAATTGGTTTGATCCGAGTTGACCAAGATCCAACGGACGAGATTAGAATGACCTAGGGTTTTGGATGGACGCCACGTGGACAGAGACGCTGACGCGGTGACGATGTGGCGCTTGGGTGGCGGCTGACAAGGCGGTAACGTGGACGCCGACGTGGACATGCCACGTAGGATCGACGGCCGGCCGGCTCAAGACGACAACAACGACGGCTTGGGAAAAGGAGGGGAAACGAAACAGGGCATCGAGGGGATCCTATTTATATGCTCGGGAGGAAGAATCCATGCCTAAAATGAGAGGATTCGGTGTCGGATTTTCTAGGGTTATCTCGAGTTCGTCGGAAAGGAAACGACTTTGATTCACGGAGATTTCCTACGGGATTTTTGGGGATTTCTTGGGGGAAAGAAAGAGGAGATCGAGGGAATCTGTTCCCGCAACTAATTTTGGAAGGGGAGCAATGGGGAGGCCGGATTTGATGGGGGATGTGGCGTTATAGAACACGGGCTCGGGAGATAGACGGCTGGAGGAGGACGATGATACTGTAGTGACAAGGACATAAAGCAGACTTTCTGTTGGGCTTCCTTCCTTCAGCCCTAATGAAGGAGGAAGGCAAGGTAGACTTCTACGGAGAGGGGCAGGCCTGAGAGAGAGCAGGAGGATGTAAAGTAGTCTTTGCTAATTTGGCCCAAGAAAGAGAGAGGATTTTTAATTACTTTTAAATAATTGCTGAAATGATCTTTTGATTATTAAAAATTCTTCTAATGCTCAAATAATTCCAAAAAAAATCCTGAAAATACTTAGACACTTAAAGTATTTAAGAAAATTATAACTAGATCATTTAATGATTAATTTATTATTTAAATATTTACTGAAATGTTCTTTGTACTATTAAAATTAGTATTTGAGCTCCGAAAAATCCAAGAAAATTCCAGAGAGTGTAATTAACTATGGAGAATTTAATAAAAATTAAATCCACCAACAATTTATCGAGGAAATTTTTATCTAGCTCGATTTAATGTTCAAATTTTTCATGGATTTTATTTAGACACTTACTTTAATTAATTAATAAATTCTAGAAATTCCTTGTTCACAACAATTTATAATTTAGTGATTTTTACAGTGTGACATAGCAACTCAGTGAAACTCTTATCTGACCATCCATTGCTTGCCTTCAATTGAAGTAGAGATAGGACCATCTGCAGCTGGTTGTGCTCTGTCTTACATCCATTATAAAGTGGAGCTTTTGAGTCCTCCACCATGGTTTTGAACTTTGAATATTCCTTATCATTAGCGCCAGCCTTCTCCCTGTCGTGAAGCATCTGATCTAGATCAGCTTCACCGTGATCAACGCATGTTTGGTCCTCCTGCTCACAGCCGACATCCCCATTCAGCATGTCACTATTGCCTACAATTCCCTTGCCTTACTCCTCTTTGCCAAGAAACTCATGATATCTAAATTTGGTATAAAACCCCTTGTAAGAAGATGTGCACGGACCCGCTGCGCTGAAAATTGCCTATCTTTTTCACAATCAAAGCATGGACACCACAGATAATCCAGCGCATTAACTGAGTTTGCGCTCGTCGCTACGGCAACGAGAGACGTTACTCCCCTGATATACTCCAAAGAGTCACGATTAGCTTCATACACCCATCGTAGATCCATTACAACCGATGAGTACCTACGAATATTACTTAATGTCAATTACTTTGAATTATACAAAGTCAAATTACCCTTATGAATTATCTTTCATAATTTAACTACTATAACATCAAGTAATTAATAAAACGAACAGGACAAGATAAAATAAATTTACCACCCCTAGAAGAAAAATATAATAACTTATCATTTATTACGAACCATGAAGAATAAATACATTTAGGATTTTATAATTTCCAAACAAATTGAAATAATATAAATGATTGATCTTCAATAATTTAATTATTATAACGTTGTCTTACACCTCTCTATACTATCATATCAGTACTCAATTTAAAATTAGCATGTGGTCATCTGAGAATGATCTTCCCCGTCCTCTAGTTGGTCGAGCAAGAACGAGAGACACCGCTCTGTTCTTTGCTCAATCATCTTGAGTTGGGGAAGAGCTATATATCTAGTTGGCTCATAGGTGTTGGCTCTTCAGCTAGAACCAGTACCTATGTCTAACAAGTATATAGGTGCCGGTTCTCAAAGTGGACCCTCAAATAGACTTATGGGGTGGAGGGCTCAAAGGTGCCAGTTCTAATGTGGGCCCTGTGACCAACAACTTCGATGCGATAGAAATGAAAGGTGTCGGATTTTAGTACAAAACTGGCACCTTTCTTTGACAGGGAAAATAGGTGCCAGTTCTATTTAAAAACCGGCACCTATTTGAAGAGAAAGGTGGCAGTTTTTGACGATGGCTCCCCCGCAGGCAGGCGCATGGACGCGAAAAGCACTATAGGTACCGGTTATATCATTTTTGACACCTATAGTGCCAACTTATATGTCTGTTTATGTAGTAGCGTCTATTAGCTCGTCAAAATTAGTCTCGTCGTTGGATACAGTCTTTTGCTTTTGCATGTAGTTTTGTCATGTGCATAAGCATAAAAAATACTCCACATAATTAAGCATACACTGACACACAATGGCGTGTGAAGCCGAGACCGATCCAGATGGCATTAGCTTCAACGTCATCCCTCCTTCCATATTATGCAACGGTAGGGCAATGGTAATTAGTAACGACCTGAGCTGCTGAGGAAAGACTAGTTTGGGTGCCAAGAGCGTCGCACCTTCCTTTTCAACATCTCTATGGCCCTAGTTGTCATATATGTAGAAATTTACCACTCAGCGTGGAAACCGGGAGGCAATCTTGCACACCATTTTCCACCCGTTGCATGCGTGATTAATGCATTTCAAATCGCGCTTATTTCCATAATTACATGATCACGTGCATTGATCAGTAGCGCCCAAAACCCCATGATTTTGGAAAGTCCAATTCCCCTCACCGCAAAATAAAAGGGGAGGCCGACCCTAGAGGAAGTTGACGATTTTTCACTTGGTCTCAAACTCCTCCGACACTAAAACCCTAATCCCAATTAAGAACAAGCGCCGGAGGGGACATGTGGTGCAGTTCCAGGCCAGTGCAGGTTGAGGCCAGAGGGATGCCGCTACATCATCTGCACCACTACTTCAACTACTATGCCTATGCCTATGTAGACGATAACCGGAGTGGTTCGAGGGATTTCATCCTCTACTTCTACTCAGGGTGACAACTTTGCAATGGAGGCGATCAGGACAACATTCATGGCTTCAAACAATGGTTATTAACCCTAAAGTTTTTGCATTAGGGTGATTATGTTTAGGCTAAGCACTCATGTTAGTAGATTAGATAATCTGAGTTTGTTTCGGATTACAGGAAATTAGCACATGCATTTAAATTTAGTCTTCATGACACAACTTTATTGTTTTTTCTAACATATGTACATTTCTTCTCTCGCTCTTTTTTTAAAATGTTGTGGGTGCATCTAGATATCGCTCAGCTATTTTTTTTTCATCTGGAACATCAGTCGATTTTTGACCAATGATAAGTTGACACATAATCTGTCTTAAGTTCCAAGCATGAAGGGAAATTCAGCTGTTTTAGTTCATTATTTCCGTCAGGTTTTTATAGCTTACAATAGAGGAGAAAAAATGACTGCGTCATTTGTTGGATTGCTTCGCAAAAAAAATGAGTGAACAATTCTCTTATTGCAGTCAATTGTTTTGTAGAAATTCCGTTTTTTGTTCTACATATTTTTGTGAGGCTGACAAGTGACAACTGACAAGGCTCAGTCCACCAAGGCACAAACGAAATCATTCTAAATACAGAGACGGGGGATATAATTGTGAGGGGTTTATGCAGGGGTGGTCGATGCCCAGGTATTTCTATTGTTTAATTTGCTCCCAGGAAGAAACCCAGTATGAGCACAGAGCACTCTTAAGTCAAATGTAATAGGGAAGGAGAATCAAGTGAGGATATATATATCAACTGCAGGGACTTTTACATGTCATCAACTGCCTATAGTGTGCAGTTGATTAGAAGATGTTGCCATGCATGAAAGCAAATTAAAAATGAGAAACAAAACATGTAAACTAGGAAGGCAGCATTTCTGTTGCTAGCAGCACCTCCTCTTCTATGGAATGCACTCTTTTAAGATAATAATAATAATAATATAAATGTCACAATCTCTGCGTCATACCGTAATGCGTACAACTTGTATATATCAAGCACATAAACTGCTAGTCGATAGACGCTTAGAACACATGCCAAGACACATTAGAAAACTTGTATATATCAACCGGGTTCTCTAGACTTCTACAATGATATGCCCGTTGTTGATGACAACATATGGACATAAAAAATGTGTCATAGGCTACCAATCAGGGAGTCTAAAAAGGAGTTGCAAAGGAATCACCCATAGCAAATCCTCGTTTACTAGCGAACGTAAGCAGACACATCAAAGAAAAATCAGACACTAAAAGTAGAATTCCACAAAGAGCAAGATCTCCCAAAAATTCAGATGCCTACCATACCTAAACCAGGGTTATCATGGAATGCATTTAGTCTATGACAAATAAGAGGATTGCCATTCATAACAGAGAAGAAAATGAGAAGGGGAGCATAAGCTATGGGAGGCATTTCCGCAGCTACCATCCTTTTTATTGACGAGCTTGAGAGAAACAAATAAATGAAAGTCTGTACCTCGCAATAACTTTGAATATGAAAGGCTGCAGATGAATTCATTCCGTCAACTCTACGAACTATGCAAAGAAACAAGCCATTTGATTAAAATTTATTGCATAGTTAATATGGTTTGTTATACTCGACCTTAATATGCTTGGCGACGTATTAAAGATGGCATCGCCACCCAAATATTCCACGAAAAAATAATCGTGATGAAAGGTACACACAAAGTAGTGCAATAAAAATCGTAGTCCATGCATGTCATATTTCTAGCTATCAACTGTCCAGATGCTCTAGATCCAAGCAAACAGTTTGTCTGACCACTAATGGAGCTTGTTCAGTGGTTGTGTAAATTGCAACAGTACAGAATAATCTCAGGAGGTAGGTCGCTTTTCCACGCACAAGAAAACAAAACTAAAGACGAACTACAACACCTGACTCCTGAGAGAAACGAAAACAAGAAAATGAAGCACAAGTCTACTGACACGTAATTTGCGCATTGTGTAAAAAAATGCAAAATGGAAGAAAATCACTTTCACAATGGCATATTGCAGAGTAGGCGTATAATTGTCGATGGCATTTTGAAGAAAAAACTGACTCATGACATCATAGAACTTTCACTTCGAAGAACTCTTCCTAACACTAGAAATTAGCAGAAAGAAGGATATCCAGTTGTTACATGCATGTAAACAACATATGATGGAAAAATACAGAGCTAACGCAATATAATTTGACGAACTTACAAGGATGTATGTTGTTAGCCTTCGGTTCTCTTTTTCTGATGACAAGTGCAGATACGCTGAAAACGATCTATATCCTCTTGTCTAATCTTCTTGATAAACTTGTGAGTAGGATGGAACGAGTGTTGGTAATTTCTACTGTTGTCAATGATATGCAAAGAGACCAATGCAGGCAAATCATGCTCCTCTATCAAAACATGTTTGGACGTGTAGTTTACTGCCAATTTTTGCAAGCAACGAAACCCATCAGGCCTGAAGACAAGCTCTTCTCCGTCACAAGAAACATCCTTGAGTGTGAGATTGGAAAGAAGGGGCAGCTTGCCTAGCTTTTCAATGAACCCTTGTTGCAGACGCATCTTTGACAATGACAATTCGCTCAAGTTGTGAGTTGCGAGCACGAGGGTTCCAATCAGTTTTATAGTCTTGAGGCATTGTAGGGAAGGTGCCGTGAAAATGCTAGAGATTGGGATGTCAACTCCTTTCAAGTTCAGTACGGTAAGGTTGTTGAGCTTGTTAAGATTGGCTGATAACTTGCGCGCCTTCTCCCCTTTGAGCTTCTCTTGAATAGACACATCCACTAACTTGAGGTTAACCATTCTTGTCAACATCTAGCCATCCCAAGCCTTCAATGCTCTCACTGAGTTGAGTGTATTTAGCTGTTCCAGTTCACGAGTCCATCTTGGCACGATCAGCTTAGAACCAAACACATGCCTTAGCATTGCAAGGATCATCTTGCGAACACTACTCTCGCCGACGACGTAAATTACGGCCAGGCGTCTCGTGGAGCTCAGAAGCATTGCCTCTAGTTTTTGTCGCTGGTCATCACACCCGATAATTGGTGGCTTGGATGTGCCCCTGCATTTCCAACAAGATGACAAGCTACGAGTTAGTGTTTGGCCATCAAGCTTCAATATTAAGTAATGGCTCCATACTGAACTACTTTGGGGCGCTGTTTGGTCTCTTATCACAAGTAACCACAATGTTGTAGCAAAACTTTGACAAGTTATATAGATTGTGGCATCCAAACTGGTAGCCACGCTTGTGGCAAACAATATGAAAGACTCAGGCCAAAATTAAGTGATTATGGCAAGCCCAACCTGTAGTAATGGTTAAAACACTAGCCACAAATGTTAAATATCGCTAAATTAAGTGTGGCAAACTATATTAATGAACCAAACACATCCTCACTTTTATCTTATGTTAACGGAGTGTAATGGATGGAGCCTTACGGCAATGGTATTTCCAGGACAAGTTGGCTTATACGATGACATTTCCTGAAAGTTACGTTCATCGATGGCATTTCTTAGAATATGGCATTGGTCAATGGCATTTGTTTGATTTTCTCAATAATGTGTGTGGATGATGTTCCATTTAAAATATTCTTACAAATTGCTTGTTGAAGAATAGATGACATTAAGAAAAGAAAAGTATAATTTGGGACTGAAGGTAAGTTGTTCTTAATTATATGGGCAAGTGATTCTTTTAATTAAGAGTGGTGCTTATCATTTACTTCATGGCAACTGGTAAATTTCTTAATTTCTGTTTGTCTTAACAAATGGTTGCTGCTGGCTGGCTGATCTTGTGCTAGCGAACAGATCAACAACTGCCATTTATATATGTATATTAATTGTGTTATATTCCGCCAGCCTTAATTAATTATTAATTTATAATTAATTAATTAGTTGTCGTACATGCACATGTATGCAAAACTATATATATGTATGTTTGTCTTAACAAATGGTTGCTGCTGGCTGGCTGATCTTGTGCTAGCGAACAGATCAACAACTGCTATTTATATATGTATATTAATTGTGTTATATTCCGCCAGCCTTAATTAATTATTAATTTATAATTAATTAATTAGTTGTCGTACATGCACATGTATGCAAAACTATATATATGTACATGCATGGTTGGCATGTACGTATCCATCCAGTGGCAAGGTCCATTGAGTTTATCATTTTATACAAGTGTGACTTGACATGTAATATATCTTCTTCTTGCCCATCTAATTAGATATAAATGTTGAAGGGCGGAGTCAGGAAATAGCATGAGTAGGGGTCAAGGATGTACCGCTTAGGTAGACTAAGAAAATAAAAATTATGAAGGGGGCATTTGCCCCCGCTCACTGTAAAATTGACTGGGTGTTAAGGCATTCGCTCGCTATACTGATCCACCCCTTATATGTTGTGCTATTTAGGACATTTAGTTTTATTTTTCTCTACATTTCTCTTCCAGATCATGGTGGATCGGATATATACCTTGAACAAATTAATGTTACTGTACTGTAGCAGGACCATTCCTAACATTTTGGAGGCCCTGAAGCAAGAAAATATTAGAGCTCTTTATTCCAACAAAACATAGAGTAATAATTTTTAGATTAATTTTAAAGATGTCCAATACATCCATAATGCATAATATCAATCGATGGCACTAATAATGAATGACTGTAAATCGTGAAGAGGCAATTGTAGGGAAGATTTTCTATCACTTGCAAAAGCAAAAATGAATAAGCAGCCATGGGCTCATGCCTACAATAGTTACATAAAGTGATTTATTCTTACACAGTTATGGATGCAGAATCATCGATAACAGCATCAATATGATCCAACATAAATACATATAGCCTTTTTTACGCATAAACTGGCTAGCCAATGCAAGTTGTGAAGATATATTTTTTAAAGAATTTGTACTACTTCTAATTAATTTGTCAATTTTTTTAGATAATGGATTTCATTAATCCGGCCTCTATATCCATAAAGGATGTACGCAGCCAAAACATACATGAGTTGTTAGACTTCAATCCTCACACAGAGAAATGCACACGAACACACACAAAAAAAATGCTTGAAGACTTAGTTTAAACCTTCATCGACAACTTATACTTTCTGCCTCAGTGCAAGAGGGTGGAAGAGGAGAATCAGAACTAGTCCATGCTGCCCATCATCGCACCATCTTCACCTCTGCAGATCACAACACCATCTGCTGCCAACTAATGTTGTCTGTTGTCATCGTCCAATATCCCTTATGCCACCGACGTATTCCCAACGCTCCTAGTGCACCCTGAAACTGCTCTACTACGTCACCACCGTCTTTCACATACCGTCGAACTCACCGTCACTCTTAGAACATTACGGAGCCGTCCAACATGACATGCACCTGCCTTTATTAGCATTGGCTCACCAAAGATGCTCACCGTAGTCAACACCTAACTACAGCTAGACCTTGGCGTCGACTCTCGCTTGGTAGCTACCACCTCTAGTACGTCGCTGCCGAGAGCCTCCGTTGTCGCTGTCCTCATCTGCGTCAAGCAAACCAATGACTATCTGTTGGTGTAGAATTTTGACCCGCCAAACAAGAAAGCGGGTTCCATGTTTCCACGGTGGCCTGGGAGGTTTGCTTTACTCTAGTGCAGGTCCAAAGGCTCGTCTAGTCGTGTGTAGAGCGTGCCAGTTGATTTGATCTGCAATCAACAAGATAAACAAGCAAACCGTGTTAGAAAACAATGGCCGATCGACCGATAGGCCGATGTCGCATTGTCGTGGCCCAGCCGATAGAGCAAAGCTATATCGGCTTACTTGTGATAAAATAAGATTAAAGCATGGATCTGATCTTATCGGCCTTCATCAACATATTAACATCGATTGATGGCATCGGCCGATAAGGGATAACAAAGATAACTACACTAGCTAATACTCTAGTGCAAATCTATATGAACCAATCAACCAATATAAATATGTCGATATTCATCGATCCGTTCATGCAGATGGCAGATACACATAAAAACCTTACGAAAATCATGCATATCAGGCAAGACTGGCTGAAACTCCAGTGCTATCCTTAATTACAACCGAAAATAGGCTTTGAGTTAGATCTCAAGACAGTACTAAGGTCGATAGCAACTCAAAGTGTGAATTGAGACTTAACACAAAGAGAATCAAGTCACCGATTGCTTTTGGGGATGGTAAATGCATTGAAAGATCTAGCCAAATATAATAATTAAACCGTCGTCAGAAACAATCCCTAAAATGAGTAGATCACTGGCGAGGCGTAATTAAAACACTTGTCAAAATCATCCAAAACATGATAAACGACGATCACATCATCGAGGCTTAACGTGTCTAAAGCGACACGCTAGCCCCGACGATGTAGATCGTCGGGCACGAGTTCTTACCTCTGCTCCGGGGAAGTAAGAACTTGTCAGAGTTGACCTCTTGCGAGGGTTGGCGATGCGCCGAAAGTAGATTGAAACAAACTGGTTGTTGTATTTGGTTGTGAGAGAGTTTCTATGTACAAATTACCGGGATATTTATACCCGAGATTTCAACAGGGTCCTTGTAGGACACGATCTTATCTCTAACTAACAAACAAGTCTTTGCGGCAGATTCTTGCCACAGATCAGATCTAAACCTACTTGATTTACAAGATACAACTGCCTAAAACCGAGCTTTATCTCTATTTGGCAACTTCCTTGAAGCTTATCTCGAGCCCAAACCAAGCCCACGCTGACTCTGTCAACTTCCAGCCTCTATCGGCCAATCGACCATATTGAATTCGTATTGGCCGATACACTATTCCTACTAGCGCTTCTCCCAGTCCGATACGTTCACCGAGTCCGATACGATACTTGGTCCGACTCCAACTTAATCCTTTCTCTCTGCTTCAGTTTCCTCTTTCCTCTCCGGGACGATTACGAAAATCTGCTATTAACACTTGCCCCCCAATTCCGCTTCATTATATAATGTGGCGGAATTAGCTCCGAGGATCCCATCAACCTCCTTGCTAGGGTTTGTCTGAAAACCGCTCAGATCCAGATTCGCAACCCTCCGCCGCCGATTTAGTAACCACTCACGTTCTTCAACTCCGGCGACCCCTCGGCGTCCCATCGGCATCAACCCCCTCAACGGTGACCTCTTCGACAACAACAATGGCTTCCGCTTCGTTTTATGCCTCCGAGATCCCTGTGGTAAGTCAGCCCCTTCGCATTTTCATTTTCTCGCCGAGTTCTTCAAATTAGGGTTCCTGCTCTTGCCCCCCGGGTCTCATTCTTCATCGTTGTTCTTATGACATAGGTCTTCAAAAACCAAATCTTGATCCCCACCAACGACAAATCACATCGATTTCTGCTAGGCCCCATGGGCAATTGCGACCCAACCTAGCCGATAAATGCTGAGACAAACAGAGTCCCCTTCAAACAAACCAAGCCCAATACTTCTTCGTGGAAGCACACTTTCAGATCCTGGCCGTCGAAGCTCAATGGGTACAGAACCTAACACAAGAAGATTGCAGCAACCAAACAGGTTCACTGGGACGAAATAGGAATCGGCCAATGCATTACCTTGTTCCTGGCCGATACCAAGAAAAACGAACCACTTATGTCAGCGGCCACCTACTTCTGGTCCAGCACCTTGAACGCTTTCCTGTTCAAGCAAGGTCCGATGACCCCAACATTGATTGACGTCAAGTTGCTAACAGGACTAGACATCCAATCCGAGATCAATCCCTTCAGCCTCCTGGCAAACAGCAGCCATAAATTGAAAACCAAGAAGATTGGAGGCTGGTCTGGATATATCTCTGAGCATATGGAACAAGGATCAGTCTCAGAAAGAGAACACGTGGCCTTCCTGACGCTATGGTTGGAAAGGTTTGTCTTTTGTGGATCAACCTGCGGCTCCACTCTAAATTGCCAACACTTGGCTCAAGCCCTGGTTGATAAGAAACAAATCCCCCTTGGCCGATATCTCCTGGGAGCTGTCTATTGGCTGCTTCACTCCGCCACCCAAGATCTAATGCTGAAGCAAACGGTGGCGCATGGAGGACCATGGTGGTTTGTCCAACTCTGGCTAACTATTCATACCAACACCATAGTCGATCGGCCTCCACTATCGGACTCCTGCTTCCCGTCAAAGTATGCCGATCATGAAGATCCCAGAACCAGAAGGTGCATGTCTTTTGGAGAAGCAGCCTCTGTTTATCCTGGAGCGGATCAATCGGCCGAAGACATGTCCACATGGTTCATCCGGTTCTACACCGGTCCCCCATCAGTTAAGATGGACATGTTCGTCTACACGTCAGACCAGGATTTTGAACTCCCCGACGATCTCCACTTGGACCTGGTGAATGACGATATGGAGTCACGGGAATCGTTTATGATCGGCATCACCCCATGCCTGCTCCCAGTAGGCATATTCCAAGAAAGAAGCACCAGCCTGTCCTATGAATTCTACAATCCCATGGTGGCTGCTAGACAGTGCGGGCTTGGACAACTTCCCATCAATTTATATTTCCACAAACTCCTAGAGAACAGAGGCACGGTTTCATCAGCGCTGGTCATGAGCAAAGCATTGGAGATTGAAGTCCCAAACCTGGGTGACTGTGACCGATTGCATCTGAGCGCCTTCATCCACATCAGTTTCCAAGCATGGTGGCAAGAATGGGCTGCTCATATCTTCCATCAATCGACCCGATTTCATCTGACAGAGCTTATCCAAGATATCAGCCCTCAAGTCCTAGATGGTCCGATTCCATCTGTAAGCAACAGTGGACAAAAAATATCATACGCAATGGTCTTGGCTCCATTAGGCAACTCTGTCATGGAAACAGCTATCGGCCTTACTGCTCCAAAGATCTCATCACTGCTCCAAGGGCCGATAACCAAAGAAACTACCAAAAGGAAAGCGCCAGCAAAGGACAGGCCCCAAAAACCTATGAAAAAGTCCAAAGTTGTTGACCAAGCCGATCATGTAGAACTGGACCCCTCCATAGAAAAATTCCTCGATGAACAAGTAATGGAGGAGGAGGTCGATGCAACTGCTGCCGATCTGGCTGAAGAGGAAAATCCATCGGCTGAAACCGCTAAAGAACCATCGGCTAAAACCACTACAATCCCATCGGCCGATGACCAAGTCGTTGCTGCCCAACCAAGGAAAACCAGGCATGCAGTCCGCAAGGTTAACGCATTTCCTTTACTGAATCTATGCAATCCCCTCCTGTTAGTATGCTATAATTTTATCCTTTTCAGGCTACCGCGTCATCTGTGCTCAAGGAGAGAACTCAATCGGCCCCTTTAAGAACTAAGAAAACAACCTTCCAAAGGCGTGAACAGACCAAGGCTCGATTAAGAACTCCTTCTCCTTCTCCACCACCCTCTCCGATCGCTTCGGTAAGAGTTGACCCTTTTTTTTGTTTTATTCTTTTAATGATAGAGATCTGATTGTCCTTGCTTATCCCTCTTCAGCTGCGCGCTCCATCGCTCGCACCACATCGGCCGTCGCCTTCGCCCACCGTTTCAAGACAGCAAAAGGAGGCCAATGCGGGCACAACTAATGTCCCATCACAGGTAAACCAGATCACTTCAAATCTCTTGCCGATTTTTATTTGACCGAGGTAACCCTGCCCCATCTTGTTGTTCGCAGAACTTAGCCAATATGTTCTCTTTTGACATCGGCCAATTTCTTGATGACGAGGACCAAGAGCCACCTGTCACGGCCAAGGCGTCAATCTCTGACGATCTGAAGAACCGGCTATCCGATATCGTCAAGTGGCTGGAGTCGTCATTGGAGTACTTGGTGGAGGACTGTAATCCCATCAGGAGCAGAGTACAAGAAATTGAAGATCAATTGCCTGAAAACCTGATGGAAATCCTGACACCGGCCATCTTCTTGGAACAATACCGCTTCAAGCTTCAGAAGGCTAAAGAAAGAATCGCGGAGAGGCGGGAACGTGAGAGCTTGGAATCGGCCTTAACCGCCAGCAAAGCTCAAGTCAATTCTGATAAGACCAAGCTAGACGAGCTGGCCATTGAGCCGATTGTCCTGAACAACAGACTCGAAGAACTTCACCGCCTCGAAGCAGATCTCGTGTCCAAGTTGGAAGCAACTCGCAAAGAAATCCAAGAAGTCAAGGCTGGGATAGCTGCATCACCAAAGGCCATAGAGGACCAGACGGCGAAGTTGAAGGCAACGGCCAAATACTTGGCAACCCTGAGCAAATCCTTAAAACCGATTCCAGGGTCGATGGCCGATGACGCCCAAGCCATAGAAGACATTGATCAAATTCGTCGTAGGGCCATTGCAGCTATTGAAAACTTCATAGGGTAATGTAATATATTTTGTGTCCCTCTTGTAGATAGATATCCTCCTAATTTAGTTAATCTCATCGGCCCATTAGCCGAATTTGATCTCAACCTGAACAAGTCCAAGTCTGAAAAAGTTTTGATAATTAATCTCATCGGCCCATCAGCCGAATTTGATCTCAACCTGAATAAGTCCAAATCTGAAAAAGTTTTGAAACCCCAAACTTGAAGACTTTTGGGCCAAATCTCAACTTGAAGAATTTTAAGTCCATAAACTTGGATCAATCCAATAAGACCGATAAACTTGAAGAGTTTTGGGCCTGTATATATAGATGCCCCCCAAATTTTGGAAGATGAGGGCTCATGTTATAAAATTTGAACTATGGGCGATAATGCATATCGGCCATCTAAACACGATGTATGCCACATCGGCTATTATCATAAATCGGCTGGCGGGCCGATCATGAATCGATCCAGACGCTAGGATAATATTTCTTTAAGTACTTACCATTAAGAGCTCGTCCATAAATTTCACCATCTAACCCCTTGAGCAAATAAGCATTGTGGGGAACACATTGATGAATTTGAAAAGGACCTTCCCAATTAGGTGACCACTTGCCGAATTTATTTTCTCTGGAGCCAATCGGCAATATCAACTTCCAAACCAGATCCCCTTCTTCAAATGACTTGACAACAACTTTTTTGTTATAATAACGAGCCACTCTATCTTTGTCTCGTTTGATTTTCTCCAAGGCCCACAACCGGACGTGTGCCAAATCATCTAACTCATCGACCATAAGATTGTGGTATTCATCAGCTGTCAAGTCGTCTTGCAAAGCAATCCTTCTTGAGCCGATGTTGGTTTCCCATGGCAGCACAGCTTCATGTCCATAAATCAACTGATATGGAGATAGGCCATCCGATACGCCCAAAGGGAATCGGCCAGCGTCGTGTGCCATTGCTTCGGCTGTTCGTCGATTTTTCTCTTGATTAACTTGATTAAAGTCTTATTAGAAGCTTCTGCCTGCCCATTAGCTTGCGCATAATACGGGGAAAAATTCAACAATTTAATGCCCATGCTGTCGGCAAACTGGACGAACTCATCAGACACGAAGATTGATCCTTGATCGGTGGTCAGTGTCTGTGGTAATCCAAACCAATATATGATATGCTCCTTGACAAACTGAATCGCATCCTTGGAATCAACCTTCTTGAGAGGAATGGCCTCTACCCACTTGGTGAAATAATATGTAGCCACCAGGATATACTTGTGTCCTTTACTTGATGGTGGATTGATCTGTCAGATCATGTCTATACCCCACCCTCGAAACGGCCACGGCTTTATGATTGGATGCATAGCCGATGCCGGTGCTCTCTGAATTGCTCCAAACTTTTGGCAATCTTGACATCCTTTATAGTACTTGAAACAATCCTCAAGCATTGTCGGCCAAAAATATCCGACGCGCTTCAAAAGCCATCTCATTTTATGGGCCGATTGATGGGTTCCACAAATTCCCTCATGTACCTCGCTTATCACAACTTTGGCCTCCTCGGGACCTAGGCACTTGAGCAAGACACCATCAATCGTCCGATGGTATATGTCATGGTCTAACAGGACATACTGCAACACTTTGTATTTTATCTTCCGCGACGCTGACTGGGAAGGATTTTTCAAATAATCAATAATAGCAAATCTCCAGTCGTCGGCATCCACGGCTGCGATTTGAACCTGAACGTCCTTAGCCATTGGCCTGTATCCCGATGCCCCCTGAGCTAGATCATTGGCCTCGAAGTTCTGCTTTCTGGGTATATGCCTCATCGCCACAATCTTGAAAACTTGTAGCAACTCCTTGCATTCCTCATTATAAACTCTGAGAATGTCATTCTTGCATTCATACTCGCCAGAAAGTTGATTAATGACCAGCTGTGAATCACCAATGATTTCTACGGAATTGGCCTCAACTTCCTGTAATAACTGCAAACCTTTAAGCACCGTTTCATACTCTGCTTGATTCTTAGTATAATAAGGCTTGATGGTGAAAGCAAACTCAAAGCTTGCCCCCCGAGGGGATATGATGACCAGGCCGATACCGCATCCATGTCTGCACACAGATCCATCAGAAAACAGCGTCCATGGCACAATATCTGCATATGCAACTGAATCATCCCTGTGTTGAACAATGAAATCGGCCAGGGCTTGTCCTTTGATTGCTTTGGCCGATTCATATCTGAGGTCAAACTCTATTAAAGCAAAATTCCACTTCCCAATTCGTCCTTTTAAAACAGGGGCTGATAGCATGTATTTCATCACATCGGCCTTACTGACCACAATGCATTCATTGGAAAGTAAATAATACCTCAACTTGGTACATGAAAAATATAAGCATAGACATAATTTCTCCACCGGCGTGTACCTTGTCTCGGCGTCTAACAACCTCCTACTGAGATAAAAAATAGCTCTTTCCTTGCCATCAATGTCTTGAACCAAGACTGAGCCGATGGATTTCTCATCGGCCGATAGGTACAGCCTGAATGGAACCCCTTTCTATGGAGGGATTAGAACCGAAGGGGAAGTTAGATACTCCTTGATATCGTCCAACGCTTTTTGTTGCTTATTACCCCATACAAACTCCTGATCGTCCTTTATCTTCAACAATGGAGTGAATGGCTCTATCCTGCCTGATAGGTTTGATATAAAGCGTCGGACAAAGTTGATCTTCCCGAGCAGAGATTGTAACTTGGTCTTGTTTGTTGGAGGCTTGATATTTTTAATGGCATCAATGTTCTTCTGTGTAACCTCGATTCCTCTTTCATGGACCAAGAAACCTAGAAACTGACCGGCCGATACGCCAAAGGCACACTTGTTAGGATTCATCTTTAAACCATATTTCCTTGCTCTTTCTAGTACCTTGCGTAAATCGGCCAAGTGCATATTGTACTCTTTGGACTTCACGACGACGTCATCGATATAGACCTCAATCAGTGAGCCGCTAAGATCATGAAAAATGTAATTCATAGCTCTCTGATAAGTAGCTCCAGCGTTTTTCAAACCGAAGGTCATGACAACCCACTCGTCACTACTACAGAAATACCTATTGGTGCCAGTTCGAAAGACCTAATAGGTGTCGGTTTTGAACCCGACACCTATTGGTCGGCACTAATAACCAAAGACATTGGTGCCGGTTCCTCAACCGACACCTATGTGTCATTATAGGTGCCGGTTCCTACTAAAAACCGGCACCTATATGTCCTAATAGGTGCCGATTCCTGTTAACAACCGACACCTATGTGTCCTTATAGGTGCCGATTCCTATTAATAACCGGCACCTATTAGGACATATAGGTGCCGGTTTTTAGTAGGAACCGGCACCTATAGTCTTGGGGCAAAAAAAAATATTTTGTACATGCAATTCATCACAATATATTTTCTGAAACACAAGTTCATAGTATTTTTGTTTCACATATTCACATCCACAGAAATCAAATCAATTCATATATTCACAGAATTCAAATCAATTGACAGATTCACAAAAAAATTACACTAGAAGCAACAATTGATCTCACTTCTACACTACTACTGCAGTTCACATACAGACAGGAACACGTTAGTTTCTGTTTCAGAAGTTTCAGAATACATGCATAGAGATGATCGATCGATCAGGCCTTTGCTTCTTTGACAAGATCAGATAATTTAATTTTTAATTAGGAGGTAGCAGCATGTTGTAATTGTGCATAATATGATATATAAGAAAGAAAAACTAAGCTGTAGTAGCTGATGATGATGATTAGTCGGTATGAAAATAAGTATTGAAATTGATGATAAGACTGTAATGTTTTTTGTTTTGTGGCATATGGTTGACTAACTTTGCTTCAGAGCTCGGACTTTAGACACAGAATAGAGACTAGTAGAAGCTAGCTATGCACCACTGTCATATTCTTCCTTTCTTGTCTCAACTGCAAATTATTTCAGTTGCAAGGTTAGTAGTAGGTTAAATTTGGGACAGATTAACAATGGGGTAACAAATGTAATGTTTCACTCATGCATCTTCCCAATCTTTGGGAAAACACAGATATTGAGTTACAGACATAATGCTCGGCTCTGGATTTTTTAAGATTGAAAGGATTTCAAAAAAGATTGAAAGGTACATGTCCACATTCACACATTCACATAAGTCAGTCCTACTCCTCTATACTCCTATGTATGTGTTTTTTTGAAGTATTAACCACCAAAAGCAATCATTAATTTATAATTAATTAGTCTCGCAAGGCCTAACATATAAAACCCAAAGCTCGAGTAGAGAACATAGGAGATATTGCTGGGACTCAGCGTGCCAGTCAACTTCAGCCTGAGACGTGCCCGTCAAACCACACGAAGGCGGCGACTAGATGTGTTACACATGTCAGGAGACTTGACAAAAATTCGCTTGAGCTCTACAACATCTCAAATGCTCTAAACTCGTACTCCTATAAAAATTTTAGTTACACATGCTCACCTGTGGATTCCAGGGACAACCACGACGATACCGGCCTCATCCATGCTACACCTAGTCCAGAAGATCACCTGTTACTTTGAGAGATAAAAATATTAGCTAGAGAAACTTAACACATGACACATGAGTAGATAAGTGTTCAAGAAAACAAATAGATAAATATTAACAAAATAGATACACTTAATTCATGTTCGAGACATCAATCGAAATAACCAATCTACAAGATACCTAGAAAGCTACGTTCTGCTCACTAATTCTAAGTCTGCTTATCCTTTGTCGTTGAACGACTGTCTACAGTGTCACTAGGGCCACTAGCCTCAAGGAAACCCAGTAGCCCATCTGGAGCTCTTGAAATGTGATATGCGCCATTCGACGAGATGACATGTTGGAAGATGAATCCACAGAGTTGTTCAGCGAGGGCAAAGCAAACATGTGGCAGCAATTTACTCGTCGGAAGCTTTAATTTCTGCAAATGGAAGGATAGAAGATGTGAAAACGTACTATGTGTTTAGAAATGTGTATTTACGTCTAAACAAAATTGGCGAACCTCAGAATCCGTAATGTTCCAGTTGTCATCGTCCATGAAAAGCCACATAAATTTCATCACGTAGAACCCACATGTGCTCGTGCCCTGATCCTGGCGTGAGCACCAAGGGTGGCAGCAAACCCGGAATGTATTTGCACATGGAGCGTGTCGAACACACTTCTTCTTATACTTCAGAAGTGCCTTATTTAGGATGTCAATGACAGATTGAAAAACTTCTCGCGGTTTTCTCAAACCATCCATGACGACAATCTTGGAATCGTTTAAATGGATCGCAAGAAGGATCCAGTGAGGTGGCCTACATACAAAGGGAGAGAACAATTAATATCTTTATGTACTAATGCGAGGTACAACGATAAATGCCACACTTACCTAAAGTGGTAGGGCAAAAGGATCGTATTCATGTCCTGAAGCTTGACAAAGGAGTTGTATAGGTAGTCCAGCACCATTTTCTTGGACTGCGGGCCTTCATGAATCCTAGTGGAATTGACAACCGCTGGATCGAGGAATCCTACTTTGTTATGGGTTGCACTACATTCAAGCGTCCCCATTCTGCATAAAAAATCAAGTTAGACATCAAGGAGGATATCGGCTTAAAAAAACTAGCGAGGGGTCAAGTATGCTTACAATGTCCATAACTGAAGTAGCGATACGTCTAGCTCTCTCAAATTGTATAGTTGAAATAGTTCTTCAAATGGGACCCAAATTATACCATCCTCGTGATGAAAGTCCTCGTCCCTGTAAAAAACAGTGAACGTCTCCTTACCTTCCTTTGCCATCTGTAAGTACCACTCTTCCATCCTTCTCATCTGAGTACAATTGGCAACGACATTGCGATATTCATCGGTAGTCAAGGGATCACCGAACTTGAACTTAGCTGCAAACGGGGCCTTCGCAATATTGTCCACATCAGACAAACTCTTCAACCCTGCACCTTCTAAAAATTCTTGCTCAATCTTCTTGGCCTTATCTTTCGCGAACTCTTCCTTGGAAAATGAT
This sequence comes from Oryza officinalis, assembly GCA_008326285.1. Lineage (NCBI taxonomy): Eukaryota > Viridiplantae > Streptophyta > Magnoliopsida > Poales > Poaceae > Oryza > Oryza officinalis. The sequence goes on from BDMV01000008.1 coordinate 15,102,221, forward strand.
TGTAATTTTTTTTTCTGACCGTGCGTTGGAAGTCTGAAATAGGTTTCTTCGGGGCTGGTGGCCTTGCCATGCGAAGGAAGTGGTCCTGTACTGCAACTGGCACTTTCGGATTTGTCGGCTCCTTTGTTTTGTCCGCTTTACGTCTAGGTTCGGATGATATGCTCTCACCCATCTCATTTTTTTCATTCAAGTAAGGCTCCGACATATTAGGAAATAAGGCCTTCTTGGTCTTCTTCATAGATGGTGGTTCAGACATTTCTGAAGTTTTAATCAGGCGCCGCCTCTTTTTTGGCTGGTCTAAAGAAGATAAGCTCTGTTGTGCTGCCTTTGGAGGAGATTGTTGTGCCGGTTGAGGAGACGGGCTCTTACGTGGCAACGGTGGTGGAGTTGGCATCCTTCGGGGGGAGATAGCAAGTCCTTCAGAGCTAGACCCACCATCGCTTGGCTCGTCATCACCATCTCCTGAAGGAAAGACAATGAAATGCTTTCGCCACAGTATAATGTTGTGGATAGCTTCTCCAAGAGTGTTCACCCCCTCCTCTGGAGCAAACTCAAGCTGAAAAGCCCTATATGTGCGCGACACGTCCTCTACTTCAACCCTTGAATAGCCAGTTGGTATCGGATTACCATGTATCCTTCCCCCCTCCACTACAGGATGTGCCATACCACGTGCCACCTCTATAGTGAGGTTTTGAACTGGCACATGCAGCCTACATGCAGTACGTACAGTGATGGCGTCCACAGGGTGACGAGCCATGTCCGGTTCTTGAGGAACCTCAGTTGAAGCGCAACTGCTTTTCCTTCCAGCTGGACTAGTTACACGGCCAGCATCAGCATCACCCCCATCCTGCCTTTCGAGGCCCGCCGCCATTAGCAGTGCCTCCATCCTCACCATTCGTTCCTTCAGTTGCCTTATCTCTTCTGACTGGTCCATGGAATTTCTATAACTTCGAGACCGGTACCTATGTCTGTCTTCAGGAAAACCTTCCCTCCATGGCACTAGGCCTACTCCTCTTGTGCGTCCCGGATGCTCAGCGTTCTGCAAAGCAAATGTCAGCCCATCTTTCTCCCGGTTTGGAACAAAAGTACCCTCGGAAGACTTCTGATGGGCATCATGGAGCCTTCGTGACAGTTCTTGCGATTAGAGACCCTTGTGTACCAACTCGCCTGTATCCGAGAGTGTTGCCCCTCGGGCATATTGGTAATTCTTGCCTCGTTGGCACCAGTCCTTTGTCTCAAACTCGATTCTCTTTTCCAACAGTTCATCTTCCCTCGCTTGCCATTTGTCTACGTTCTGAGCATATCCGCTACGGCTGAGACGATGAGGGTACAGGTTTTTGGCCGCATTGGCCTGGTTCCTTTCGCTAACCTCCTTTGCTTGATCTGACGTTCTATACGCCACAAAGTCATCCCAGAAAAGGCGACACCTTTGATAATTGGGATCTTCAAAATTGGGTGTCAGCCCCCGCTTCACAAACTTTTTGGTAAGGTCTGCCTTGAACTTCCTGAAGCTGATGCTCATCCTCTCAAGGGCCCTCCGCTTTGCGACTTGTTCTGAACCTGTGGGGAACTGGAATGTCCGCTTCAACTTGTCCCATGCAAGGTCCTTGTCTCTGTCTGGTACCTTCCAGTCCAATTGATCTGGATCACTGGTCTTCCAGTATCGGTATTTTATTGGGATGTCATCCTTCACGATAGCGCCTATAGCATTGGAATATGGGGTGAGTACTGATGCGGGAGCTACAGGGTTCCCATCTGGATCTAACGCTGTGATAGTGTAAAGGCCCGAGGGCATCCTGGTTGGACCTCTACTCCTTCTTGATGATGAAATGGCAATGTCCCCAGAGTTCACAGTGGCGGAAGGATTAACCTCCTTCAAAGAACGGTATAAATTAGTCAGCTCTCGTATGGGCGAACGGTATAAATTAACCTAATTTAAAAATTTGTTTGTTTCAGATGGGCGAATTTACCTCCATGTTATCGTGATTATCACCGGGCTGGTTTATGTTTAGAAAGACACTTGGGCTAACATTACCACCATCGCTTTGTCCAGAATTTGTAGGCCTATTATTATCTTGTTCCCGTGACATTTTCTAATGAAAAACTAAAGGAGGTTAAGGAGGTTAAGGCAGGCCTATTGTCAAGATATATGTAGAATGAGTAAAAGCAAAAAGGAAGCTGAAGGGGCGATTACAGATACACAAGGTAATTTTGCATCTCTATAAACAAATAGACAAGCTTGTTTTAATCCTCCAAATAAACAAATATCTCTATAAAAAAAACTGTTAATTTTGCATGCAGCATGGAGAGAAAAACTTTTAGAATTAATATGTCAAAAACAAACCCTCTACAAAATTATTTTCTAGATTATTGAGTCACTCATTTGACCACCTGCAAACAAATACTCTCGAAATTATTCTCTCTACTAAGCTCAAAACTTGATAGACTACTCGCAAATATTAAATACTTGTCAAAGCAGTACAAAATGTTGCAAAGTTAGAAGACAGGGTAACAAGAATCAGGGCACAATAGTCAAAGCTGATGCTAAGTTCTGAACTTATTGATTTATACTCTCTCAGGGCAGTGCACAATTGAACTAGGAAGTTAAGCTAACTCACAATTGCATGCCAGAAGATTGTAATGAACTGAATAGCAGATATCAAAGAGCAAGGCTCAAAGCTTAGACAAAAACAACCAAAACAAGCAATGAATGCTACAAAAAGGTCACAACACTAAACTCAAAACATAAAACAAATCGCTAAATACTGTACTAGTAGAATGGTAGTGGAACCAAATGTTTGTGACACATTAAGGGCCTGCTTGTGAGTTTAGTTTTTTTTTCTCAGGTGTAAAGTAAAAAACCTATAAATTTGGATTACCCAAAAATAACAGTGAAACCCCCTCTAGGCTCTACTTCATCTGTTTGTAAGAAGTGAATCCTACATGGCCATAGCAATCTGCATGACTATGAACATTTGTGTCTGATAGAAATTTCAGTTCATAGAATCAATCTGGAACTATAAAATTTGATAAACCAATAAATTTTGTAGAGGGTTTGTTTTCGACATATTAATTCTAAAAGTTTTAAATAATAAAGAAGTTCACTAAATTTCAGTTCATAGAATCAATCTGGAACTACAAAGCGAAGGAGATCTTGGGGCATCTCACTAATGATCCAGTACCAGATCTTGGGGCGGAGGAGATCAAAGGGTCAAGGGGCCGGCGGAGCAGATCTTGGGGCGGCGTCGCCGGCGGCCACTGCACTTGGGGGATCCGGGAGGAGGGGACAGCTCCAGGCGCTAGACGGCGGTGGAGGACATCGTCGGCGGAGGTGCTGGAGGGCACGGCTCCAGGAGCTGGAGGTCGACGATGGCGGTGGCGCGGGCGACACTGGATGGGCGGGCGGGCGGTGGCACTGGCGGCGCTGCAGGGGATGGCGATGGCGGTGGCGCTGGACCCAGGAAGCTATGGCGCTGGCGGCGCTGGAGGGGATGGCAATGGCGGCGGCGCTGGACCCTGGCGCTGGCGGCGCTGGAGGGGGGATGGCGATCGCGGCGGCGCTGGACCCAGGAAGCTAAGGGGATGGCGATGGCGGCGCTGGATTGGACGATATATATAGCGGACAAATAGGTGCCGGTTGTATATTAAAAGCCGATACCTATATTTGGTAATAGGTGTCGGTTCGTATTAGGAACCGACACCTATTAGGGGTAATAGGTACCGGTTCTAACTAAAAACCGGCACCTATTACCCATTAACCCAGGTTTGATTAGGGAGAACTATAAAATTGCAGCAAACCATATGCATTGCAGCAAACTTTTTTCGGCTATTCTCCACTTTACTTTAGCCCTTCGCTTATGGGGTTTTTATGGTAACAGAGGAGATTGATTAAAGATTTTATCATTTTATGCCTTAGTTCTTGATTTTCTATTTATTTATATTGGGAATATCTAGTGAAAATCATTCAATAAGTGAAAAGACGGCATGTTGTAAGTAGTATAAAATTGTAAAAAAAGACGACAGGTTTCGAGTTCCAAGATTGGTTTGTTCATGTCTATTACAATCAATTTCCAACTTCTAAGTCAATCACAATTACTCCTTCCTCATGATCACTGCGAACATATGGGGCTTTCTCCTCGTCTTCGTCTTCGTCTTCTTGACTTTCTTCACCTTCTTCTATATCCTTCGCGAAAGGTGGTAGCTCGTCGATTTGATCGTAGCCTTCCTCGTCAATGATATTCTCCGCTCCAATAATGCTCCGCTTTCCATGGAGAGCCACGTGGCGATTAGTCACCGACGAAGGGTCTTTCACATAGAATACTTGTGTTACGGAGTTTGCGAGCACAAATGGTTCGTCTTGATAACCCACATTGTTTAGGTCCACAAGGAACATTCCGTACTTGTCAATCTTCAAACCACTTGGAATTTTGACCCATTGACACTGGAAAAGTGGTATCTTGAGCGGTCCATATTCAAGCTCCCAGATTGCCTCTATATAGCCATAGTACGTTTGTTTTACACCATTACTGTCGAAGGCGTCTATGCGGACACCACTGTTTTGATACGAGCTCTTGGCATCTTGTGTTCTCGTGTAAAATGTATAACCATTAATGTCATACCCTTGGAATGAATGAATTGTGCTCGCAGGTCCCCGAGACAAAACATACAGCTGGTCACTATCAGTATTCATAGCCATGATATGCTTCCGTAACCAATCGCCAAAATTCAACCTATGCTGCTTAGCTATCCATGCTTCTGATTTGCTTGGGTTCTCGCTGCGGAGTGTGTTAAAATGCATGTCGACAAATGGAGCCACCAGGACCGACTGTTGGAGCACTGCGAAATGTGCTTGCCGTAATGTTTCTAGGCTAGGAGCGAAAATTGCCTTATGCCCTAGTGTCCCTTTCCCTAGTAGCCTGCCCTCGTGTCGAGACATCGGCACACCAATGGGATGCAAATCCATATAGTCGATACAGAACTCAACCACCTCCTCTGTTGCATAACCCTCTACGATACTGCCTTCTGGTCGAGCTCTATTACGCACATACTTCTTTATGATCCCCATGAACCTCTCGAAAGCCCACATGTTATGCAGATACACTGGGCCGAGAATCTTTATCTCTTTCACGAGATGTGCCATGAGGTGAACCATTATATCAAAAAATGATAGTGGAAAACACATCTCGAGCTGGCAAAGGGTAATGATTGCATCTGCTTGGAGCTTGTCTAGCGTGCTTGGATCGATCACCTTCTGATATATAGCGTTAAAGAACGAGCACAACTTTACGATTGGGTTTCGAACCTTATCTGGCAAAATGCCTCTAATAGCAACAGGAAGAAGTTGTGTCATCAGCACGTGGCAATTATGTGACTTCATGCCCACTAATTTCTTCTCTTTTATGTTGACAAGTTTTTAATGTTCGCAGAGTAACCAGAAGGGACCCGGACACCCTGCAGGCACTCCAACAGACTTATTTTCTCTGCGGCACTAAGGGTGTAGCACGCAGGAGGGAGGTACTGGCGACCATTGGGACGTTCTTGAGGATGTAGCTCGGGCTTGATGTTCATGTCTGCGAGGTCTCTCCGGGCTTTTAACATGTCCTTTGTCTTGCCGGGTATGTTTAGCAGGAGTCCCATCAAACTCTCGCACACATTCTTCTCAACGTGCGTCACGTCAATTGCGTGACGAACATCCAAATCTTTCCAATACAGTAGTTCCCAAAAGATAGATTTCTTCTTCCAAAGAGGCTTCTCACCAGTCTTGCCCGCCGCATTTCTATTGCCATGTCCCTTACCAAATATACATTCTATATCTTTTACCTCTTCAAAAATATCTCTGCCTGTACGGTGTATTGGAGCTGTCCCCTTCTCCACTGTGCCATCGAAATCTCTTCTATTGCTACGATACGGGTGGCCGGCAGGAAGAAACCTCCGATGACACATATACACAGTCTTTCCTGAGTACCTCAGCCACCTGCTTGCTGTGTCCCGCATGCACTGCACACATGCACAACCACCTTTCACTGTTTGGCCGGATGTGTTGCCAGCCGCAGGGTAATCTTGAATGGTAACGAACAACATTGCCCTTAAGGTGAAGTACTCTCTTTTGTATGCATCCCACATCTGCACACCCCGGTCCCATAGTAACTTAAGATCATCTACCAATGGCCTGAAGTAGACATCGATATCGTTGCCAGGTTGCTTGGGCCCTTGGATTAGAAGTGACATCATTATATACTTGCGTTTCATGCACAACCATGAAGGAAGGTTGTAGATGACAAGTGTCACTAGCCACGTGCTATGCCGACTGCTCATATCGCCGAATGGATTCATCCCGTCTGTGCTTAGCCCAAACCTTACATTCCTAATCTCGCATGCAAACCTTTTGTACTTTCTATCTATCTTTCTCCATTGAGATCCATCGGCAATGTGCCTTATCAACCCATCCTTCTTACGGTCTTCGTCGTGCCACCGCATCATATTTGCATGCTTTTTATTTGCATACAGGCGCTCAATCCGAGGGATTATAGGAAAATACCATGCAACCTTAACGGGCACTTTCCTCTTCTTTAGAACGGGCCCACCACTACCATCGTCAGCATCATCATCGTTATCTCCACCCTGATACCGCGGTGCTTTGCAAACTGGACACGTATCCAAGTCTTCGTAGTTACCTCGATATAGAATACAGTCATTTCGACAAGCGTGAATTTTTTGCACTTCCAACCCAAGTGGACAGACAACCTTCTTTGCTTGGTATGTTGTTTCTGGCAATACATGACCCGCTGGAAGGAGGTCTCCGATCAGCTGCAGAAGCTCTGTGAAGCTCTTGTCACTCCAGCCGTTGGTTGATTTCATCTGCAATAACGAGAGGACGACGTGTAACTTGGTGTGTTCCTCGTTGCATCCTGGATAAAGCGATGTTTTTGAGTCCTCCACCATGGCTTTGAACTTCTCGTATTGCTTGTCATCGTTGTAGGCTGTCTCCCCATCACGCAACATTTGATCCAAACCATCTGATTCGCTATTGTCATATTCACCTTCATCACCAGGCAACTCCACATTGTCTTCATGCATTGCTTCACCATGATTGTCCACACTGTCATTCTCATCTTCACCATGATTGTCCTGACATGTGTGATTACGCATAAAACCTCTTGTTAGAAGATGCTCGTGAACTTGTTTTGCAGGAAACTGTCTCTCGTTCCTGCAATCAGCACATGGACAATGCAAATGTTCCGTCATGCTCAACGATCGGGAACTCGTGGCCACGATCACCAAGTTGGTTACTCCCCTGGCATACTCCAAGGTACCACGCTTCGCACCGTTCATCCCTCCTTCATCCATCAGTCCTACGGAAATTCTTAAATTAACTGCTAACATATATATATATTGATTAAATCCGTAAATCAATCAAAAATCATCGTTACTAATCTTTCATATGTAAAATACTCGACGATTTAATACTCTCCACATTACACAAATAGACGCAAGTAACATATTCTCAATATTACTCCAAAATCAATAAGTCATTATATTTTCTCAAAATATTGGACCAATTCAACAAGAGACGTCTACATTATCTATCACAAATAAGAAAAGCATATATACCATAAAGAATTAATCACACAAATGAAAAAAAACTTGCTTAGAGAAAATGTACTAACCTTTGTACTAACCTTTAAACATGAGAAAATATAAAAATTCCTTGATGTTTTTAAAATTTTTCGGCAAAACCTCTTCCCCCGTTTGCATGAGCCGCACGAAGACGCTCAAAATGAGCTCATCAGTGCTGAGAGGAGATATATATAGGTGCAAAGGATATAGGTGCCGGTTTACAACAATAACCGGCACCTATAATCAGTTCCTTCCATGGTAAGGAACCACATATGTGCCGGTTCTTGTTACGAACCGGCACATATCTTATAGGTGTCGGTTTGTAGCATCCAGTCGACACCAATTGAAGCAAATAGGTGCCGGTTCATAACAAGAACCGGCACCTATTCCTTTCTTCGCCCGAACCGGCACCTATAATCTATAATTGAGACGATAAACGACTAATAGGTGCCGGCTTTTGTTCAACCGACACCTATTATGCCGACACTGATGAACGTTTTTGTAGTAGTGCGTATAGGCCGATTGCCCCCGGACACCTAAAGGCTGTTTTGTGAATATCTTCTTCGGCCATGAAAATCTGGTTATAGCCTGCGTTCCCATCCATGAAACTGATAATTTTATGTCCAGACGCGGCATCTACCAGCAGATCGGCCAACGGCATAGGGTACTCATCTTTTGGCGTTGCTTTATTCAAGTCTCTGAAATCGATACACACCCTAAGCTTGCCGTTTTTCTTCAACACTGGAACTATGTTGGAGACCCACTCCGTATATCGGCAGGGTCTTATAAAGTTGGTATCGTAAAGTCTTGTGATCTCTACCTTAATAGCTTCATGCATATCGGCCTTAAATCTCCTAGGAGCTTGCTTGAATGGCCGATAGCCTGGTTTGATAGGTAACCGATGTTCTACGATCGATCGGCTTAATCCTGGCATCTCATGATACTCCCATGCAAAACAGTCCAGGAATTCTCTCAAAAGATTTATCAAATTATGTTTATATTCTCTTGGCAGGCTAGCACTTACATACGTCGGCCTAGGCCTATCACCTATTCCTATGTCAATCTCTTCGAGCTGATCGGCCGACGTAAAGCCTTGTCCCAATTTCCCATCTAACTCATCCACTGCATCATCTGTGTAGGGACTAGCTTGCTCATCTTGGGCAGCGGATGGGATATCTTGGTTAAAGCAACTGCTTGTCTTGATCTTCAATTGCCTCGATATCACAATCAGTCATTTTGAGGAAATCGGTATCCCAAACTCGTCCGGATAAGCAGTCGATTCCCTCCATCTCCCAAACTGTGAGATCGGCATTGGCCACGTGTACTGACCGATCGGCTTGCACGATCTCGACCTGGTCCCCTTGCCATTGTATAAGGCATTGGTGCATTGTTGAAGGGACGCAACAGTTTGCGTGGATCCAATCCCGTCCCAACAACAGGCTGTAGGAACCCTTTCCATCGAAGACGAAGAAGGTGGTGGGTATTGTCTTGTTTCCCACGGTGAGCTCTACGTTTAGCACCTCTTTCGCCTCAGATCCGTTGCCACCAAAGTCTTTCATTACCATGTTGGTCTTGATGAGGTCTTTCGGTACTTTTCCCAGCTTTCGGAAGGTTGTATACGGCATTAAGTTCACTGCCACGCCGCCATCGACTAGCATCTTCGTCATCGGCCGCCCATTAACGAATCCCTTGATGTATAACGGCCTGAGGTGCCTGTAGCTAGCATCGGCTGGCTTGTCGAATATGGCCTAGTCTGGTGACAACTGTAGTTGAGCCGAGGACTGCTCATCATCGGCTATTGCTTCATCGGCCGTCTGCACGCTGTATTCTGCTGGCAATATGAAAACCATATTAACAGAAGCCGATGCTACACCTTTACCTTTGGCGGACGCAGGAGCTCGAGCTGTCTTGGAGGTGCCCTCATCGGCCTTGATCACTACGGATTTTATTCTCCATTCCTTCCTGGTCTTGGCCGGCCGATGGGCTATTGTCGCTTGCTGCTCTTGGATTTGCTCCTTCCTCCTTAGCCTCTGAACCCACCATTTTTGTGTCTTGCTAAACACGTCGCTTGGGCACCATTGGGGGTTCTGGACTTGCTCGTCTGCCTCGTCCTGACGATCGTGGTGCATCGGCCCCAGCTTCTCGTGCACAGATTTTCTCTGCTTGCTTGACCGATGCACTTGCCTGCTCGAGCCGCCCTGATGGGGGTCTTCTACGTCATTGCACGCAGGGCACTCTTGGATGGATGACAACCTCATCCCTTCGTTCCAGCAGAACCGGAAGAACTCGCACTCCCAATGCAGGTCATAGGAGTTATCTTGATCGGCGTAGTCTTGTGCTTATTCTTCCTGCCGCCGCTGGTATTTTCTGATCAGGCCCTCCGAGGTCTGATAAGGTCGCTTGCCGGTCCGATGGCCACCGCCGTCGGCCCTGTCCGCCCGGACCATGTTGACTGGGAACGGGTGCCCTTCTATTTTCATCGGCCGCTTGGCATCATCGATCTTAATCCTGCCTTGCTCGATGGCCGATTGGATCTGTTGTCGGAAGATCTTGCATTCATTAGTATGGTGGGAATAAGTGTTGTGCCACTTGCAATATCTCCTCTTCTTGATTTCTTCGGCCGATGGAAGTATATGACCTACTGGCAGCTGGATCTGCTTTTCTTGCAGGAGTAAGTCAAATATTTTGTCGGCCTTATTGATGTCGAAGTCGTATTTGTCCTCCTTATCGCCCTTTTTGGCCCATTGGCATGTTGTCGGCTTCTTCATTCGGGCCCACTCGGCCAGATCGACATCGGCATCTTCTTCATCATCTTCGTCGGAGGCGTACTGATTGTATTAATTTTCTTCACGAATTTCTTCGCCTCCTGGAATCGTTGCTCGTGGGCCGATATTCGTTGTGCTAGCTGAGCTAGGCTATCAAATTCCTGAGAGGAGAATCTCTCTCGTATCGGCCCTAATAATCCTTGGAAAGCCAGGTCGGCCAGTTGAGAATCGGTCAAGCTGAGGCTGTAACACCTCTTCCTTATGTCCCTGAATCTTTGAATGTACTCTGGGACCGATTCATCAACACGTTGCCTGATGGTGGTGAGATCAGACAGCTTCATCTTTTGTACACCACTGTAGAAATATCTGTGAAACTGCTTCTCTAGAGCTATCCATCCTTTGATGGAATTGCAGGGTAAAGAAGAGAACCATGTAAATGCTGACCCTGACAAAGATAGAGGGAAAAACCTCACCCTCAACGTCTCTATGGCCGATGCCTCCCCACACTGTGCTAGGAATCGGCTCACGTGCTCGTATGTCGAGACATTGTCCTGCCCTGAAAGCTTGGAGAAGTCCGGGATCTTGTATCGGCTTGGCAGTGGCACTCTGTCAAACTCCTCGGGGGATGGGTGCCGATACACTGTAGAGTTCTCCTTGGGCTTTAAGCCGAATTGATCTCGCATCACTTCGGCTATCATATCGGCCCAGTATCCTACGGGCTGATGTGGGAAGTCCTGGTGGTAGGATTGCTGCAGGCCCTCTGCCCGATATTGCTTGGGGGAGTACGGTTGGAAGTGATGATTTAGGTTCTGTGCATCGTACTGCCCCGCGGTATACTGCTGATAGCCTTGCGGCATGTTGTAAGCAGTCTATGGTGGAGGGTTATTGAACACGGGGGCTTGAGGTTGTCCGGCCTATGGCGGTTTTACTGGAATCTGCTGCATCGTCTCGACCACCGGTTGTTTCCCCTTCGTCCACTGTGCAAATTGCTCCTCAGTGATGTGCTGGGGACTTCCTCCCATTTGCTTGGCCAGGACCAGTGGCATGGTTGGCACCGGCTGAGCCGATGGAGGCGGGATCGGCGCCGTCGGCTGAGGGGTTGAACTCAAATCGGTCCTCAAGGTCCGATAAGTTGGGAATTTGTTTTCGGGCAAGAAAATTGGCCCTTGAGGTTTACACTGGTGAATCGAACCATCCAGAATTGATTTGACTGTATTGGTCAATGTATTCACCAGAATCCTCGACTGGCTGACTAGCGCAGAGTGGACTGCGGAGTCAATGCGGTCTTGCAACGTCGGCGCGGCGTTCTCTTCAGTTTTGACGGCGTGGGCTGCCGCCGACATGCTTGCTCCGTCTCCAGGATTCGGCATCACCATCTTGGTCTTCTGAATGACAGTGCCTTGCCGAGTCGTGGAGTACGTCTGTAAGTACATATTCCGAAACCGCTCGACCAGCTTGTCCATTTCAGCTGTTTGCTCCTCGTTGAACTAGTCGGCGGTCACAACGACAAAATTCTCCTCAGAGATCTCACCCTGCTTAGACATGGTGCAGTGATCTTGTTGTCGTTGAAAAGCTTATGTTCCTGATGGTCCCACCGGGCGTGCCAAAAGCGTGTTGGCGTAGAATTTCGACCCGCCCAACAAGAAAGCGGGTTCCACGTTTCCACGGCGGCCTGGGAGGTTTGCTTTACTCCAGTGCAGGTCCAAAGACTTGCCTAGTCGTGTGTAGAGCGTGCTAGTTGATTTGATCTGCAATCAACAAGATAAACAAGCAAACCGCGTTAGAAAACAATGGCCGATTGGCTGATAGGCTGATGTCGCATTGTCGTGACCCAGCCGATAGGGCAAAGCTATATCGGCTTACTTGTGATAAAATAAGATTAAAGCATGGATCTGATCTTATCAGTCTTCATCAACATATTAACATCGATTAATGGCATCGGCCGTTAAGGGATAACACAGATAACTACACTAGCTAATACTCTAGTGCAAATCTATATGAACCAATCAACCAATATAAATATGTCGATATTCATCGATCCGTTTATGTAGATGGCAGATACACATAAAAACCTTACGAAAATCATGCATATCAGGCAAGACTGGCTGAAACTCCAGTGCTATCCTTAATTACAACCGAAAACAGGCTTTGAGTTAGATCTCAAGACAGGACTAAGGTCGATAGCAACTCAAAGTGTGAATTGAGACTTAACACAAAGAGAATCAAGTCGCCGATTGCTTTTGGGGATGGTAAATGCATTGAAAGATCTAGCCAAATATAATAATTAAACCGTCGTCAGCAACAAACCCTAAAATGAGTAGATCACTGGCGAGGCGTAATTAAAACACTTGTCAAAATCATCCAAAACATGATAAACGACGATCACATCATCGAGGCTTAATGTGTCTAAAGCGACACGGTAGCCCCGACGATGTAGATCGTCGAGCACGAGTTCTTACCTCTGCTCCGGGGAAGCAAGAACTCGTCAGAGTTGACCTCTTGCGAGGGTTGGCGATGCGCCGGAAGTAGATTGAAACAAACTGGTTGTTGTATTTGGTTGTGAGAGAGTTTCTATGTACAAACTATCGGGATATTTATACCCGAGATTTCAACAGGGTCCTTGTAGGACACGATCTTATCTCTAACTAACAAACAAGTCTTTGCGGCAGATTCTTGCCACAGATCAGATCTAAACCTACTTGATTTACAAGATACAACTGCCTAAAACCGAGTTTTATCTCTGTTTGGCAACTTCCTTGAAGCTTATCCCGAGCCCAAACCAAGCCCACGCTGACTCTGTCAACTTCCAGCCTCTATCGGCCAATCGACCATATTAAATTCGTATCGGCTGATACACTCTTCCTAATAGCGCTTCTACCAGTCCGATACGTTCACCGAGTCCAATACGATGCTTAGTCCGACTCCAACTTAATCCTTTCTCTCTGCTTCAGTTTCCTCTTTCCTCTCCGGGTCGATTACGAAAATCTGTTGTTAACACTATCACATCATCAGCCAACCTAGTCACCGACAACCACCGTCCTCCCATCCTCTCCTGGCCGTGGTCAGATCTGAACGCCGGAGCTCACCTAGCCACTGCTGCCCCTAGGACGCCACTACCAAGAGCCTCCGCTGCCTTCTTCTCCATCTAATGTGGCCGATCTGATCATCCACCGTTGTCGCCATGCGCATCAACTAACTCGCAGTCATGGGAGAAGGGCTAGCCGCCACTGCTAGCCTCTACTGTTGCCCGTTGATGCCAGCCCTCGCTGTGGGTGATGAGGAACGGACGATGCACTAGCCCCGTCTCTGCTGCCCACCAAGTCCACGGTGACAGAGGAAGGGATGGAGGGCTTAGCCTCTGTCTTTGCCTAATGCTGCCGCTGCTGCCCACCATGTACGCTGACGACGCCAGTCCTCGCCGTCACAGCAAAATTAATTTGTCAACGGCTTCTCTTTGTGTTTCAATAATAAAATTGTCCGCATGTTTCTTGTTTTCCTTTTTAATTTTCACTACCAGCAAATGCTTTTTAGGCAAAGGTGACATTAGATAGGTACTAGAGAATAAAGAACCTGGAATCAAGAAGAGAACTTCAGACCTAAAAAAAAATGAGGCGTACATCTGGTGATCTCTGAGAAGTGATCATGTGAAAATAACAAGTAACGGAAATCTTATCGAAAGCCTAGCTACAACAAAGCTCACGATTCAGTAATGACAAAAGACGCATCATAACATTGGCCAGAGAACAGAGCAGAAAGGAGAAAGGGGAGAGTAAAAGTTCAGAGAACGCATGCACATACAGCGTCAACATGGGGGGATTTTGAGAGAATCCGTTGTAAATAAAAGAAATCAAGGATGAATTTGTTGGAAATCCACAAAAACTTGGACCCTTCCCATCCATTGGAGCATGTATAGGCTGTTTAATAATGGACTCTCTCTTTTATTAGTAAAGTAAATTTGGTGACGTTGAAGTGAGAGGGAAGGAAAAGAAAATATGGTTGCATGGTTAAGAGTCAATTTTTAGCATTTATTAGATAATTTCTTTTACAGGGGTGAAAAAAATAAATGGTAATAAAAAAATGTTTTGGTACATTAATAATCATAAGAGATTTTGTTGTCTTAATTATTAGAAACAAATAGTCTCTAAGTGTGATACGTATTAATTAATAGCCTAAATCGGACTCTACTTATGCCTTAGTTATCCTTACTGGCGTCGATATGATGCCAGAGCTTGTGCTAAAACTGCAGGGAATAAATCAGGAGATAGGAAACGGACGTTCTACGAGAAACGCGAGAAGCCGAGACACGTACGTTCCTTAATTGGGGGCTGCTAACTACAATATATATATATATATATATATATAATTATTTTGTCAACTTTTTTTCAAATAGACGACGAAAACTTTTTTTTCTTTTTAAATAGCAGAGAAGAGATAGAGATTGAAAAAATAATTTAATTCTCTTTCCAAGATCTAGGCCGAATTCAGCCCAACTTTCTTCTCTTCGGGAAAAGTTCAGATTGCATCCTTCCGCAAACCGGCCATTTTCTCTTTGTCTCTCTCCAGCCCGCGTCCTTTCCGTAGTCTAGTTTATGGCCTTCCTTCAACTGGGCAAAGAAGTCTACTTTTCCTCCTCCTTCCTACGTACGGATGAAGGACGAACGAAAAGTTACGAATATTTATAATAGGTATAGATTTTGCAGACACTCTTTTATTTTTACAAGCGGGCAAAGAAGCTCCGTGTGTAAAATATTTTGAGTGTGCCCATTAAAGACCCATATGTGAAAGTTAATTTTTGCAAACGGACCTATTAAGATGCACGGCTGCGAAAATAGGTTTATTTCACATGCGAGCATGTTAAGAGGTTCACATCTGAAAATGTGTGCTTCGCCTACACTGTATCAACACCCTATCTCCTTTAAAGAAATGCACCGAATCCCTCTCGCTACCTCTCCCTCTTTATGGCTATCTCCTCTTTCTAACTATCACCCTCTGGCCCTCTCTCTTTCTTGATCTCTCGGGGCACCGAATGGGATGCAGATGCGGACGTGAGCGACGGTGGTAGCGATTGAGGTTGGCGGTGACAGGGAAGGTCGGCCTTCCCTTTCCCTCTTTCCCGTCACCTTCCCCCTCCCCTCCGACGATGACCGGGACGGACAGGTTCATCGGTGGTTGGCCCCGACCACTGCATATCTGTTGGCAGCGGATCGACGATAGGCTCTCCCCCTCCCTCATGGATCCACCGGATGGCCTCAAGGGTGATGGATCTGACAGTGGCGGTGTTAGGGGAGGCAGATCTAGCGTGGTAGCGTCAAAGAGGAGCAGCAGCGAAGGATTTAACAGTCCCAAAGTAAGGTACTACATATGTTGAGAATCATGATAATCTTAGACAATTGTTGGCACATTGTAATCATGCAGTACTTCAGGTTGGGTTTATCCAACATATTGTTCACATTATTGATTTAGTATCTTCATACCAAGATTCATGAGACATGATTATCAATCAATATATGTGTTGATCTTGTAATCATATTTATTTCACATATAACATACAATCAGGATCATATAGAAATAGCAACATCCATAAAAGAGTCTGATGAACAAGTCACATGCTCACTGATCAATAATATATAAGTTATCTATTTTAAGCAACACTTTATTATAAATAACAAATATAATGTGTAATACAATAATCTCTATTATTGCCCTATAGGGTATATCGCTAACAGATCGGATGATCAATCACAGCCTTATGGCATTGAGGATGTCGATGGTGATGGTCGTCGCCGCGTCAATCTCCCTAACGGTGGGAACCATGTCACAGTACTTGAACAGATCACCTAATTTGCACTTGCTTGTGGCCCTGTTGTACTGGGTCTCCAAATTTTTGGTCCACTTGAGTACCGTTTTCATGTCCTCCTTGCGTTTTCCTTTTCCGGCGGCGGCGAGGCGGTCGAGTGCAGTAAGCACCGAGTTGGTGGACTCTGAATTGCTGGAGCCAATGCCAAAGAACAATGTGCAGTCGTCGATGTTCTTGTCCCTGATGCCCTTGCTTCTTACCGCGCCCACCTCCCTATCGAGGGCCTGGATCTTGGTGAGCAGGATGATGGTGGCCACCTGGGTGGCCTTCACTTGGTTGTCCTTGAAGAACTCGGCGTACGGGAGGAGTTCGCCAAAGCAGCAAATCTTGTAGATGGTACGGGAGAACTGGTACACCGCTGGGGAGGGCTCCTGCCCAGGCGGCGTCCGCGGTGTTAGCTCAAGGATGAGCTTCACCCAGTCCTCCGCTGCAATTGCACATGGTGGGGATAAGCCGCCAGCGTTGATGGTTATCAACACTACCAGGAGGATGGCGGTGATCCTCGGCCTGCCCATTGTATTTACACTCTCTCTCTCTCCTAGTTTAATTAGTAGCTAGCTACAGGATGGATTAATGCATATATATGATTAATCGATGAGGTACCAATTAATTTATACTAGCTAGGTAGGCTGGCCCGATTGGTCATTACTGTTGGGATACGTATAGGCTACGATAGTATAAATCAAAATTTTTCTATTACGCAAATCAGGAACCATGCAAGTACGAGATCATAGATCATTACCACTCGACGCACTGTGCAGCGAAAGTAGGTGCTAAGAAACCGAATGAACGTTGGCGATGTAGCACGCGTCGATGTAGAGCAAGTAGTAGATCATAGCAGCCCGAGCTTCTCCTCCTCGTGCGTACGCCTCGCCATGCTCTCATACCAATCAGCACCGCAGACCAGCGGTGCCTCTACCGGTATCCTCACGTCCAGGGATGGAACACGTCGCACGGTCGTGCTAGCGCTCGTGTGCGTCTAGGGTTTTGCTCGAGAGGGGAGTGACGATTAGGATTTCTTTATCACAACCAGCCTCATCACCTGAAGGATATATATAAGATCCATAACTGGGCCGCCGAAGCCCATTGGAGTCCTACTCGGATTTCTATCCGAATTGAGCAAATATTGGATCTTCATCCAATCCATTTATTCCGGCCCGTTAAGTGTGCGACCCTGTAGGTTCAAGTACACTCGGCTACAACCCGAAAACTCCTTTTCGGTCCACGTGTCAACAGCGGCCCCTAACAGAACATATTGACTCACCGGGCATACATAAATATCATATCGGCTGAGCCTCTTGTGTATACTTGTATGAATCTTTTTGCCTCACGATATCGATTAAGCTCAAGACTAGATATGTGTTATCCTTTAATAGCTCAATCATTCACTCGATCCTGTAATAGATTATTTAACCTTCGATTGACTTCTCAATCACTTTTGGCATGGCCATGCACTTCCATAATCTACAACATCGAGGGGCCTAGAGATATTTCTCCAAGGGAGGGGCAAATCTCATCTTGATTATTCATATCCCACTACATGTTTCATAGCATGTCCGAAGACTACTTTTATAACTACCCAGTTACGGAGTAGTGTTTAGCAGCCCCTAAGCAAGCTACTACATATGTTGGGAACCATGATAATCTCAAGTCTAAAGATTCTACACCAACACTAATATGAAACCACTGATGACACATCATATATAACTCTTGTAGTGTCTAATATTGGGTCTATCCAACAATATGTTCTTCAACATGTGTCCACTTATTAATTTGGTATCTCCATACCATGATCTATGAGACATGATCATCAATTAATAAATGCGCTGATCATTGAACCATATTTGTTCCATATATGATATTGATCAGGAACCCTTTAGAAATAATAACATACAACATAAATAGTCTCATGAACGAATCACATATTTATTGATCAATAATAAGTTATCTATTTCAAGCAACAACGTATAATAAAGATGTAAACATAGTATGTAATACAATCATCCCTATGATTATCTTTAGGGCATAACACCAACAGTTTCTAATTGTCAACCTTTCCAATATAATTTCTTCAATGGCTGTGATATCATCACGGGCATGTTTGCAGTTATATACCACTATTTTGATGCAACTAATAATAGTCATTATTTAGACTCGATCTTTGTTTGTTTCCTGTCCATTCATTAACTGTTGGAGTATATATTTTGGCAAATCCACTGTAAAAAACGATTTTCGTAGATACTCTCTTTATTTTTACAAATGTACTAAGAACCTCGCTTGTAAAAATATGTAAGTGGTGTCTGGTCAAGACCCGCTTGTGAAAATCGGCTTTCACAGACAGGCATCTTAACAAGCCCGTCTGTGAAAATCGATTTTCACAAGTGGTGGTTGAAGGCCTAGATACGACCGGATGCATCCATCTCTTAATTTATTTTCCCGCACCCGGTTCCATTCATTCACTTCTCTCTTTTTTTATTTTCCTTCTCTCCAGTCACCCCATCACTTCACTTCTATTCACTCCCCCTTCACTTCTCCATATTTCTACCCCTTCACTCCTTCCCCATCAAGTCAGTGATGGGAGGAGCCAATGATGGGTGTAGCTGGCGATGGAAGCATGGGTGACGGGAGCGACTGCCACGCACCTTGGCTCCTCCACCACCGGCAGCCTCGCGATGGCCAGATACGATGCCGGTGTCCTCGTGACAGTTGTTGACAGTCTTTAAGTATCAACTTTAGCCGTCAACTCCTGCATAAAAGAATACAAAATATAATATCAAATTTAGAGGTAGAGGTTTATTACTAAACATTTTTATGAGTATTGGTAAATATTTGCATGTAGGTGATTTTGGATGAATTTACACCCGCCATGCAACGAAATGTACCTCTAGCCAATCATACGTGAGCACAAGGATTGGAGGGCCCACAAGACTTAAAATGGGGCCAAGCCATTGTGTACCGTCTTAGGGGCTCACATGTCAGCCCCGGGAAGAAGGCAATGAAGAGAGGTTGGGCCCAAGGGTCGCCCGAACCTTCGGTTGAATTGCCATCAGCCCTCCTCATCTCCACCTTCCATGTGGACAGCCATGATCACCTCTTAATGATGGTTGTAGGTGCACCGACCTCCACAACCACCATTCCAACCATCATTTGGCCCTAGAAAAGGAGAAGCTCAAGCCATTTCACAACACAGAACAAAATGGAGTACAACTCACTTTCTTACATTTGGCATAACTTTAGTAGTGTGGATAAAGTAGGTAGAGAGTGAGAGGAAGGTCTGGATGAGTGCCGAAGCTATTGGTGCTCTCTTCTCTCTTGTACCTCGACGAATGCTTTTTTAATAAAGTAAGTGTTCGAGATTTTCTTTTTGGTATTTAATTTTCTAGCTTAAGTGAGATATATTCCCATCATTGTAGGTTCGTCGTTTACTATTTATATTAAGTGCTCTAGCACTAGGACTCTGGATAAAGAAGAAAATTCCTGCGTGAGGCTAAAGTAGTAATCAATAGCTTAGGTGTAGTGTCTAGGTTGGTGGTTACCTTCGTTTGTTATGTGCTCTACGGAAAGTGAGGTAGGTGGCAGGTGGTGACAGTCCTATCCGTCCTTCGTATCCCTTCACATTCGAGTACATCATAAAGCTACAGACCGGACTCAACTTGGCAAACCAGGGAAGAGTCGGTGCCTGAAGCAATCAATGGGTTTTTACCTTTAACTTAAGTCTAGTTAATTAATCCATAGGAATCTTTCAAGTGAAGGCTATACTCGATGCTTGCAAAGATCGAGATATCCAGCACACATCTCCGTATAAGACGTGGTGCCCGATCCACAAATCAAAAAGTCACCCCCTTACCAACTACAAGATCTTCTTGAAAGTCACCGGATCCATGGTTTGCATCCCCTGTTGTTCGATCCACCAACATCGATATCAACCTTGAGATACATTGATGGTCGATAGCGAGATGGGAACTCCAGATCGCCTGGTCGGATTCGTTGACATCGATCCTTGCGAACTCTCCATCCTTCACAGCTTGGAATCTTCAGGATCCAACTCCCCACGTGAAGTGAACGTGATCGAAGGGATCATCAAGGACGTGCACGAAGAGGGTGAGGTTCATTTGGGAGAAGAACCGCCTGCTCCTGTTGCATCATGTCAACCCGTCGAGCCAATTCGAACTCCTGCCGAACACTTACCGTGGTCAACTCGTTACTGAAGCAAACTCCGTTCGACCCAGTGATCTTCTCGAAAGCAGATGACTTTGCCTTCTTGGCTGCAGTCGGATCAAACCCCCAAGGTCCTTCTTGAGATCCCCATCAACACATTGAAGACAAAGCACCAGAGAACGATGCGGCCAAGGACGCTCTCAGTCTGCACCCTAGTCAAGACCCGGGCCACAATCCTCGAAACACATCACCAAGAAGGCAAACCCATCAACCCCCTCCTCATCAAGATGACCATGACCTTCGCAATCACTTGAATGGGCATAGGTAGGAGCAACGAGATCGGGACGATGTCGACCACTGCCAACCTCGTGTGCCCCGCGAAGGAAACAGAGGGCGGGTTGGCAACGACAACTGAGAAGATCGCAACAATGACCAAGGTTGTCGAGATCGCCAAAGTCAACAGGGCGACAATGACCAAGGTCGACAACATTGTGATGACAATTGACGACGACAAAACTTGCAATCCCTGAACTCCAGGAGAGACGTAGAACAGGGTCGTAGGTCTAGGGGCCACACCCCCGACTACGATGATCCTTCGCCATCATCGTTGTCAGCTGGAGGCAGTTCTCGTAAGCCACCAGGACATCGTCCACCTTTTATACCAGGAGACAGATATCGGGCTTTCACACCTTCTTTACGAGAGGTGCGATGGCCAAACAAGTTCCGTCCTACTGCGGTAGAAAAGTATGACGATGGTACTGATCCAGAGGAGTTCCTACACGTCTACTCTATAGTTCTCTAAGCGGCCAGCGCAGATGACAACGCGTTAGCAAACTACTTGCCTGCAGCGTTGGAAGGATCTGCTCGGTCATGGCTGGTGCACCTTCCACCTCGCTCGATTTCTTCCTGGGAAGACCTATGGCAGCAATTTGTCGCCACCTTTCAAGGAACATACAAGCGGCATGCGGTCGAGAACAATCTACACGTCCTTAGGCAGAACCCGAGTGAATCCTTAAGGGACTATATACGGCATTTTAACAAATGCCGGAATACGATCCCCGAGATCAGCGACGCTTCTATCATACGCACGTTCAAGTTAGGCGTCTGAGATCACTACACCATCCAAGAGTTGGCAACAAGGTGAATCACTTCTGCCAGGAAGCTGTTCGAGATCATCAACAGATGTGCTCACGTAGATGATGCCTTCAGGAGGAAAGATGAAAAAGTCAAGGTGGTCGAGGAGAAGCAATCAGCCAGGAAAGATGCACCGGAGTCCACCAAAAAGAAGGATCAAAATCGTAAAAATGAAGGGAAGCACAAGGTGGAGACAGAAGTCCTTGTTGCAGAACAAGCAAACACACTCCCAAGGCGCTCAGCCCTTCAAGGCAATGAATCAGTGTGACAATGGTGCATAATACACAAAACTAGCACACATACCTTAGAGGAGTGCCAGGTTTTCCAAAAAACGTTGGCGAAACAGCTGGCTCTCGAAAAAGGAAATCGAGTTCGTGAGTCTGACGACGAACTCGTGTTCCCAGACTTCGACCAGCATATAGCCCATATCTTTGGCGGTTCTATGACGTACACCTCTAAAAGGGAGTACAAGAAGGTAGAACACGATGTCTGCTCTACTTCACGAGGAGTTGCCGCCAAGATGAAGTGGTCCACCCATAAGATCGAGTTCTCTGAGGCCGATCACCCGACAATGACAATCGTACCAGGCCAATATCTGATAGTAGTCGAACCTACTATTTGAAATACCAAGGTTGCACGAGTCCTCATCGACGATGACAGCTCCATCAATCTCCTCTTCGTTAGCACCCTCGACACAATGGGTATCCCTAGAAGCAAGCTTGTTCCTTCTGAACAACCCTTTCACGGGATCACTCCAGAATCATCATCAAAACCGTTGGGGAAGATTACGCTAACCGTGACATTCGGCTAGGCCAACAACTTCCGTGCAGAGCATATCACTTTTGACGTAGCGGAGTTTGACACTGGTTACAATGATATCCTCAGAAGGGCTGCTCTCGCGAAGTTCATGGCGGCGTCCCACTACGTGTACCAAATTCTCAAGATGCCAGGCCCAAAAGGGACAATCACGATCCCCGGGAACACGAAGGTGGTAGTACAGTGCGACAAGAGGAGCCTCGACTTGGTCGAGCATACTCCCACGCCACCGGCCACTACAGAGCCTCCACGAAAAGTAAGCAAGACCAACATGGCACCCAAGTTCGATAGCACGATCAAGATCATCTCGCTGGCCAGTAGCAACCCCGACAAGACAGTTAAGATCGAGGCAACTCTCGACAGCAGATAGGAACTCAAGCTCATCACCTTCCTCCAAGAGAATGCAGACGTGTTCGATTGACAACCATCTGACATGCCAGGAGTCCCCAGGGAGGTGATCGAGCACAAATTGATGGTGCATCTCGATGCCAAGCCAGTCAAGCATAAGCTGCAGTAGTTCGCCCAAGATAGAAAAGAAGTCATTTGAGAAGAGCTAGACAAACTTCTCAAGGTTGGCTTCATCAAAGAGGTCCTTCATCCAGAGTGGCTTGCTAATCCAGTGATGGTGTGCAAGGCCAATGGCAAGTGGAGGATGTGCGTAGACTTCACCGACCTCAAGAAGGCGTGCCCCAAGGACCACTTCTTTCTCGTATTAACCAACCGGTGGATTCAACTGCTGGTTGTGAGTTGTTGAGTTTCCTCGATGCTTACTCCGGCTACCACCAGATCAGCATGGCCAAAGAGGACGAAGGAAGACAACGTTCATCACACCCTTAGGTGTTTTCTACTATACCAAGATGCCCTTTGGATTAAACAATGCAGGCAATACATACCAGCGAGAGATCCAGGGGGCTTTCGATGACCAGATCGGCAAGAACATGGAGGCATATATCGACGATGTCGTGGTCAAGACAAAGACAAATGACAAGTTGATCGATGACCTAAGGGAAACATTCAACAATCTCTGGCGACATTGGCTCAAACTAAACCCGAAGAAGTATACGTTTGGAGTACCATCGAGGAAGTTGCTCGGATTTCTTGTCTCTGGACGAGGCTTTGAAGCAAACCCCGAGAAGATCAAGGCCATTGAGAACATGAAGTCACCGACAAGCCTCAAGAAAGTATAGAAGCTCACGGGATGCAGGGCAGTTTTAAGCCGGTTCGTGGCCAGGATGGGAGAACGAGGACAACCTTTCTTTGCTTGATGCCGAAAATGCGTTTGTCGCGCTTAAGCAGTACATGTCCAATCCTCCTATACTTGTTGCCCCACAGCCAATGGAAGAACTATTTCTATATATTGCTGCCACACCTTATACCGTTAGCACTGTGATTGTCGTCGAGAGGGACAAACTACAACGTCCTGTGTGCTACATCAGCGAGGCCCTCCACGATGCCAAAACTCGATATCCTCAAATCTAGAAACTGCTCTATGCTGTGGTCATGACATCGCGGAAGCTGTGCCACTATTTCAGGCCCATAAAGTCACAGTTGTCTCTTCTTTCACCCTAGGCGAGGTGGTTAGGAACAAAGATGTCGTAGGACGCATTGCCAAGCGGGTCATCGAGCTCAGTCAATTTGATGTCAACTTCGTCCCACGTACAGCCATCAAGTTTCAGGTTCTCGCTGACTTCGTTGCCGACTAGACCAGTTCCGAGAACGCCTCAGCCGGTCAGACGAATAATGAGACATGGACAATGGTTTTTGATAGGGCATTCAAAAGCCAAGGAGCAAGGGCAGGATTAATTCTAACATCTCCTACCAGAGATCAGTTCAGACACGCAACACACATCAATTTCCGAGCAACAAACAACACCGCAGAGTACGAGGGATTACTCACCAGGTTACGAGTGGTCGCGGCACTTAGAGTGAAGCAATTGATTGTGAAAGGGGACTCAGAGTTGGTCGTCAACCAAGTGCACAAGAACTACAAATGCTCAAACCCAAGTTAACCAAGTACCTAGCTAAAGTCAGGAAGCTGGAATGAAGGTTTGACAGTTTAGAGGTACACCATGTCTACCGCAAAGACGACACCGATGCCGACAATCTAGCACCATGCATGTCCAGAAGAGAACATGCTGAACTAGGAACCTTTCTGGACATCCTAACAAACCCTTCAGTTAAAATCACCAACGACAAAGGCACCTTACCAGCACCAAGAACAGCTCGGGGGCTACTGCAGAGGTCAACAACGTCGTGGTAGCCATTGAGATCACGGAAGACTAGCGTACTGCATTCATCAACTTCTTGGATGTCGATAAGCTACCGAACAATGACACCTCGGCAGAAAAACTTTGCTGTCAGGCAAAAGCTTACTGTATGATCGGCAACGGTCTATACAAAAAAGCCTCGAACGGAGTTCTAATCAAGTGAGCCTCTCCCGAGGACGACAAGGATTTGCTGCTCGACATCCATGAAGGAATTTGCGGGTCTCACGCCGGCAGGCAAACTCTAGTCGGAAAAGCCTTCTGACGAGGGTTTTTCTGGCCAACAACCCTTCAGAACACTTGCGACTTGGTAAAACGGTGTGAAGCTTGCCAATTTCACAGCAAACACACCAAGATGCCAACCCAAGCGCTCTAGACCATCCCTCTCACCTGGCCATTTTCGTGCTGGGGCTTAACATCCTCGGACCTTTTTCCCAAGGACAAGGCAGCTACAATTTCTTATTTGTGGCTATTGGCAAATTCACCAAGTGGATTGAGGCAGAGCCAACAAGAGAAATCAAAGCCAAACACGCCATCAAGTTCATGAAAAGGATATTCTGCCAAAACGGACTTCCACATCAGATCCTGACGGACAATGGCCCCTAGTTCACCAGCGGTGCCTTTTAGGACTACTACTTCGAATTCGAAGTGAAAATCTTCTTCGCCTCAGTCTCCCACCCTCAGAGTAACAGGCAGGTCGAGCAGGCAAATGACATCATGCTCTAGGGGATCAAAACACGTGTGTATGATAGGCTCATGGCCTATGACACATGCTGGGTTGATGAACTCCCTTTTGTCTTGTGGGCCGTTTGTACTACCCCGATAATCTCCACCAAAGAAACTCCATTCTTTCTCATGTATGGTTCTGAGGCCATGCTTTCTTCGGAGCTGCGACATCGGTCTACATGAGTCGAGAAGTATTCAGATAAGTAACAGGAGGAGTGGCGAGCAGACGATGTCAACCTTTTAGAGGACCATTAAGAACGTATTGTCGTTCAAGCAGCCACGTACCAACAGGCCCTACTATCACGAAAAGCGTGTCCATGCCCGTACACTCAACATCGGTGATTACGTCCTCCGACGAATTCAGAATCAGGCAAGGCGAAACAAGCTCTCACCAAAATGGGAGGGACCGTACACGGTGGTCGAAGTCTTAAGGCCAGGCGCGTTCAAGATCGCAGACGACGAAGGACGTGAGTTGGCAAATTCCTGGAACATCGACCAACTATGTAAATTTTATGTATAGGACCGATGTATGAAAGTCTGTAAGTTTAGTATAATAGTATACAGTATTCCGATCTCATCTCTTTCAAAGTGTTTTGCCTGGTGACCCCCTTTTCTTATATCGCCTCGTCTCTAAATCGATCCTACCGTCCTCTTACGCTAGTCTGACAAGCTTCGAGGTCCTATGAACCTCGGCTGGGGACGCCTATCACTATGAAAGTTTGTCAGGCCATGCAGGGTCAAACGACCATGTTAGATCTGGTCATGTTAGAGTACCCACTTGAGCGTATTAACCAAGCCATGTAACCAGGATTTGGTTTTCCTGACTTCATGGCTAGGGGCTAGGAATCTGCTGCTTTAGCATGGTTTGTTTTAATATTTAAGCTGCTTTTGTGGAAAATGATTTATCCATAAAAACAGCTAGGGGCTAAGGAGAATACCATACTCTGTCGGCTGAGGGCTGCTTTCGCGAGAGTACTCATGCACTATTTCTTTGTAATCGCTTAGATATAGATTTCAATTCTTACATAAGCAAAATTATAAGAGTTCTAACATTTGACATCAAGTGTCTTTCAGGGACCTAAACTACCAAGACGACCACTGCCAATTCATCGTGGAGAAGATGTCCTCGGCCAGCAGAGTGAGAGATTGCACGAGGCGATCGATCTCATCTGGCCTCATCCGAGAATGGGTGAAGCCCTCCTGGAGAAATCCTAAGTTCATATGCGGACGACCATCTCGGATACAAGCGAGGATGTGGTCACCTGCATACCGGCTAGCGCAGCGACACTCTTGCTTCAGGTTGTTGTCGATATGCTTCCCGATCCCTGCTAGTTGGTCGCATGTACTCCACATCCATGAAAGATGGCCGTTTATAGACTTCTCGGGAGGAGGATGGACCACCCGTAGCTCCTCGCACAGCTGCATAAGCGCTAGACAACAACTTTCGAGATAGGCGTCAATCCAAACTTTCCTACCTCGGAGTGTCTCCACGTCTTGTTCCTTACGAGCGACGTCAACCATCTTTTCAAGCTCTGCCTTCTAGAACTTAGCCCTCTAGTACTCGACATGGTGTCCTCTCTCTTCTAAAGTGTTCTCGAGCCCTACGTACGACATTTGATCTCGATTAGCTTCCCGTGTGTGCGCATAGGGGCAAAAGCTACAAAGGTTAAGTTTCATACATTGGTTCTGCTCAAGAAGAGAGTTAATTTGGAGTCCCGGTGGATCCAGCGTGCTATCCGGGTTAACGAAGACCAAGGCTTGGTCGTTGATGCTCGGAGTCGAGTGTAACATACCAAAAATTTGAATTTTGAATTTTGATTTCACCTCAATAGTAAAAATGTGTTTCCGGGTTGATGACCAAAATTTTTCAAATTTAAAACCTAGGTAAGGTTAAATTAGTTGGTGCCCATATGCAAAATTGCGAACAATTTAAAACTTTTCTTTTCTAATTTAACTTGACATGCAAAACATGTGCATGCTTGCATAAACGCAAGATGTGGTGTGTGATTTGAGTCCTTTTAAATGTTTTTGGATCTTGGATGCATTACATATTTGGTCTCATGAACACAAGTATGCATACATGTTAATTCTTATATATAATAAAAGCATTATCCTAATTGTCACCTTAAGTACCATTAGTCCAACTTAAATATATACACACTAGTGCATAAGAATCTTGTGAGTTTAAGCATGGTGAATTGAAAGTAAAGTCTAACAACCTCATCTCTGGTTAATTACAAATGAAATATAATTTTACAATCATTTAAGTATATATATAAAATAGGAACATTTAAATGTAGATAAGCTCATTGAATATTTAAAAATATTTACTGCAATATAAAATCATGGGGAAAATTCATGAAGACACTATGCAACAAATTTATCTCATTGGAATTTTTGGTATGATTTAATAGTTACACTTCATACCTCAAATGAGTAAGTCAAAGCAGTCAAACTATATATTATTTTCAAACACTAATTGGTAAAAACAATACCTCACTCATATGTGCATTAAATTACATAAAATTATATATGAAATATAATTTATTCAAATACTAATCTATTTATCATGAATTAATATAATTTTTCCATAATTTATTTTATGAGTTTTGTCCTCCTAAAAATTCAAATCAATTTTGGCTAGGCCTAATTTCTTTATTTTTCTGAGGATAAAATATAGGGAATTTTTGTGTGAAACCAAAGAAAATGGAATCTAGGTATGTTTATCTATCTCCAGAAAAATCCACATTAATTTATCATACATACAAATTAAATTATGGAATTACAAAGTAGAGGGAAAGAAAGAAACAGTGAAAACCCTGGAAGTCACTTATACAGTTCTCTCACGTACAAATCTACTCATGCCTCTCCTCCTTGCTTGCATAGCCTACCACGGCCTGGACCCACCTGTCGGTCCCATTGACTAGCTCCAACTCGGTTTAAATTGTCCCACCGCTCAAGCAAACAGAGAGAGAGAAAGAGAGAAGGAGAGATCCACGCCGGCATGCTCGATGCATGGCCGAGACGGATCCGCCGCCGAGCTCGCCCATATCATCTCCCAGCAGCGTCGCCCTATCTTCCACTCCACTCCAGCGCCGATCCAGTTGAGAGGGAGAGCTCGCCTCGCCTTTGTCGCACCCATCCTCACCGTCGGCCGTAAAGACGACGACCATCGCCATCGCCACCAAGCCGCGGTCTCCTCTTCTGCTTTCGCGTTCCGCAGTCGCCATTCCATGCCAACACCATCCCTCTAACCTCTCCTCATGTCATGCAGCTACCTCGTTGGAACACCACCGTGCCCACGGGAGCTCCGGAGCACCGCCGTCTTAGCATCATCGTCGTCCGGCCGCTATAGATCGGAACCGGTTGAACCCTCATTCCAACAACGTCGCTGTGATACTAGGAGCCCGCCGACTGAAGGAATCGAACCACATAGCCGTGAGTAAGGAGATCGACTTCTTTTTCCTCAACTCCGGCCGTCGGACTTCATCCTCAAATTCGTCTACTCCGGTGAGCCCCACTTCAATTCCTTGCACATGAGTCATCCTAGGGACCACAGAGACCTCATGGATGTCTTCTCTTAGCTATTCATCGACCGGAGCTAGCCGATGCCATGGAGCCGCCATTTAGTGCCGCCGCCGGAGCTTTTCTCAAGTCGCCGTCGTTGTCCAAGCTTCGCTGACCCCTTCCAACTGCTTGGTGAGTACTAAAGCACCCCATAGAGTCACATGCATGCAACACTTTGGCTAGAATCGGCCGCTAGCTCGACATGCACTTGCATGTCGAGAGACACCGCCGCTTGCGCTACCGTCACCATCGATTCCGACCAGCATAGTCTGCGGGAAGACCACCAATAGTTTTGCTAGGAGTCCCTCTCCATTTTCTCTTTTGGTTGCTTGCCAAGATCGGCCACCGTTCACCGCTAGCGCCGGCGAGAACCTCGTCGGAGTGCCACTGCCCCTACCTCCCAGCAGCCATGCCACTGACATGCGGACCCCACTTCATTAGCTCTTAAGGACTCCGCTTAGCGATAGTTTAAAACTTACAAGGTTCTAAGTATAAGATTCTGACAACTGGGACCAAGGACCTATTAGTAATAACTAAAATCACTAGAGACTCTTTATGGTAAAGATATAGAACATGTGCTTGGATTGCGGGTTGATTCCTGAGAACCCTAGGGACCTTTTTGCATATTGGCCAGAGGCTGACCTATGGACCCTAAGTATTTATAATTCAAAAATATAAAAGAAAATGATTAAACCTTTAACTTATCAATTGAAAATTATGTCAAACTTGTAAAATCCATATAAAATCAAATATAGCTCATTTTCAGGTGAATCAAATTTCAGTAGTTCTGTAAAATGTTGAACTTTAATACTATGAATTAAAATGTGGTGCTTACAGTATACCAAATATCACTAAGATTTTGTATATGAAATAATAGACATAATACATGTTTCAACTTTGGAAATTCACAGAAAATTCACTGTTACTCCAAATGGAGTGAACTAAATTTTTTTAGAATCAACAAAGTCTGGACTTTAATTTAGTAATATAAAATATATACTTTCTGTAACAGAAACAGCACTAATAATTTGTATAGTAAAATAATCATCACATGTACAATTTAATTTCTAAAAATTATAGGGAATTCATCCTAGCTCAAAATGAAGTGAACTAAGTCCTGTTAGATTCACAACCATGTGCCATTGTGTACTGTAAGATAAAATGTAGTACGAACATCCCTAACATATTTTTGGTACAATGGGAATTAAACTACAACCTATAAATTGCGAATTCCATATAGAATATATTTTAGCTCCAAATAAGCTGAAGTAAAAATAGGTTAGACTCATATAATTATTCTCTTTATCTATGTTATCAAAATCTGGAACACTTAGTACAAATACTATCCCTTAAATTAATATTGCTAACTATCAATATAGGACACGTTACTATTTGTATAATACATAAGAAATTCATACTAGCTCTAAAAATTATGAAATCAATTGTGTTAATCTTAGAAAATAGTCCTCTTCATTCCAGTAAGGTTAGCTTTGTCAAAATCACATATTTAAATGGTTTCACAATATTACCTAGGTAAATAATACTATATGTCAATACAAATTTTGAAAATTCATAACTCACAAATGAAAAGAGATAAAATAGGAATTCTTTTATCTAAATTCATCTTAGGTCAGAACCTATCTATTGTGCACAAATCATGCATTTTAGAGCATTTTGTATTTTTCGCATAATTTGGTATTTATTTGCATATCATGTCATTTGTCTAGATAAGTTGCATTGACGGTGAAGAAGTGACTTAGGTGGTATTCATATTGTTCAAGATCAAGGCAAGTTCTTCCCTCCCCTATCCTTTGATCACATTGAAACCCATGATTTGGGAGATGAAAAGTGTGGTTTGCAAAACTATATATATATTTGAGTAAAGACGATATTTGAAACTTGGTAAATGGTAGCTATGTCCTTATTGCTGCATGTACACCTTGACTAATTGTGATTCCCTTGGTTTGTAACCTTAGTAATGGATAGAGTACTTTACTTGTACTCATTTAGGGTTAATCATGCTTATTACATTACTATATGCTTAGCCATGCTTAGAGTTAAGCAAAATAATCACTCTTATGGATTTATGAATGGGATTTAGAATATTTGGTTAATGCTGGATTGAGAATGAAAATGTTAAGTATTTGCGAACTAAAGTGTGAGTAAAATAATTTTGGACTTGCGCGGCAAGTGGTGTGCATATGGTGGTAGTTGCACATCGATAGGGGGAGTGTTCGCCTGAGTTATTTAAGGACTAAACTTCGTGTCACCAATTAAGTATACCGTACATCCACATGTGCTATTTATGGGGTGACCTTAGCTAATTAAGTTACTTAAAGTCTAGTCTTGCATATTGGTAGGCCAGAGTAGAATGAATTAGTCTGAGCGATGATTCATAGGAACTACCTATTTACCCCACCTTTTATTGGGGGTAGTTTAGGCATCTAAGTCTGTCCAATTCAACGGTTAAGTGCCCCGTGGGGGAACGGATGTGTTCGCTGCCACGACGTTAGGTTTAAGGCATGGGCCCACCACCTAACGGTTCTGGGTCATTCCCAGGATGGATTCACACTTGTTGTCGCTGATGCAAGGCTAAGCGTTAAGTAATGTAAAGGCTACGTTGTGACCTCTAGACCGCATTCGATGTGTAGAGTGCGGTGGTACCGACGGGTACCAGACAAACTAGAGCGATTCATATCATGTGGGTAAAGTTGTACAAACTCTGCATAGTCAAAAACTAATCGATTAGCTGTGCTCACGGTCATGACCGACTTGGTGAAGTGTCATAAGTATAGACTTTGATTTATGATTTCAAATGATGCTTGCGAACTGTGGATTTGAAAATGGTAACTTGGATTAAGTTATGATAATTATGTTATGTTGATGATGAATGTGAGACTTGATGCCGGGTGGGCAATCAAGTATATTATTATGATGAGATTATGACTTGTTGCCGGTATGGGCAACAAGAGTATGTTTATGATGTTAATATGGTAAATATTGTGATTTAACTAAGTTAATGTTTTGTTAATTGAATTGTCAACTCCTTTACAAATGATTGTGAACTAAAATTTGCTTTATGCTAAAATGAGCTACACATATAGCCTTCCTTGATTATATGTCATGCATGTAGTATGTTAGGATTGTCTTGTGCTTGTCGGTACATTAATGTACTGACTCTTGTCATACTGGAATATTCATTTTGCAGGTTGTATGCTTAGTATAAATTGAGTAATTCGGGAGATCATTGCGTCTTCTAGGACTGGATCTATATGGGTTACCCCTAGTCGGCTGCTTGTGGTTTCGGGTAGCCAAGTTTCCGCATATCAGTAATTATTCGGCCAATTGGCCTATGTATTTAAATAAAGATGTAGGGTAGAGTTTATTTGTATTTACTCATTATTCTGATCTTCATCGCTTAGATAAAAGTGTGGAACTAGAGCTTATCCTGGGATCTAGTTCTACACCAGTATGAGTATTGAGCATGTGGGCACCCAGAAATTATACCGTCCAATGCATTTTGTGACCACCACATAATTTTGGATGAGTGGGATCCATACACGCATAAATAGCCACTCATACCTCAATGTGCCCATAATTACAAAATTTACAATATTCGGTATAAAATCCATAATGTCGAATAATGAGCAAAGGAGATATTGTTCAGACTCCGCATGCCAGTCAACTTCAGCCTGAGACATGCCCATCAAACCACATGAAGGCGGTGACCAGATGTGTTACACATCTCAGGAGACTTGACTCAAATTGCGAGAGCTCTACAACATCTCAATTGTTCAAAATTCATACTCATGCTTAGCTAGTCTCCAGGAAAAGCGACTAGCCTTGCACTTTCATCGCAAGCAATTGATAAACATCACGAATGCATAAAGGTAGATAAGAGGACAGCAATATACATATATCATAATGGGATTCTAAGGCCCATCTTACAACACAAACTATAGCAGCGGAAGTTTCATAAATTCACATAAGCAAAAGTAAGACCCGTGGTTTGCCAACCATCCTACAAGGGCAACCAACCGGGGCAAGAGTCAAGCTGAAAAGGCTACTCACTACCCTCACCGCCCTCGGTAGGGTAGTAAGAAAAAATCAAGTTCACCGGCATCCTGGTATGAAAGTTGCAGACATCGGGTTAAGTACAAGAATGTACTCGCAAGACTTACACATTAATATATATATATAGAACAAAGGAGTATGCAAGCTTCTATCTTAAAAGATGGTATAATGGTTCAAGTTTTGTATAAAAGCCAATTTAGTTGAGCAAACAACAAGTTGCAAATATAAATTTTCCAACTTAGCATAATCTGAAATTTAATCACAAATAAGCACAACCCGTGCTCTCATCACCATCCATGGACTACCATTGTCCAACCATGGCTTGCAAATATAACCATTTCATATCCAAGACTAATTCAACCCATTTAACCCAAGTTTGATGCTAACATAGAATGACTAACACATCAAGCGATCGTCCTGTAACCGTGAAAATGGCTATTCGAATAGTTTTACTCTAATCAGAGGGGTACATCTTTACCCACACGAAATGAGCAAAGATCAAATGCTTCACACGCACATAGTTGTGACCTACAAGTGATACAAGCTCATAGCATCCTCACGACTGACCAGCGTAGCGTAGATGATCACAGTGTGACGTAGTACTAAGTCAAGCCGTCCCATACCGGCGTGTGGTAGTACGTAAGGTGCTTGAATAGATGTCAACATGTTCGGTCCTTAACAACCCAGACGAGGCTACTTGCATCAGGGAAAAACCACTATCCCTTTATCGCCCTATCACTTGTCCAAGTTAAAGCATATTTTCCATATGAACCATTTAGTGAAAGTAATCAGATTTTATGCCCATAAATCGCAGGTAATGAATAAATTCAATCGGTAGCTCCATCTATCGATTTTTAACACTAATAGACCTAAGCATGGCTAAGCATCGGTAAAACAATAAAACATTCCCAAATATTTCTATCCCGAGGTTACAAGGATAAATGGCAACAACAAAACAAGAAAGGATATACAGCAATTAGGTATAACCAAAACTAACCATTACCGATAAGTTGGTAGTAAATCAACACATGCATATATATCGTTTTGCAACCAAATTAGTTTAGCAAGATAGGGATTCTATATGCTTAGATGCTTGCCTTGCTGCTGTGAGAAACCACACTCCAATTCAGATTCTAGCTCCACGTACTCCGGAACGTCGGAATCTAAAGAATCATAACATACGGTACAAATAAACATCCAAATAAGGCGAAAAATCCAAAATGCTCTAAAATGCATGAATTCCTCACAGTGGGTTAGTCATGTCCTAAAATGAATATATGTGAAGAAATTTCTATTTTATCATTGCTATTTTGAAAGTTATGAATTTTACAAGTTCAACAAAAAGAGAATTAGTTATTTGTTTAAACTTATTTTAGGAGGTAGTTTTGTCAAATTCCTTTTATCCAGGTCAAATGGTACATATTTCTAAGGTGAACAGCAGTGGATTCATAATTTTGAGACTAACTAGTAATTTTCTAGAGATTAAATAAGTCCTAGGTGAAAAATAAATGTTTTTATGCTATTCACAATTATAGTCACATTTTCTGTATAGAATTTGGGAAACTTTATTTTATAAACATAAAGAGCACAAATTAAGGAATACATAGAAATTTGGTTCACTAAATTTGGATTATAATTGAATTTTCTACAAATTTTACAAGTTTTATGTTAACTATTCCATATTTGAAATTTTAGGAATAAATATCCTACTGTGAGCATAGGATTTTATTACCCAATATTAAAGTTTACAATTTTATGGACCTACTGGAGTTGGTTTCATCTCAAAAGGAGTTATATTTGATTTGATATGAATTTTACAAGTTTGGAACAATTTTCAGTTGAAAAGATATAGATTTATCTATTTCCAAAATAAAAATTCTTGGGTCCAAAGGTCAGTCTCTGGCTGTTTTGCAGAAAAGCCCCTAGGGTTTGCAGAATCAACCCGCAGTCCTTAAACACGTGCTAATACACATACTATTAAGAGTCCTTTAGTGTTTTAATATTTACTAATCAGTCCTGGTCCCATTTGTCATAGATAGAGAATCTTACAATTTAAACCCTATAGGTTTTAAACTTTTGCTAAGCATAGTCCTTAGGCTCTAATCCAATCGGGCCCACATGTCAGCGGCTCGATGGCTGTGAGGCAGGGCAGCAGCGCTTCGGCGACGTTCTCACCGGCGGCAGCGGCGAACGGCGGCTGATCTCCCGGGGCGGCTATGAGAGAAAAGGGAGAGGGATTCTCGGCGAAGC
This sequence comes from Oryza officinalis, assembly GCA_008326285.1. Lineage (NCBI taxonomy): Eukaryota > Viridiplantae > Streptophyta > Magnoliopsida > Poales > Poaceae > Oryza > Oryza officinalis. Next base: position 15,137,449 of record BDMV01000008.1, read on the forward strand.
TATCGGTGGTCTTCTCGCAAGCTGCGGTGGTCGGAATCGACGGTGACGACGGCGCAGGCGGTGGTGGCTTTCGGCCTGCATGTGCAAGTCGAGCTACGGCTCGAATCCGAGCAAACTAATGCATGCATATGATCCTATAAGACTCCTGCAGACTTACCAAGGGGTTGGAAATAGTTGGCGAAGCTCGGACAGCGACGGCGATGGAGGAAATGACTTGGCGGTGGTGAAAAAGAGCAGGGCGACGGCGACAGCGAGGAGTGGCCAACCTTCTGCCAAAGTGACACATGCATGAGGTTAGTGATGCCCTAGGGTTACTACCCATGAGAGGAATCACGCCGAAACTCACCTGAGGACGAGTAATCGACGACGATGGCCGACAGCCGGAATTGGGAAGAAATGGCCGATCTCCTTCTCCACGGCTTCGGGGTTCAATTCCTTCGGTCGGCGTCTTCCTGGGATCAAGGTAATGACGATGGCGCGGCAGCTTGGCTCAGCTTGGATGAGGTTGGCCGAACGACGATGATGTCAAGGCGGCGGTGCTCTGGAGCTCTCGGGGACACAGCGGCGTTCCGGCGTCACAGCTGCATGACAAGAGGTGAGATCAGAGGGGATGGACTCGGCATCATGTGAGGTTGATAGAACGCATGAGGAAGAGAGATGACTGTGGCTCGTCGGGGGCAGTGGCTGTCGTCGTTCCCACGGCCAGTGGCAAAGATGGAGGTGACAGGGGCGAAGCAAGTGCTCTATCTCGGCTTGGTCGGCTCAGGGGCAAAATGGAAGAGGAGGCGATGCCACTGGAGAGGGTATAGCGAACGTCGGCGGCTGCCACGGCGGTGGACACGCGTCGAATACGCCGGCGTCGATCTCTCCATCTTTCTGTCTTTCTCTCTGTGATTTTGAGCGGTGAAACAATTTCTACCGAGTTAGAGCTAGCTCATGTGACTGTTATGTGGGTCCAGGCGGTGTAAACAGAGGCTAGGGTAAGAGAGGCGGGTAGAAGAATTGGTGAACCACTGTAGGGCAGATTTGCTATTTTCCACATTTAATTTTCTTTCTCCTTTCTTTAAAATTCCATAACTTCATTTCTGTGCAAAATAAAATAATGTGGATTTTTCTGGAGATATATGAAAATACCTAGGTTCCATTTTCTTTGTTTTCACACAAAAATAATCTATATTTTAATCTCAGGAAAATAAAGAAATTCAGTTCAGCCGAAAATGGTTTGAAGTTTTAAAAGGTCCAAACCTACAAAATAAATTCTGGAAAAAATATATTAATTCTTTATAAATAGTGTAGTATTTGAATAAATTATAAACCCTATACATTGTTATGTGATAAAATACACATATAGGATGTATATCAATTTTGCCAATTAGAGTTTTGTTTTTGGTTTTTCCAAAAATTTATTTTGATGCACAAACTAATGCAAAATAATTATCTATGCATCCTATAAATAGAAATAAGCAAATCTAAAATATCTTGCATAAAAATTAGGGTTGTGACAGAGCATTTGAGATGTCGTAGAGTTTTAGCGAATTTTGTCAAGTCTCTTGAGATGTGCAACACATCTGGTTGCCATCTTCGTGTGGTTTGATGGACATGTCTCAGGCTGAAGTTAACTGGCATGCTAAAGTCCCAGCAATATCCCCTATGCTTTATACTCGGTGCTTCAGGTTTTATACTATGTATGTCATTTGACTTGATAGGGCAGCGATGAGGTTGGATGGTTACTGTTTTACTTGATTATTATTAGACCCCATCCAACTAAATATTTCGCGCTATCACTTCAGGTAACTTACATAATATTTAGCCCGGGGTGTCCTCACATTGAGGAAGCGTGAGGCGAAGGGATCTCGGCGCTATGATCACAAGGACGTCCTCCTTGCGGGACGATCTCATCTTCAATACATCTACAAATCGTCACGATAGTGCCAAAGACTTAAGTACAATAGAAAAGGATGTTGTTCTCAAAAAGGACAATAGACCTAGCGATTGTTCTTAAAATTACAACTCAAAGAGGGAGCGATAGTTTACTATTCAAAAAATGGGATGACACTCTCCCCCAGCTCGACAAGCTCTGACATCACGTCCTCGCACGTCGCATCGGCTCCGCCCTTCTCCAACGCCTCCTCCAAGTTGATCTCGGAGGCTTGAGCTTCAGCTTAAGGCATGCGAGGACGTGACATGTGCCAGTCCTAAGACCAGTGCACATCTCCTCAGTGACATGCTCGGCGTGCTTGGTGGACGTGCCCTCCAGCTTGCCGATGAGGGTGCCCAAGGACCCCAAGACCGTTGTCTCGTCGGGCAACTCGAGGCCCTTCTCGTGAATGCCTAAGCTATGGGCCACTATGTCGAGCCGCACGTAGTTGCCCTAAAGGCCTTGTCGGAGTGACACCAGGTTCTCCTGGTTTCCTCCATCCTCTTCTCCCAGCCTTGTCGTTGCTTCTCATGGCTGGCAACCATGTCCTTAAATTTCTTCAAGTCCTTTTGTGCCTCCGCCAGTTGTGCTTCTAGCTGTGCGACACGGTCGTCCGCGGTCGAAGCAGCCTTTCTGAGCTGCTCAACCTCGGCAAGAATGTCGTGTGTGCTAGACTACAGCAGGCAGCAAGCCTCGACCATTCTATCGATCACCGAAGGCGACACGATAGCGGTTGAGGCACTCGACGGAGGGGGAAGCGGTGCTGGCGCAGCGGCGATGACAACGGGAGGAGCAGAGCTCGTATCTTCATGGCCGGTGCTTTGAGCAGAGATCGCGGGAGAGGGGCTGCATCAAGAAAAAGCATGTGTTACAAGAAAACAGTGTGAGAACGGGGATTGCGAGATCAGATGAGACAGTCACTTACTTGGGCTTCTGCCGCTTCAGGAGCATCCTCTTCCCCTGGGATGAGGAATTGGCACCGGAGGTGGTCTGCAAGACGTGTAAGTTAGGACTGAGGAGCTCCTCGAGGTGCTTCACGAATCACAAGGGGTACAACTAACCTCGAAGCCGCTTGTTTGGACAAGCGTCCCTACTCCGGACGACTTTGTCAGGGCCGTCCACCTCCTCTTGGAGGGCTTGGTTCCGCTGCCGCTTGGGGCGTTCGCAGCCACCGCTTGCTCCAAGGTCACCTTATCTTTCAGAGAGGCCCCAACCTGGTGATCAGCAAGTGAACCGATGAAGTCCGTCAGAGGTAGGGCCTGTAAAACTTAGATTACTACTCCTTCGGATACTGATGTCTAAGCAAGGGATAGTAGTTAAGGTCACCTACATTGATGGTGATGTCCTTGTCCGAGGACGAGAGGTCGCACACTGCTGTGAGGAGCTTCTCGGAGTCCAGCGGCATGTCAATCACCATGTGGCCTACTCGCGTGGCCACAGTGTTGTCGTCGAGATCTACGAGCAAGATGTTATAATCAGTATTCGAGATCCAGTCATTGGGAGAATTGAGGTCAGGCGGGTTACAAGAACGTATATCCCAAACCGAGATCCGTGTTTGATCATGCTACCCCTGAGTACTCGTACGCGGGATGGGCACGAGCTTGCAGGGGTTGGATCCGACGATGTATGAAATCTTCGTCGACTTCATACCCTGACAACCCTTGTTTTCGGAGGTCGTGGATTTTGTCTACAAATATTTGGAGAGAGGGGGTCAAGGAAGGTCTCGATGTCCACGAAGGAGTATGCTCAGGTCTTCCATGTGGAGGTAGAACCATTTTGACCTCCATGGTCCTTGAGAGGAGTGGCAGTTGAAGGGGATGTACTCCGCCTTCATCCCATCTCGGAGGCAGAAGCCGACGCAATCGAAGATTCTACGAGACTCCATCCACCTAAGCTCGTACATATATCTAACCAAATCTAGAAAGGGCGGTACCCCAAGGTACGCCTCGCAAAGATGCGTAAAGATACTAAGGAAAACAATGGAATTTGGGTTGAGGTGGAAAAGATGGAGGCCATAGAAGTCCAAGAGCAAAAGAAGGAACTTGAAAGGAGGGGGCAAAAAACCGCATTGTACAAAATCTTCAAGACAAACTATTTGCCCTAATGCGGGGTTAGGACTAGTACCTCCTTCCGAGCGATCCAGGATTTTCCTCCTAGGGAGGGATCCTTCAATTGCAGTTTCTTCATCTCCTCCGTGCCGACGTTGGATTTTCCCAAATCCATGGGATTGGCTTGAGGATGAAGAAGAAAGATGCGTTTAGGGTTCTTTGGCTAGCGGAAGACATGAGAGTTGGGGAGCGCAGGAAGTTGAAAAATTCCTTGCGCAAACGGAACCCAAATAAATCTCAGAACTAGAATTTATAGGTCACATCCGACGGTTCGTATTACGAGGAAAGAGAAATTGTCACCGTGATTTTTTCGGTTTGTTTATGGCAGTTTTTTAGACTTCAATTCAAATTCATAGTAGACCATTGCTCTTCAATGGCGTTGTCGCATGTTCTCTACCTTCTCGATGTCTCGAGAACGGTCAGGTGAGTACGACATCATTTGTTCAAAGACTATGGCTCGAGAACACTGTGAGTTCATTTGAGTTGAATTCGAGGGCTACTGTCAGTGTTACGAATAAGACATACCTTTTATCCTTGGGGTTATGAAGTATACAAATACAACATACCCTTAGGTATACGTGAAGGTTACCTTAATATTATGGAATTTGGCCAATACACAGGGAAACCGTCTCCGAATAGAAGGTATTAGAGTCCTATTCAGAGGAGATACAAACTCTATGATCTCATATGCCAAAAATACTCTCTGAGTTCTACTTGGAAGCCAAGGTAGTCTATGGTATAAGTACAAGGCCCCCTAGGAGGTACGGGATCATCGAATCATAGGGTAAGCCATCGCCGTAGCAGAAACAATCCGGAGGACTTCGAAGACAATTCGTCGGTTGGATCTAGTCGAGCCGTTCTCGATAGGGATCTCGTCAGTATTTGATACTTTCTGTTGTTCTCTATTGTAATCTCCGTGGTTCTCGTCATAATTCCATATAAACTAGAGTAGGGCTATTACCTTATGAGGGCCCTGAACCAGTATGATCTTTGTCTTTTGTGTGTTTGATGTCGTTTCGTGTAGATCCTTGTTCCGGCATACCCTGATACCTTCAGAATATGATCTACGGATATAACCCTTTGACAACAAAGGTTTCCTACTATTCGATACCCTTGGAATACTTTGAGGTGAAGTGCTATATTGGTATCCATGCGCTTTCAGATTTATCTGTAACCATAACAAATACCAATAAGTATTTCTGGCGTCGTTGCTAGGGAACGATTGTTGTATCTTCTTCAAACTTGGCTCATCCTCGTATATTTTCTTTTCTTTTATTCCTTTCTCTTCTTACCTACCATGGAACATCTATCCATTCAAAACCTTTCTGCTCCAAAGGGTGAGTTCTGTGAGCCACCTCTTTTTTCAAAACCAATTCTTTCATCTTGCTATAAATTTTGTCATGTCTTTATAGCCATGGTTGGGAGCTATCTTTCTCGGGGTGTGAAAGCGAAAATCCCTATTATCATCTGCATGAGTTTGAGCAATTGTGTTCATGTCTAACAATCGTGAGCATGATGCAAGAAATCTTAAAGTGGAAATTATTTCCCTTCTCTATTACAGAGGGGGCGATGCAATTGTACACCCATACCATGAGAACGATGCATGGTGAATGGGAGGAATTAAAAAGCAGGTTCTGCCTTGCTTTCTTCTCATTAACCAGTGTAGTTTCTCTACATATGGAGGTTCTCAACTTCCGACAGAATAAGAAGGAATCCATCGGTGTAGCCTAGGCATGGTTCTCCTTGTTAACTCAAGCCGGACTAGACTTATCTCTACTCGATCATGTGTTGTTACAATACTTCTGCTTGGGTTTAGATAAGGAGTCTACCATCTATCTCGATACTTTCGTCGGAGGTTCATTTGCACACAAAATAACGTTAGAAGGAAGGGAACTCTTGGATTGTATCCTGGAGAACACCTCTTTCATCCGTTGTGAAGTCGTCCAGGAAATCGAGCATATAGATGAGGAGCCATCAACCGTTGAATCGGAGCCTACATCCTCCATACCCCAAGATTCGACCGTTGAATCCTCACCCGAACCTCGGGGACCGGAGAAAGAAGAAATTTGGCCTTTGAAATTCCCTTTCCAATTTAAGGGTGATCTTTTTGAAATTTATGTAAACACCTCAAACTATTCCTATCAAAAGAGACCATCGGTCCCTTGTAGTTCTCTTGAACCACTGGAAGAAATTTTCCTTAAAGAGACGGTGCAGAAATTAACTACCATCATTAGTGATGAATGGTTAAGGGAGGTGGAGCTTTCTTGTGAAGCATTTCAGATTAGCTCCCTGTCCTTAACTATTCCTTGTCTCATGAGAGAGGCCATGGTGAAAACTCTTTATAATCCTACTATCGGGGCAAATGTTATATCCGCAACCTTTACATTGAGTTGCTTAGGAGACGAACTGTTGACTCCAACAGACAAAACCTTCCGAAGTCCATTTGATCCTATCATCGAAGGTTATGGGATTCTTCGTAGAATGCCAATAAGACACAATGATGTCGAGGCTATCCTAGACTTCCACGTATTTGAAGTCTCCAACTTTGACCTTCTCATAGGCCATCCAATAGAAAAACTCCTCCTAGATGTGTCACAAACTGTAGTCCTTGACATCAAACTCGGCAGAAATGTCTTTTTCATCCCAATCTTGCGATCAAAAAATTCTTCGATGGAACCTATCCCCTAGTCCGAGTCAATCGAGGAAGTGTTGGCTATCTCTCCTTTTGAGTCCCCAGAATCCCTCCTTGAAGATGATGCCAACGCATTCATTGAGGAAGAGGACAATCCTGGAGAAACGATCGAGTTGCCCAAAATCGATCCACCTTCATGACCTCCAGTTTAGCTTAAACTTCTATCTTCAGGGCTTCGCTACACTTTCTTGCACGGTGATACGGAGTCACCCATCATCATAGGCGACAAGCTTTCTGCTAGAAAAGCAACGCTTTGTTCTAGGCTATTCGCTCCAAGACCTCAAAGGGATTAGTCCGGCTCTCTATACACATCGCATTCCTTTAGATCCTTCTTGCGCACCCTCTAGAGAGCTCCAATAGAGACTAAACAATATCATGAAAGAGGTCGTCAAAAAAGAGGTCTTGAAACTCCTTCACACCGGGATAATTTATCCCGTTCCATATAGCGAGTGGGTCAGCCCAGTCCAAGTTGTGCCTAAGAAGGGATGCATGACGGTCGTTGAAAACTTTAAAAACGACTTAATCCCACAACGAACCATCACAGGATTGAGAACGTGTATAGACTATAGAAAGCTCAACAAAGCCACTAGGAAGGACCATTTCCCACTGCCCTTCATTGATGAGATGTTAGAACAGCTCGCAAATCATTCCTTCTTCTGTTTCCTTGATGACTATTTTGGCTATCATCAAATTCTCATCCATCTCGATGATCAAAGCAAGACCACGTTCACATGCCCTTATGGAATATATGCTTACCGATGAATGTCATTCGGGTTATGTAACGCACCCTCGTCATTCCAACGGTGCATGATGTATATTTTCTCTGACATGGTCAAGGGAATCATTTAACTTTTCATGGATGACTTCTCATTCTATGGAAAAACTTTTGATCATTATCTCAAAAATTTAGACAAAATCTTACAACAGTGTCAAGAAAAGGAGTTGGTACATGATCCATGAAGACATAGTTCTAGGACCCCCCCCCCCCGAGTCACCGAAAGGGGAGTAGACGTGGATAGAGCAAAAATTGAAGTAATTAACAACTTCCATCTCCCTCCAATGTTAAAGGATTCCTAGCTTCTTGGGTCACGTAGGGTTCTACCGTCGGTTCATTAAAGATTTTTCTTTAGTCATTATTGGTATTTCTTACGCACACAGATAAATCTGGAAGCACATGAATACTGCTATAGCACTTTCCCTTAGAGTATTCCAAGGGTATTGAACACAAGGAACATATGTGTATATCTACGAACAGGATTCTACCCAAAGACAACAACAGATGATAGGATTGGCTAGAGAGGATTCCTATGAATTTAACTAGTTATCTTAAGTTAAAGGTGAAACTCTGCTTCGGGCACCGGCCCTCTCCTGATCTACCAGGGTGAGTCTAGTCTTGAGCTCTATGATGTACCATAACGTGGAGGGATGTAAAGGACGGACAGGGCTATCACCACCTGCCGCTTATCTCACTTTTCGTGGAGCACACAACAAACAAAGGTAACCGCTAACTTAGGCACCACGCCTAAGTTATTGATTACTACTCTAGCCTCATGCAGTAACTTCTTTTTTTTTTATCCAGAGTCCTAGTACTAGAGCACTTAATTATAAACTAAGCGACGATCCCGTATCGATGAGAATATATCTCACTTAAGTAAACTAATTAAAAAACATAAGAGATCTCGAACACTTACTTTATAAAAGAAACATCCACCGAGGTACAAGCAAGAAGAAGGCCGATAGCTTCGACGCTTGTCCAGAACTCCTATGGAAGAATGGCGACAAACCTGACACTCCTCCAAAAATTCTCAAAGCAAACTCCAATACTTTGGGACACTCCTTCCGGAGCTTTCGCTCACTCTCTCACTAATCCAATATACTAAAGTAAAGTCTAAAAGTGAATTGTACTCCACTTTTTGTGTTGATGTTGTGTGTTGTGAAGTGTGTGAACTCCTCCTTTTATAGGGTAGGTATGGCAATTGTAAGGTGGTTTTCAATGTCGGTTCACCTGTAACCATCATCACTATCCAATAGGGTGACGCCACGTGTAATGGGGGAGCCGGTGACGGCAAGTTTGGTTTCGCCGAACCACTCCCATCGTTTTTGGCCACCGACTTTGTCTAGTGGATGATAGGTGGGCCCTTATGGCGGCTGAGGTTGGTTTGGCCTCATTTTAAGTCGGTTTTGACTATCATGTGGACCCTTCAATCTTTGTACTCGCGTATGATTGACCAGAGGTTTATTTTGTCGCATGGCAGGTGTATTTCTCCCAAAATTATCTGCATACATATATTTACCATGACTAGTGAAAATGGTTAGTAGTAAAACCCTACCACTAAGTTTTGATGTTATATTTGATACATTTTATGCAGGAGTTGACGGTTAAAGTTTACACTTAACGACCATCAACAACACCCCTACACTTATCCTTTACTCGTCCCTGAGTAAAGCTCGTGGATCAATAGAGCAATGACTTCTGTTGTCAGCCCCCGGCTTTCTACACCGAAAACCTCATGTGTTTACAATACCATTCTCTAGACCAGTAGATGATACATACATGGCAAAGTTGCATATCACATAGCTAACATCGTTATAAAGGTTTTACAATATATTAATAATATAAGGATTGCCCGAGTGAGACCCAAATAGATCAAGCATGGTCGATTACAGTACCAAACACCAAAAAAAATAGATGAGGTTGCGGAAGCGAAGCAACGGCGATCCATCTTGATCCATAGGCAGTGACTAGTGAATCTAAGTCCCTACTACATCTTTGGCACGTCCTCGTCAGCAGAGCACACGTTCGGATCGACTCCAACGCCTTTCTCTAAAAGATTTAATTAAGCAAGGGTGAGTACCAATTGTACTCAATAAGTCACTACTACATAATGCATTTAGTGCATATAGGGGTTAAGGAGGGCTTGGTTTATTTGCATAAAGCTAGATATCCCAAATCATTTCACAAACCTATGACTTAGTAATTTTAACATAAAACATGTCGTTAATCAACCATTCTCCCCACTGTTGTACCCCATCAGACTTTTCTGCCATACATCCTTCCTCCGAGTGGAAGAGCTTCCCACAATCGAAGCAGAAATGTGGGATTTTTTCATATTGGATATCATACCATTGCCCTTCACTGTCATTAACGTTAACCCGCAGCTTTACTCCCCTTTGCAGCGGTTGATCCACTTTTATCAAAACCCTGATGCGCAAGAACTTATCCCAGGCTAAACCATCCTCATCTACGTCCACCCTGATCACTTTGCCAAAAAAAACTTCCCTATCTTTTCACCAAACACTCTGTTCATCAGATTAAGTGGGAGGTCATGTACCTGTATCCACACCGGCATTTCTTCAAATAAGACATCCGAGGGCCTTGTTGTCCCGTCCGTCTCTTGCAGCAGCACCACATGAAAATCAAATTGCCATGGTCTCCATTCATCACATGTTTCCAGTCCTCTTCCGATGCAAATTTCACCATGAAACGATTCTCTCCAAGGTCCCTGAAGGTTGCATCTTTATGGAGACCCCAAGCCCTCTTCATGGCTCTTTCAAGAGCAACCAGGACTAGGGTTTTTAGTGAGAAGTCCTTACCCACCACCACCCATCTAGGTTTTGGCAGCACCATGTCCCCTGGCTCGCCGATGATCAGGCCCTCATCTTCTTTCTCCGTCAGAATCAAACCTCCAAGCTTTGAAGATAAGCCCGTTGGAGAGGGTTTCTCTGCCGACGCCCTAGGCGCCGCTCTCCCGTCCGCCGGGCTGTCTCCCATGTCTTCCTGACGACTCGCCATCACTACCCCTTGATCACGCGTGCAGTCGCTTGCAATCAGGTCGAGGAATCTCCAAAAGAGGCGCATTACGAATTACGGAAAAATTATAACTCCAAAAAAAAAAGAATGTTCAGCCCCAATCAGTAGGGGTATTACTACAGAACAAAGGGAACTCAAATGTACAATTCATAGAGGGTATAATTAAGTGGCGAAAATTCTCCATATGCTGCAGCAATTACTACCAAACGAAGCTTTGGTTAATTGTAGGCATAGTTTAACCCCAATTGAATCGAATTGCTACAATACTGGAGATAGTAAAATAACATTACAACCGATCCGCAGGAAATGGGCAAAAAAAAAAAAGATGGTGCCTTGACTAATGAACTGGATGCCAACTATACACTGCCAAATAAGAATAATCTACTGCTCTCAACTCTGTCAAGGCATTTTACATGACAGTCCATCCTCTACAGTGAGAATTGGCAAAATTCTCAGCTTATCTTGCAAAACAGTGACCCCGGAGGACATGAAGATCTTTATCACTCACTTGTTCTGAAAAAAAATGTCCAAGGCATATAAAACAATTAATTCACATATCATTCTCATGATAACAAAACAGAAAGCAAAAGAACAGATCTGATTCCTTGTCCTTCCCTACTGTTCTACCAAAAAAAAAAAGAGATAGTTTGGACTAACATAATGAAATTAATTGGTACCATGTTACCATAAGAAACATGTACAAGTGTTAGTTGCATTTTGAAGTTACCTGACCAAATAAATATGCTTAAATAACATTTGTGATTAAATTTGAACCTCCAACAGTATCAAACGTAATGCAAGAAACTAGTATATTTGTCAGTCAGATTGTAACACACCTTTGCCTTTTAGAATTAGGTCCATCAACTGGATCACGGTTATGTTGATGTGAACTCCTAGAATGACTTGGACCAGCTCTTGCAGTATTCAAGTTCCCATGTGCAGCCTGCCAGTACTGATTAGTCCATCAAGAGCCTAACTGTATTTACAGCCATAATAAGCAGAAATTGCAGTTACCTGTGAAGGGCTGCTGCTACTGACTGCTGAGGCACTTTGATGATGTGACTCAACTTGGGAAATAAATGGCATAATTTGGCGAACTAAGCTAGCAAACCGTATACCCTCATCACTGACTCCTGACACTTCTGGTGCTCCATGATTTCTACCATCTACCTGCTCAGCAGAAGCCGGTGCATGCTGATTTGTGCCATTTACTCGAGAATTTTCCCCAGAAAAGAGTGATGCAATCCAAGGGATACTATCCATCAACTGAGAAAAAGGCCCCTGGCCATTCTGCTCCCCAGGGGAAGTCTGAGTGCCGTTTTCCGCATTGGTATCAACAGGAGATCCTAGAGTACCTATTAGACAAATACTTCAGTGGTAAGAAAAGGAATAATATGTCAACCATACATTTGTTATAGAGGAAACATGACTATTTGCCACAGCAAAGATGAATTTTATGCACTTGGTAATATGCCACTGATTTGTCATTATCCAGACCACATGTCCATGACGGATCAAGTGGCAAATCCTCAAATGCCAATATTTGCAGTGACAAATAACTGGTAACCCCTTCTTTTAAGGCGCAAAAAACATGAGCCTGTCAACCTGGAGTACCCATACTTAAAAAGAATGAAGAACCATTGAAACAAAGGCATGCAGAAATCATTAGAGAAATCATTAGACAACAATCTAGACCTCTCTTGTCCAAATCTCCCCTCCGATTTCAATCTTGAATAATAAATGACCTCCTCAGATTTTATTAGAATCTGGACCTCTCTTGTCCAAATCTACATTTCTAGTTTACAACACCTATACAAAGCCAATCTATAAGTGTGACCGTTTGCCTAATCTGGTCTTATTCAGATTCAACATAGGATCAGTCAAGAGCTATCCAACCAGATTGCACCCCTAGTAGATAGCAGTTTAGTGAGCAAACAGAAAATACTCGAGCAAGGGGGCAAACAATACAGATAAAGTGAAAAAAAAAACTCATTCACCTGCTTCATGATACTGAGATGTCTGTGGATTCGGTATCTGATTAGCACTACGGGCAGGTTGAGCGTTAGTGTATGCTCTTTGTTGAATTCTGGCGAACAGTGGGTAGATAATACCAACTCCACTAGAAGACATTGAAGGAGGATGACTCATGCCAGCAGGCACAGCAACCACTGCTCTACTCGGCACCAGCCTAACTCCAGATTCAACAGAAAGTGGAGCACCGGCTGTAACCCCTGCAAATGTTTCACTACTGTTTGCAGGTGAAGCATTTGCACTTCTATCAGTACGATCTTGTGTTTGATTTTCCTCAACCCGCTCAGGTGGGTTAGTACCAGTTAAAGACACAGACCCACCTAACAACCAAAAAGGACCGCATTTAACCATCATCAACCAAAGTAACAGTAGGAAAAATGTACACTCAAACTAAGTGTGGTCATGGATGCCATAATAAGTTTAAGACATGTTCTGTATGGATGATTGGACAGATAATGGACAGTTGCTTACAGGGATGAAGCAAATATTATAATTGAGTAATTATAATTATAAACCTAATAAATAGCTTACAACAAGTTATCTAAGTAATGCTGATGTAGAAAGGTGCATAATCCATAAGTCCAGAAGCTTAAAAGAACACGTTCAGGCATTCAATCGGCATTCATTGGTTTAAATGTATTATCTAAACCTACCTTACCAACTGGGACTTGCACTCTTTCTAAACCATCAACTCTGAGGTATTAGCAAACTGGTTTCAGCTGACACATCAGTTTGTTCTGATTAATTTTAGTACGGTGGACTATGTCTCCAATCAAACAAATCTTTTAATCTAAATTGGCTCTTACCAACTCGTATTTCAACAATTAATTGTCATGATAAGATCAGAACATTGATCATTGATCAGACTAATCGTATATATCAAAGCTAACAATAGACATGATAATCCTAGATGGATAAATATGCAACATCCAAACTCCCATGCTGGTCAAACTACAATAGTCAAATTGAAGGAACAAAATATAGCAACGTTTACTCACTCATGCGGACATGGATGTCAATATCTCTTGGGTGTAGAACAGAGCGATGTGAAGTAAGACTAGAAAATATTGGGCCCATTTGAACAGATCCTGTTCCTGGAACAAAAGGAGCAGGCTGGACTAAAATGAGTTAGCAATGATGGAAATAGGATAAATGGGTCCTCTACCTGTTAATATTAAAAGAGTAAATTTCATAATACCCCACCTATTATGATCCACATAACCACAGGAACTTTGGCACGTGGCACATAACCACATAACCCTAGGTGTTATGGTTCTAAAGTTTCATAAAACCACATTACTAATCATTTTGACTTTGTTCTACCATACTTTTTGAGTCCTACTATCACATCTTAAATTTATGAGCATTGTATCCATCATATAAATGTTACATCCGTTTTTTCTATTTTGATGTAGGAGTATGTCAAAATGGTTATGTGGCATGTACCAAAATACCTGTGGCTTTGTGCAACTTGGATCATAATAGGTGAGGTTTAATGAAATTTACTCATATTAAAATTAAGATTTTTAAATTACTCACTTGAACCATAAGAGGATTTGGTCCAGATGGAGAGATAAAAAGAGCTGGTCCAGAATTGACAACCGCTTCTGACTGAAAGTAAAATGCTTACTGGTCAGTACAGCAGTACAGAATCATTCCAATGTGAAACGAGGTAAAAAAAAAAAGCTGTCAGAAAAACGTACAGTTGAAGGATTTATACGCAGCATCATTGTCGTGCGGCCAAGTTCTAGAAGTAATGAACCAAGGTATTGGACGAGAACTCCATATCTGACAACATTGTTTTGAAGGTTCCTCCGTGTTGTAGCATCAGTTACATTCACAATATCTCCTAGCTGGTTTGGTAGTTGCTGCATTGAAATAACTCATCTTAACTTCAGACACGCTAGTAACGTATAAAACTGATAACAAGTTAACAACTCAACAAAGCAGATAAGCAGCAAACCAAACTAAAGAAACAATTTTCAGCATCTATGGGAGTCAGTTGACTACCCAGTAATCATAATGAAGTGATCACAGCACAATATAATTAACACAGGAAATGAACTAATCCTGCAATTAGTTTTTAATTGCATACATGAATAGAATCATTCATTACAAAAATAAAACCCTTTCACTTGTTCTCCACTTAAAAAAAATAAAGTATAATCGTATCCACTTACTCCTCAATATTATATTATATACTAGCACAAAAGAAAAGATAGTTTAGAAATGAAAAACTCAACAGACATGAGGTGTACACATTTTGTACATTTTACAAGGTTATAGTACCATGACTCTTGGTGGGGAGTATTGAACATTAGCTGGATAATCTATAAGAAACAGGGTTTAATTGAGTGCAACTATGAATGTCGGAATCTATGAGACAACTGAGGGTCATTGGACCTGCCAAACTCATATGTTGTACTTTTGTTTATAGGAGTATACACCCAATGAAACATTTACCATATTACCCTCACTCAAATAGCTCAAATTGATATATCTAACTTTACTAATACTTTCCCTATCATTGAAGGATAACAACTACATGCATAGTATTCTCAATTCAGCAAGAACAAACAGAAAAGAGATCAAACTATTCATGAAGCTAAAACATAACTGTTATATTAGCTAATTCATAACAGGAAAAAATAAAAAATGTCACGGACAGATAGCAATGCTCCAGCATGCTCAACAAGAAGTTGTCTAGTAGAGTGCATAGTTTCAGCAAGCAATGCTGCAGTAGGAAGCCCATGCGCCGAAGCTGAATCAGGCTGGCTTTCATGATTTTGAGTACCACCTCCATGGGCACTTCCTGCAGTTCTATGGTCAGCATTATTCAGAGTTTGTCCTGTAAAGAGAATTGGAAGTAAATAACTAAATCTTCAGACTGATTCAGAAATTGGGCAACTCGGATAAAAGTCAAGGTCAGACCATTTTCGAGGAAGCCTTCCCTTCTAAAGGAGTCTCTCAAAAAGTTAATGTACTGAGAAATTGTGGTCAACGAATCAGGAATGACCTACAAAAGAAGAACATGTTAGTAGCCATATATCTTATTAATATTTCAATATCAGGGCATGTGAGTTGTGACAAGGATACAAGACCAAGACTAACGTTTGGTTCTGATAACCCAACTGCCATTTCAGACTGGAAAAGTGGAGGGACCTGCATTTGATCAAGTACAGCCCTGACACCATTATGCGTTGAAGATTGTGCACCTTCTGAAGGTCTGGCGTCAGAAGGTGCTGGTCCACTCTAGCACAAGGGAAATTATTTTCAAATAAGATCCTTTTAGTTCCAATCTGAACCAAAGACTTTCAGAATGCTGGATTACCGAAACTTGTGTGCTACTAGGAGCTCGAAGCAGGCTTTGGAGCAACTACCAAAAGAAGAAAATAAGTGAAAAATCAGTTATATGTCAACCAAAGGAACACAGTAAGAGAAGATATAGAAGTGCATAGGAACAAGGAAAACCTGTGTAAGACTGAGTTCACTCCCCTGACCCACATTAATAGCCTCAAGTACAATACTGCGAGTCATTGCGGGACCACGACGACGAGCGGGATTAGATGTGGAACCTATAAAATTGACAGTTTTTGCGTAATGAAGATATATGGAAGGAGAAAATGAAAGAATAAATTCTATTGTGCAATATAGAAAACGTGCAGCTGTTTTGTCACAAGTTTTTGGTCTAGGCATGCCAATAATACAACTGATAGTTCAAAGTGGCCAAATGGTAACTGCAGTGTGCTTGACTTGACTTTACAGAAATATGAAGCTAATACAAATAAAATTTTCAAATGCAGAACAGATCCAAAATACAAAATGACATGGCTATAGGTATAAGATAACATCAAAAGGCATAAAGGCCTCTATAGCAACAAAACAGATCTTTAATAGGCACAGCTGGTGGTGAAGTCATATGGGTGTCAGAAAGTTTTAGGTATTTACGGAGCAACACATAAACATGACAAGAATAGCATATAGAATCCTTATCAGGAAGATGGTGGGAACACAGGTCTGTGGTACATTTCTCTGCTTTATATGGGTACGTAAAAAAGGAATGAAAAGGATAGAAAGTAATTGCAATGATGACTAGTACAAAGCAACTAGTTGACATAATAGACCAAGCGCAGTATGCTGCTAACACATCAGATTCGATGTTCATGACATGCAATCACAACATATGAGCGTCTGTTCCATTAAAGCAATATAGAGTCAAAACTGACAACCTAAATAATACTCACAAACCTCATAACAGCATTATCTACCATTAGAACTACTGCAAATGCGGAAGATTTTTGCTTCAATAAAAATTATTCACGGTCTTGAAACCAAGAAGAAAAACAGCCCAAGAAACTAAATAAATTATATCACACGATGCAGGTGTTCAAAGAATGCTCTCTTAAACTTCCCAATCAATTTTTAACTACACACAAAATGAGTTTACAAACCTTCGTTTCCAGCATTTACTGATGTAGCTGATTGCCCTGGTTGTCTAACCACGAGATGCAATGTATGGCCATCTTCCACGTCTAATAAAAACTTCAGTTAAGGATTACCATTTAGAAGGTAAGCCAAGTACATACTTCAAATGTAAAACAGGTTCTGTCCAATAATATGATCAAACAATGGTTTGTTAGCTTTTAGTGACTTATCCTGGGAGGAATCAAAAGGCGACAAAGACTTCATAGTAAACAGGAATATTTAAACCCTTTCTTCATTGTATAGAAGAAAAGGAAAAAAATCACCAAAGCAACATCAGTGTACATACCATGCAAAGAAAAGAGAAAGAAATTGCTAAAACAGAAAACACAATACCTTTCAAATATAATACCATTATGTCCAACACATCATCCGAAATTCCAAACAATGGGACCATCATCATTTGTAAATATATTATGCTTTTACTTTTAAATTGTGCATCAAAATTATGAATTGTTTTCTTGATCTTGAATATTGTTTGCCAAACGACATCTAACATTTGAAACTGTAGGATATGTCATTGTAGATGGAGAAAAAAAATTTGGAAGAAAAAACAACTAAAATGCTACAACCCAAAAATAGATGAGGATACGATAAGCAGAGAGGAGTTCATCATCCTTTAGAACTCTCCCACGGCAAATCAGACGTTGTTGCTCAGACAATATTCCAGTTACAGTAGCAATTTTTTCCTTTAGCAGAGGCACTGGCACCTGTTAAAAAGACAAAGCATTAACAATAAATGGCATGTCCACCCAAAAAATAGAACTGGAACAAAATATTAAACAAACTAATGCAGCATTAATTCTGAAAATTAAAGGGTACATAGAATTATTCTGAACAGGTTCTAAAAATGATAATCCAAGATAATATTCCAGTTCGCAGACCATAAAAAAAAATCGACCTACCGGGGGTAAGACAGCCCCCGGGCATTTTGCATAGAAGACCTTCTCACGCAGGTCGAGAAAACCCCCCGAACCCCTGCCCACCCTTACACAGCAGCACCGTGGCCCGTGTGAGAACGACCAACAACCAAGACCAGGCCTTAGACCTGTGCTTTGGTGTGGGGCAGACGAGGGGTTTTTTTTTAACCCCAGCCTGAAATTCGCTCCCACGAAGAGTTGAACCCAGGACATGAGGAGTGCTACTAGAGCCACCTAACCAACGTTCGCAGACCATAAAGGCCCTATGAGACACTGTTAGCAAACAACAATCTTATATATAAGCATAAATTTCATCAAGGGCTCCTACGGTAATGCAACGGTTAGAGCCCAGCTGCTACTCAAAAGAATCTATAGGCACTCCATATGTGTATCAAAAATTATGTGTATCAGAAGTGAGTGCATGCCCAAAAGAACATACATATAACAACATGCTCTACACCAGATGTTATTTATACATTCAAAACTACCATTAACAGAAAAACTGAGAAAAAGGCAATATATTACTCAAGCATAAAATGAACTTGCAACTAGGCCGCACAATAAACTATCAGAAAATGGTAAAAATATGAGATATAGTAGTGGGTTATCAAAATTACTTGGGGAAATTTAAGCAAGTTTGACATACAGTCGCTTATTATTATTTTATTAAACTATGCCAAAAGGATTGAGTGGTATTTTGCCCCCGGTAAAGAAGGCAATTAAATATCATTTGAATTGCAACATGTTGTGCATGCAAATAGCCAATAGTTTCTAAGGAACCATAAGAGCACTGTAAAAAGCAACTGTATAGTTTCTGACATGGGCATTTGTTATCCACTTACACGTTTATTGACACGCAAATTGTATGTTTGAGAATCTAATGTCTTTATTTTGATCTCGATTGTACTCTCACTATTCAAGTCCTCAGCACAATGTGACATTTGAACATCTGAAGAACTACTCTCCATGATCTCCTGAAATGGAAAAAAAAAAGAATTACCACAACTGCTTATTTGTTGTATTGACAGCGAAAGAAAATGTGGAAAAAAAGTTTAAAAGAAAAGTACATAAAGATATTTGAATAATAAACATCATTTAAGCAAGAGAACCATTATAATTTCCAAAATTACTCAAAGTTAAAGAGTCAAAAGAATAGACCTCAAAATCTACACCTCGGCGTGCTCAGCAACCAGGAAGCACCTCGTTACTGTGAGAAACAACAAGTTGAGCCCCGATACAGGAACCCCCCCCCCCAACGGCCAATGCAAAATCTATGCCATCCTTACCTCTCTTCGCCGCTT
This sequence comes from Oryza officinalis, assembly GCA_008326285.1. Classification (NCBI taxonomy): domain Eukaryota; kingdom Viridiplantae; phylum Streptophyta; class Magnoliopsida; order Poales; family Poaceae; genus Oryza; species Oryza officinalis. Next base: position 15,156,712 of record BDMV01000008.1, read on the forward strand.
CATCACAGGCACGGTAATCGCAATCGCTGCAGGAAAAAAAAACCTAAGAACTAATATTTGCGACCACCAACCGCTTTTCGTCCACGAACGAGCACAGATCCCTAAGGGCACCATCCAATCTCCCCACAGGGGCCGATCCAACTTGGGACATGGGGGTTCAGACTTTTGGGGGAACAAACAAACTGTTACTTGTATTAAGGTTAAGGCTCTGGAATTAAGAGAAGAGCTTCTTCCAGATCTAGAAGAGAAGCTAGGGTTAACGCAAGCAAATTCCAGACAAAAGTACTCCCGGTGGGAGAGAGAGATGAATCAGAAAGAGGATGTGGATGCTCACCAGGATCCCCTCCCCTCCCCTGCTCTGCTCGGCAGATGGAGATCGGCGCCCCTCCCCTGTTCAGCCGCGAGATGGCGCAAGGAGCGGAGGAGACGAGACGGGAGATTTTCTTTTACGCCAAGGGAAGGGGGAGAATTAGGGATGCACGTGGGTCGAGCCGGGCTGACCCAAGGTCTGACCCACCTGTTGTGGTGTTGAGTCGTGGGTCATGGGCCGGGTTGACCCACAAAAGGAATAAGTCTATTTTTTACCTTCTCCTTCTCTTGCCCTCGATCGAATCACATCCCTCAACCGCAAAACCAGATATAACGCCTCTCTCAACTTAAAAAACGGTGCAGATCGCCTTCTTTGGTGGTTTTGAAAGCGGTTTTTGCTGAAATGACAAGTTGACTATGGTTGACTTGCTGAGTCAGCAATTAAGGCTCACATGTCAATGAAATATGTAATTCTTCCCCTCTCTCCTCTTATCTCATTTGATGACTGCAGCAGCGGCAAGCAGCTTGAGGCCTAGCGAAAAGATTCAGCGCCGGTTCCGGCACCGATGGCAGAGAGGAGGGCTCGTCGGAGCTGGCGACATGTGGGGAGTGGATAAAGAGGGTGAGATGGTTGCTGAAGCAGAAACGGACATCGAAGATGAGGGGTTGCAGAGCATGAGGAGGGAGGAGAGCGTGGAGGCCGGGATGGAGGAATGTGAGAGGTAGGAGCCTATCTCGTCGGTGTTGGCCTTCTAGTAGGCGAGCACCCAGAGCCTCTGCGATTGAGGGAGGTGGTAGACGTGTATTGGAGGGCTCTGGGCACGGCGACCTCCACGGCGGCATACACCATGCGGGCGCTCTGCTCCCTCCTCCACACACGGCGCTCGAGAGCCTGCCTCCTCTCCCACACGTGGCACCGCCCTCACCAGCTCCCTGTCCTCGTTCACCTCCACCCGCACACTCCTGCTCCTCGTCGGCCTCGCCTTCCTCCTCTACCCCTTCGCGCCCGTTGCCCGTGTGGCCGAGCTTTGCCTCGACCACTTCTGCGTCAACCTGTCCCCGCTCCTAGTGGTGGAGGAAGACGGAGAAGAAGACCTTGTCTGCCCGCACCTCATGCATCACGGTGAGTCGCTTGATCCTTGCCGCCAAGACGATGTGATAAACCCTGAGCAGCTCTGATACCACTTGATAGACCCTGAACTCTACTCAATACGCTCAGGGATCTAGTTGTCCCGATCTTTCGGTGAGTTGATGATAACTACGATTGAGAGAAATGTTAACGATTCGACTACAACCGTACAAGACGTTGTTGTGTTGCGCTTAAGCGATCGATACACCTCTTCGTGGGTTGTTGATCTTGCTAGTGCAAATCAACCTTATTCTTGTAAGCAAATCGAAGAAACAAGTAAGAACAATATAAAAACAATCTGAATTACAAATAGGAATTAAAGCTCACGATAAGGTATAATGTGGGGTTCCGAAGATAAGTAATTAGGTGGTCTAGCCGACACACGTAACTACAAGATAAAGTAACAATGGCTAAAACTTTAATCTAACAAAACTCGAGAAACCCTAAAGGGATACCTAGCTATTTAAAGGAGTAAGAGGACGACCAAGGGGGTTCCTAGGTCGTGCTCCACCAGGTTGGGGCGCACCCCACATGGGCCCCACCTGGGCCGGGGTCATAGATGAAGTTATATGCCCATAGACCCAATATAGGTGATGCAACACTTTGATTTTTCAATTGTGAATGACTGAGATGGAATTTGGAGATAAGGCTAGATCCGTTGGAAAGAGAACTCCGAGAGCTTTCCATCAAATACTCATGGGCCGAAAACGAAGCTCGTATGCATATTTGGCGGCCATTTGAAGTCAGCATTATAGCAGGTGGTCTAATTGGAATCCAGCACTTGGGCAACTTGACCTTGATGTGAGCAATGGTTGAATCATTGGTAGCCATGGTCACATCACGATGGGCGCCACGAAGGAGACATTTTGCCTGTCACCATTTATTATTGTTTAAGAATAAGTGTGACTAATTACGAAAAACATTGTTAGGCTCGCTCATAACCACAGGCATGGCTATTCGAATAGTTTTACTATGGCTAGAGGTTTACCAATGTACCCACAAGACACAGCCCCACAACATAATACCATGTGCCTTAATACCACCACGGTACCTCGAAAAAGGGCTGTAACAAGAGACCTAGCATAACACAACTCAATATAGTGCACCGCTCCTAGATTATAGTCACTCCCTTTAGCCAAGGTATGGACTCCCCCATGATCCCCCGCGGGCTTATTTTCACCACTTCACAGTTTAGCACTTTACATTGAATCATGCTACACCAAGTATCCAGCCGTTGCCCACGCTGGCTTGTGGTTAGTACGGTTAATGCTTCACAACGATAGCTCATGAACCAGTCATTAATTGTCATGAGCACGACCATCAAAACCATGTGATCAGAACCCACCATTAATCAGGTTTTAGTTGGCAAATTAATTAATTAACCAATCACGATTGACCATCGTGAGCTACCATTAAAGAGATAGTGAAGCATAAGTTATCTCATTAATGTGCTAATGTTTCTAGGCAGGGCTAAGCATCCTAATAGCTTTAGCTAAAACCACATAAATTTCTAGCTAATCAGATTATTAACCAGGTGACAAAGGATAGGAAATCAATAACAATAGGGCCATATCAAAGACAGTAGGTCATTCCCACCCGGTGACATTCGAAAATAGATGTAGTAGTTGAATAGAAACAAAAGCTTAAAACAAGTTCAACATGCTCAAACAAGTGTTTTAGGATCTGTGTGACTCGCCTTGCTGGTCTTCGAAGATTTTCGAACCTTTTTCAGCGTAAACGGTCTCTTCGAGAACGTTGAAAGCTAAGGCAAATGAAAAAAATCAACAAAACACTAAAAAAAGCATGAACAGTATATGTGGATATTTTTAATGGATAGATCTTGATTTTAGATGAATTTAGAGACTTGAACCACCTAAATCTGAGTTACAGTGAATTAGTTATGGATTTTTTAAGTTTAAATAGATTTAAATTATTAACAGATAATATTTATAGATTATGACGCAATAAAGAATTATTTTTAGAAGTGAAAAAGGAATTATTGCGTCAGCATAGGATCGGGTCCACGGTAGACCAGGTGCATAGAGCCGGTCCATGGATCTGATGGTTGAGATTGGATCGGATTAAAACAGACGGCTTAGATTAGATCGGAGTGCCACGCGAGCGGATGACGTGACGAACCGACCGGTGACGTGGCGGCCACGTGGGCACGCCGGCGGCAGTGGCTCGGGACCCTATGGTCGCCGGCAGTCTAGGGCACAGCAGCGCAAACGGAGGGCACCGACGGGTTCGATTTGACGCGAGGAACTCACCGGTGGGTGGTGCGACGGCGGACGACTATGGACGACAATGGCGGCGAGGTTAAGGCGACGTCTCGGCTTGGCCGGAGAAGCTCGGCGGTGGCACTAGGGTTGGTGGTGGTGGCGGCGCTAGAGTTGACGGAGATATCGAGCTCCACACGCGAGCTACGGTTTTGGTTTGGAGAGATAAGCTCGATCCGAGCACAAATCCACGCTAGTTTCGAGAAGATAAGGTCTGATTCTTGGGGAAACGAAAGAGGAGGATAAGGGGATCATTTCCCTCATCCAATCGAACTCGGGGGCGAATGGAAAGGCCAGAATCGGCGAAGGAGGCAGCGTCGGGTCGAACTCGGCCGACGGCTAAAGGTAGGGGACGACCCTGACATGTGGGGCCCACATGTCGACGGGAGAGAGAGGAGAGGGGCGCGTGGCGGACTTGGGCCAGCGTGTGTCGTCGTCAGCGCATGCGCGGGGGGAGAGAAAGATGGAAGCTGAGCAGAATCGGCCAAGTGACAAGGGAAGGGTTTTCAACTTCTTTTTCTTTTTATTTAATTCATGAAATGATGTAAAATTTATTAAAAATACTTTTATTGCTCAGAAAAATCCTAGAAAAAATCCAGGGGCTGCTAAACAAGCAAAGCATTTAATAAAATTTTATATAGTCTACTTTTATGTTGAAATTTATCAAGATTTTAATAGGGTTTCTCTTGTAGGCTTTTAAATAATTTCTAAAAATGCATTAGATAATGTATTATTAAATTAAGCAATTTTTAGAGCGTGACACAAATCGAGCCCCGTTGCACCATCCAAGCTAGCCTCGTGGTTTTCGGCATTAGCGAGACTTCGACTCACCACCGCCGTTGCCTTCGTCGGCTCCAGCTTACCACCGATGCGCCCTTCCTGTTTTGTTGCTGCTGGAAGGTAAGAGAGGAGAGGTGAGGAAGAGGATGAGATGAGGTCACTGACATGTGGGTCCCACACGCTGACTCGGTGAGTCAATTGTGGTTAACCTGCCATGTCAGCAAAAACCGCTTCCCAAACCATCGTAGGAGTTGATTTGCACCGATTTTTTGAAGATAGGGGGGACGTTATACTCAGTTTTGCCATTGAGAGATGCGATTCAATTAGGAGCAAGAGATGAGGGCGGAAAAATAGACTTATTCCCGCACAAAACTTGCATGGCTTGCTAACCCACGAACCCTCAATGGGTCGGTCCATATCCTCATTGATCGAGTCTTCATTGCCACCACCGATGCCAAACTGTAGGATGATTCACTTAACGGGGAAGAAGTCAGAGCATGTGGCGAAGTAGAGCAGGATGGGGAAGTAGGCCATGGCGATGAGGAAGTCACTCACTTTCTAGCATTGCAGTGTATTGTCCGTGCTCCATAGGACGCCACCGTCAACCTCGTCATAGCCGCCGTAGTGACTGGCATCGATGGCTGCTGCTGACAGTGACATCAATAGCCAGAAGAAGAACATCGGATTCACAAAGAGGGGATCAGTCGCATCATTGTTCCCACAGTTTGCTTCTACCTTAGCAACTAAAGCCTTCATTCGCAAGCGCATTTGCTTTGCTCGAGTTGTCCATGCCAATTTCAGCAGCAATTGAAGGTGCCAATTCGTGATTCCGCATCGATTTACGTGCAATCAAACAAAGCAAAGCAATTTTTTTTGAGGAAGATAGATCAAGATCTTGATGGCGAATTAGAACCTTAGTTTGTAATTTCAGTGAAGCAATGGAGGGACAAAATCAAATACACCCATGAACCTGAAATTCTATAGGAATCCCACTGTCTCTACCATCTCGATCCAACCATTTCATGAACAAGAGGCCAAAAGTCGACCAACCAAGATATGAAGTGGCGACGACGGTGAAGGAAGCTTCTTGAAGTTGTGAGTTCGCTACCTCAAGATTAGCATGAGACTCTTTGGTTTGCTTGTAAAGCCGTACCAAAGCCTCATTTCTTTCTCTCTCCTTAGCAAGTTCACCCTTGAGTTCATGAGTCCGGTCTTTCTCACAAATGAGCAAGACCTCTTGCCTTTTAAGGGTTACATATTGTTGTTCAATTGTCCCAAGCAACTCACTCAAGTGTGGCAATGATTCCTTGGTTATGGAATTGAACAAGTTCTCATCCATAACCTCATCAACTTCCTCATCAACCTCCTCTTCTCCATCACTCATAAGATCAACATTGAATGACTTGAGAGAGGATGGTACCTTAGGCTTCTTTGCCATGAGACATATAGGAGCATCGTCATCACTTGAGTAGTTGAAGAGCTTGGGTGTAGGAGATGATGTAGGCTTGACGACGAAGGTGGCCACTCCCTCTTCATCACTCGAGCTTAACCCGGAGTCATCGGACTCGAAGATCATCCCGAGGTGGGCTTGGCCTTGTCACTCGCGCTTGTTATGCTTGTGCTTCTCCCTCTTGTCACCCTTCTTCTCTTCCTTGACATTAGGGCAATCAGTCATGAAATGTCCGAGCTCATGACACTCATAGCACTTTCTTGTAGAGTTTTTCCCACTTGATTTGTCGGAGGACCTCTTAGAAGAACTCTCCTTGAAAAAGTCTCTTCTTCTCATGAACTTTTCAAATTTCTTGATGAAGAGTGCAATGTCTTTATCTTCCTTCTCCTTGCTCTTGCGACTTTATTTTTTTTCTTCTTTTGCCTTCAATGCCAAGTCTTCCTTCTTGATGCTTGACATTGAGCTTTGGTTGATGTATTGAGTGACCTCCTTGGACTCTTGCTCAAGCATGTCATGGGCAAGAATATGCCTGAGCAAATCATGAGGCGTGAGCATCTTGTAGTCCAAACACTCACGTATGATTTTCACCAAGGTAGAGTTCCTCAGTGTGATACCTCGGATCATTTTCTTGATTAGAACTTCATCGGTCATATCCTTATAACCAAGACCCTTGATCTTATTGACGATCTTGCTCAATTGGTCAAACATGTTGCTTGGGCTTTCACCATCCAACATGACAAACCTATCGAATTGTCTCTTTAAGATATCCACATTGGACTCACGGACACTATCAGTGCCTTCATGAACATTTCGAACAGTGTCTCATATCTTTTTGGCATTCTTAATGCCGTCCACTTGGTTGAACCCGTTTTCTCTCAAGGTGCCAAGTATGGCATTAGCGGCTTGAGCGTTCTTGTGCTCATTCTCGTCGTCCTCCTTGGTGGGATTATCGGGTTTTTGCAAAATATAGCCTTTTTCAACTATTCTTCAAATAGATGGGTTAATAGATTAAGAAAATCCATGAAATGCCATCAACAAGAACCCTAATCCCAACAATGCCATCGACAAGCGTAACTTCCTGAAAATGCCATCGTACAAGCCTTTTTATTCCAAAAATACCATTGTCGTTAACCTACTTTCGATTCCATACCGTTACAACCATAAATTTTTGTAAGAATGACCAAATTGCCCTTATTCCAAAATATACCCTCCCAAACCATGGTAAAAGAAATAAAAACAAAATTGGAAAAATCAGTAACCCTAGACCCGATCCAAGAGGCAACTCGGTGGATCCCAACGATAGGGCGGCTCTCCCGATCGGTGACAGTGGCGAGGTGGCGGTCCACGACGGTGATGCGGCGATCCCATGACGTGGTGGCGCGTTGGTCGCAAGGGCGGTGAGGAGGTTGCAGGCACGTTGCCCTAATGTTTTAGCTCAAATTGATAGCAATATTTCTGAAATTGTTAATAGCCCTATTTTAGCTCATATCACAACATTGATACTTGATAGCAAAATTTCTAAAATAATTTGGATTGCAAAATGTATGAAATTTGGATCAATGCAAAATAATGTTGTGTGAGCAAATGTTGTCTAGGGTAAGATTGTCTTTTCATACAACTTAACAGAGAGTTGTTAACAGCCAGTTGATGGCAATGGCATTTATGAGAAAAAGAGGCTTGTAAGATGACATTTTCAGGAAGTTGCGCTTGCTAATAGCATTTCTAGGATTAGGGTGCTTGTGGATGGCATTTTTTGGATTTTCTCTAATAGATTTTAAGTGCATCTTCATCTTATGCTTCCAAGCGGCATAGTCTGTATCGTTGAAGTATGGAGCCTTGCCACTATAGGTATTCACGTAAGATGTAGATGGTGTGGGAGGATAGTCAAACAGAATTTTGGCTTTAGTTGAGTCAACCTCTTTGCCATCCCTCGTTTGGCCTGACATGATCTCTCCAAGCAGTTAAGCCTAATAAGGAGATTAGGCTCTGATATTAATTGAAATGGTCATTTAGACCTAGAAGAGGGGTGAATAGGCTAATTTAAATATTTAAGTAAATGCGAAAGCTAGAATTTTTGGATATATCCGAAGGAGCTTCGGATATTTCTGAAAAAGATAGAGCAATGACAAGCACACTAGCAAACTGGATCTAGCTACACAACCAAGAATACCATGCACAATCAGCAGTTAGAGCTAAAGCGGCACAAGCAAGCAGAGCTAGAGAAGGAGAGGGAGAGGGATATTACCGAAGTTCTTGCAAGATGAGTTGTTCCCCAAAGTTTGAATTCTTGAGGGGATTCTACTCTTTGTTGAGGAGCTCACAAAGAGCCGGGTCTTTGCTAACCCTTTTCTCAAGAGGTTACACAAAACACTCCTCTTTCTACTAGTGGTATTTTTTCCCTTTTGGAGGTGAAATTCGACCTTCCCAAACTTTTCCAGCCAACCACAAGTAGATCGGTGGCTCAAGAGTGACACCTAGCCGTCTAGGAGTCCTCAACCTCCAAGAGTAGAAGATGAAGCAAGGATCTCTGGGGGATAAAGCAAGTGCTCAACAAATCTTCATAAAGTCAACACCAAGCACTCACACAAACTCAAATCCAATACTCTCTTACACACAAAGTCCGAGCTTGAAGATCGGTGGAGAGAAGAAATTAGAAAGCAAGGTTCAAAGTGGATTTCAATTCAAAGCAAGCCAAGGGCAATAATGTTCAATAGCACCAGCAACCTTGGCTTGGAGAGGGAGCGGGGGGTATTTATAGCCACACCCTCAGATTTGTTCGTTGGTGGGTAAAGATTCCCTTTTTTGGAAATTTTTGAACCGAGTTCGAAAACTTCCAAAAATCACCAATACCGAATTCCAACTTTAAAACCACAGTTTGAATATTTCTGAAGCACCTTCGAAAATTTCCAAAAAACTCCAGTACCGAAATACAAGTTCAACACCACTTCGGATATTTCTGAAGTACCTTCAAAAATTTCTGATAAACACCAGTACCGAATTTTGCTTCAACTCAGTTTCAAAAATTTCCGAAGTCACTTCGAAAAATTCTAAAAAACACTAGTACCGAAATCAATCAATTCAACATGGTTCGAAAATTTCTAAAACTTGTTTGTAAAATTCTGAAATAGGCTAGTACCGATTTTGACAAGCTCACAACACTTCGAAAATTTCCGAAATAGCTTTCGGAAATATCTGAAAATGACCAGTACCGTTTTTCGAAGGCAAATACACTTTCAAAACTTCCGAACTTGATTTTAGAAAACTTTGAAAAACACCAGTACAGAAATTCAAGAGACAGAACCATTTCAACAAAGATTTTGAGAACTTATCTCATCCCTAGATATCAAAGCAACATCTCCTTAATAGTATGGCTTTCCTAATGATGCAAACAAATGAAAATTTTACATTTTACCATTTGCACATATGCCACATCTCATCGTTTTCTCAACATGAATGGGTTTTGCCTTGATCACCGCTTCACCGAGAACTAACATTCCTTCACTTATACTCGAATAAGTTGTTAGTCCTCTCTAATCGTATTGTCATTAATCATCAAAATAATTAGGGGCCTAGATGCACTTTCAATCTCCCTTTTTTGGTGATTGATGACAATTCAATTAGAACATAGTAGAGATTGTATAAAAATAAAGATTCGGATTCAAAGTTTTAGTAGGATAGCCCCCCTAAAAGCGTGCATTAGAGGCAAGTAGAGAGCTCCCCTAAAACTTTGCACCCACCATTAAGCTCAACAAGATTCACCATACAACTGAATCAACAATTCATATGACATTCATCATCCACAAGATTAGACTAAAAAGGATAGATAACATTGCATCACATAGTCTCAAACATAAACATCCATTAAGGTCTCAAGCATGCATATAGGTTAATGACAGTTCTAACACAAATAAAGACATATAGTCTCGCTAAGTGAGCGTAGCTCAACTGGGTAGGTTTCTTGTGGTGGAACCAGTCCACCCGGGTTCAAATCCTAGATTTGACATGGTTGCTCGCATTTACGGCTAATTATTATTTCAGTGGTAGGCGACGTACCCGTCGACAGCGAGGCGCCCGTGGTGACTTCGTCAATCTCAAGATATGTCGGCCCAGTCTTTCGGAGGTGCTCATAGAGGTAGGGTGTATATGTGTGCATTCATAGGGGTGAGTGTACGCACGTTGTGAGCGCCTACATTTGTACTGTGTTTCTCAAAAAAAAGACACATAGTCTCATACACCCAAATTCAAAAGCTTGACCAACGAAGATAACGATAAGAGTGATTCTCCCCCTTTGGCATCAAGACAACGAAAAGAGAGAAAGGAGAATGTGCCGATCAAACAAACGGAGCCTGAGGTGGATCTTGCGGCGGAGGTGAAGGAGGATAGCCATAGCCATAACCAAAGTCAAAGTCTGAGGGAAGACCGCAAAGGGGTTCTCAATCTCCTCTTTCGGCTCCTCCTCCTCCTTAGAACCAAGAGGAGAGCGAGGCATGTCAAACTTGGCTTGAACCTCCTTCAAGCGCCGAGCGATCCTCTTCACCTTGTTTCGCACCTTGCGAGTCTTGGCCTCAGAAGAGCAAAGGCTAAAAAGGCTCCTGAAAGATCTAGTCCCCTAACCTTGTGTTATGGGAAGTTTCAGTGATTAATGACAACATATTTTAAAGCCATTGCTATGAGTTTGAGTAATAGGTAATGTTCCGGCATCAAGCAAGAAGGTTGATGTCTTACATGTTGAGGATCAATGATGAGATTATGGTGTAACATATAGAGATGTGCCTCACATATTATGAATCAATGAGATGATTGATAAGACTACATCATGGGTTGATGGACTTGTCGAAAGATATACACCACGGTTGAAGATAGATAGAAATGAAGATGGTACGAGAAGCTAGAAGATGGACTTTATCGATGGATGAGAATCAAAGAGAAGAGATTGAAGATGTGGGGTATGAAGTGGCTACCTATGTCAAGACGGTGAAGTGCAAGCAACGCTCGGCTATGATGGACCATGCGGTGGTGAAGGGCAAGCAAGGGGCTTGGCGCCGACAAACCGAAACGGGTGGTGAAGGGCGAGCGAAGACTTTATCGTGATGGACCGTGCAAGGCCATTTGAAGCTATGGATTATCTGCACCAATCATTTGAAAAATGGAAAATGAAATGCCAAAGATCAAGAAGATATAATTTGAGGATAGTCCCGATGATGAAATGACTTTGACGTTGGTAACCCTCCAAGTGAAGAAAGAAAATGGTGTGAAGATATTCCTATCGATATAGCTTTACTCTTTTCATTTGAATTTAGCATGCCGTACTATTAAGAGTGATACCACATGCATATAATTGGTCGAATACTAGCACTCAAAATGCTTCATCTTTGTGTGAGTTGAAAAACCTAAGCCAAAATTCCAACTTCGGGTAGTTTCACATGTCACAACACTTATACCGGGTTTCTTTGCAAGTTTTTCAACATCTCTTGAAGGTTTTGGACTATGTTTTATGCTGAGTTTGATATCCCACAAAACAAGCTTTCAATAGAGTCCAAAATCATCGAAATCAGAATTTGGAGTAAAAAATTCTTGCCATTTTATTTAAGTAACATCGGACTATTCGAAATACATCAGACTATCTGATTTTTCACAGAACTTTACTCTATCTTGATTTGAAAAATCCTCTTGGTTAAGTTTTTCTATGTGTAAATCACAGTATCCAATTATGGGTTAGATAGTTTGATCTCACAGAGACTTCGAAATTTTAAGGAACTTGAGTCTTTGTTTGAGAACGAAGTTTTTGCTTCTAAATATCAGACTATCCAATTCAACATCAGATTGTCCAATGTCTCAGAAAGTCTGAAATTTCATGGAACTTCATTCTCTGTCTCTTGTTGCCATGGAGGTTTAAAATGTCGGACTATCTGATCTTGTATCAGATTATCCGACGTGAGATGAAAAGATTTCCCTCCAACGGTCGCATTTTGGGAGGATCTATATAAATGCCCCACCAACCATTTTCTAGGGTTATCCCTTTCATTCCAATCTTTGTGGCTTATGGTTTTGAGCTTTGTGTGCTTTGGATTTTTGAGCTCACTCCCTCCCTATCTCAAATTCGCCTTGTTCTTTGTGACTTGGATCTTTGTGAGTGTGGATTTGGAGTTTGGGAGCCTAGTGTGTGTTTCTCTTGGTCTTGAGCACTAGGATTTGTCCAAGAGTTGTGTGGTGTTTATTACTCTTGGAGGTTGAGGACTCCTAGATGGCTAGGTGTTGTTCTTGGGCCACCCATCTACTTGTGGTTGGCGAAGGAAAGTTTGTGAAGGTCGGATCTCGTCTCCACAAGGAAAGAGATACCCTTAGTGGAAGGAGGAGTGCATTTGTGTAACCTCATGAGGATAGGGTTGAAAAAGACCCGACTCTTTGTGAGCTCTTCAACAAAGACTAGAATCCCCTCAAGGATTTGAACTCTAGAAAATATATCATCACATAAAACTCGGTGATATCCTTCCTCTCTTTCTTATTGCATTGCTTTGTGCCGCACTAATCTAGTTGTTGGTTGAGCTCACCTCCTTGTTTGTGGATTGGATCTAGAGCTTTTAGGTTGTTGCTTGTGTAACATACCCAAAATGTGACTTTCAAATTTTGCATTCTAAAAATGTCGAGAATATTTTTCCTAAATAGGAATACTAATATTTTTCAATTAAAAACCTAGGTGAGTCTAATATGACCAGTTTTAATATACAAATTTATGAATAATTTAAAACCTTTTACTTGATAGCTCAATGGAAGAAAAATAAAACATAGTGGGTGCATGTATTTGCATAATGTATTGTTGTGACTTGAACTCTTTTGCTTGTTTTTGGATTTTATTTGCATTTCATAATAGGACGAGCATAAATTAAAAATTTGAGGCAAATTACTAAATTTATATTTACAAGTGTCGGTGACATGGGACCGGGGGCATCGAGACCAAAGGGAAGGGCGGCCACAGGGATCCACGTGGCCCGTTCCCCCGGAGGGGTCGGGCCCGAGGGTGACGTGGTGGCTGCCCTCCCGGTGTCCCCCCGGGGTCAGGTCGCTCCCGTTTCTGCCCCGAGGCCTGGGGCACCCCGACCCCCTGTGGCTTTGGTGCCACGTGCGCAGGTTAGGTGAGCACGACGCAGCTCACCTAACCACATTTATAGCGGTTCAGACGGGCGCACTACGCCGCATTTAATGCGGCGTGGCGCGTGCATGTCTAGTCCGTGACCGGTCACGGTGAGTGACTGGTCGCAGACCGGTCAGATCGCGGGTTAGGTGGTGCCAGGATGCTTGTGCATCGCACGCGCGCCAGGCGGCCTGCTGCGCGCCATGCCCCGTCCCATCAGAATGACGAGAGCCCTCTGTCTCTCGTCTCTCGGCCGGAGTTGGTATGCCAACTCCCGGAGTTGGTATGTCAGCTCCGGTCAGATGCTTTCCCGATTCCGGTGCAGACGAGACACAGAAGTCGCTCGCCATTTAATGAAGGTTGAAACGGGCGTCCCTCGGGAGGAGTCGGCTGACCGAGCGAAGGCGTGCTGCGGCGTCTGTCAGAGGCTGCTTTCGGCGATAGGATAGCCCTAAGTGTAAAAGAATGTCTTCTTTCTTAGGCACCTCGTGGCCCATGTGGTAGCCTCTTGCCATATAAAAGGAGGCCCAGGCCTAAGAAAAGAGGGGGGACTCTCGGAGGATTCCATCATACTCTCAGATCTACCAGAACACAGGAGTAGGGTATTACGCTCCTTAGCGGCCCGAACCTGTCTAAATCGCCTGCGTCCACGCGTTTTTCTCGCTGAGATCCCGCAGATCAGGGGCTAATAATTTCACCTTGCGCCCCCGGCCGAACCGGCAAAGGGGGACCTGCACGGTCTCCCGGTGAGGAGTTTCACACTCCGTCATCTGGCGCGTCAGGTAGGGGGTGCGCGCGTGTTTTTTTTTGAGCCCCCGTTTCCTTTCGTGTGCGCCAAGCTTCGCCAGGTAAGCCCTATGGCTGAAGAAGCAGTGGCGTACGATCCTTCTTTGAGCGCCAGCAGTGATGGCGGGCAGCAGAACCCGTGTCGTCGGGCTCGCACCCCGTCGTCCTCCTCCCGCCGGAATCTTGGGCGGGGGAAGGCGCCTGAGGAAGTCGAGGGATCCGCGACCTCGCCGCCCGCAGGCGACGGAGGAGGATGGCAAGGCGGGGTGCATCGCCGCCTCACCTATGGTGACGGCGGCACGCCCCAGGGCGCGCTCCAGGTTGCGGGCGCGCTCTTACGTCACCCGCCCGTCGTCCCCGATCCAGAGACCCCGGCCCAGGGTTGGCTGGATGCGTGGCCAACCTGGTCATGACGGCGCAGCTGCGCCTAGGCACCGGCAGGCGGTCTTCCGCCGTCGGGACCTCTGGTGCTGCCAACGCCGGCTCAACGTCGTCGAGGCGGAGGGCACGACGGGCGACGGCCGACACCCGCCGTTCGTCCGCGGTTCCCTCGTCAACGCCTCCGACTCATGAGAATAGGCATGGGGGGCCAGACGCCCGGCTCGATATCGAGCGCCTGCACGACGCTCGTCGCGCCGCCCATGCAATGGAAGGCGCCTCCTCCTCTGGGGCGCCGCTCCGTTCCGGTCATGGGGGCCGGCCCCCCGTGTCCCCGGTTGGTGGTGCCGGCTGTCGAGCCTTCGTGGCAAGCCTTCGGAATGTCCGTTGGCTCCCGAGGTTCCGACCCACCATCACCGAAAAATATGACGGGAGCGACTGGAATAGAAGCCGCGGGGGGTGACGACAGGGTCATGGCGAAATTTTTTCCCATGGCCCTGAAGGGCCAGGCGCGGGGTTGGCTAATGAACCTGCCACCCGCGTCGGTCCACTCCTGGGAGGATTTGTGCCAGCAGTTCACCACGAACTTCCAAGGCACATATTCGCGCCCAGGCGAAGAGGCGGACTTGCACGCGGTACAGTGGTGGGATGAGGAGTCTCTCCGCTCGTACATCCAACGGTTCTGTCAAGTCCGCAGCACCATACCTTGCATTCCCGCACATGCGGTTATCTACGCATTCAGGGGGGCGTGCGGCACAACTGCATGCTCGAAAAGATCGCCTCCAAGGAGCCCTAGACCACCGCGCAGCTCTTCGAGCTCGCGGACCGTGTGGCTCGCAAGGAGGAGGCCTAGACCTGGAACTCCTCCGGCTCTGGAGCGGCGGCTCCGGCTGCCCCCGAGTCCGCCGCTCGTTCAGGGCGGCGGGACAGGAGAAGGAAGAAAAGGTCGGCCCGTTCCAACGACGAGGGTCACGTCCTCGCCGTCGAGGGCGCTTCGCGGGCCCCCCGAAATGGGAGGCCCGTGGGCGACAAAAAGAAGGAGGTCGGCGCTCCCGGTAGAGAGCGCCCGGCCGGCAGGTGGTGCACTGTGCACAACACCTCCCTCCACGACCTCGCCGACTGCCGCGCGGTCAAAAGCTTGGCCGAGCGAACGAGGAAGTGGGAGGAGGAAAGGAGGCAAGAACGTCGTGAGGGCAAGGCCCCGGCGACTTTCACCGGCAACCGGCGAAGTGAGGCCAAGCAGAAGGCCCCTGCTGAGGACGTCGACGATGGCGATGATGACCTGGGCTTTCAGGAGCCCGAGGCCACCGTCGCCACCGTCGATGGGGGAGCGTGCGCTCACGCTTCTCACCGAAGCCTCAAGGCCATGAAGCGAGAGCTTTTGGCCATAGTCCCCACCCATGAGGCGACGCGGCGGGCGCGTTGGTCGGAGGTCACCCTTACCTTTGACCGGACCGACCACCCGTCATGCGTTGCCCGGGGAGGACAGATCGCGATGGTGGTCTCCCCCACCGTCTACAACGTGAAGTTGGGGCGCGTCCTGATAGACGGTGACGCAGCTCTCAACATCCTCTCCCCCGCGGCTTTTGATGCCATCAAGGCCCCGGGGATGGAGCTCCAGCCGTCCCAGCCAATCATTGGCATGACGCCGGGGCACACCTGGCCGCTAGGTCACATCGACCTCCCGGTCACCTTCGGTGGCCCCGCCAACTTCCGTACTGAGCGGGTGGATTTCAATGAGGCGGACCTCAATCTGCCCTACAACGCGGTCCTAGGAAGGCCCGCGTTGGTGAAGTTCATGGCGGCCACCCACTACGCCTACCTCCAGATGAAGATGCCGGGCCCGAGTGGCCCCATCACCGTCCACGGCGACCTCAAAGTCGCGCTTGCTTGTATGGAGCAGCGCGCGGACTGCCTCGCCGCGGTGTCCAAGCCCGCGGGCGGCGACGAGAAGGCCGGCGCCTCCACCTCGCTCGCCCCGAGGCAACGGATGGCCTCAGGCGACGAGGTCCCGGTGAAGGAGGTCGCCCTGGGCGACGACCCGTCCAAGACCACCCGGATTGGTGGTCTCTTGGACGACAAATAGGAAGACACGCTCGTCTCCTTCCTGCGGGCAAACGCCGACGTCTTCGCGTGGAGACCGGCGGACATGCCCGGGGTCTCCACGGAGGTGATCAAGCACCGTCTCGCCGTGCGGCCGGACGCAAGGCCCGTCCGGCGGAAGGTGCGGCGGCAGGCCCCGGAGCGCCAAGCCTTCATCCGCGAGGAGGTGGCGCGGCTTTTGGAGGCCAGATTCATCCGTGAGGTCATCCATCCGGAGTGGCTCGCGAACTCGGTCGTTGTCCCAAGGCGAACGGCAAGCTCCGGATGTGCATCGACTACACCGACCTCAACAAGGCATGTCCTTAGGACCCTTATCCCCTGCCACGCATAGATCAAATTGTCGACTCTACCGCGGGGTGCGACCTTTTGTGTTTTCTAGATGCATACTCAGGGTATCATCAGATTTGCATGGCTAGGGAGGATGAGAAAAAAACCGCATTCATTACCCCTGTAGGAACTTATTGTTATACAACCATGCCTTTCGGGTTAAAGAATGCGGGTCCTACTTTTCAGCGTACTACTCGTATTTCTTTGGGTAGTCAGATAGGGCGCAATGTTGAGGCCTACGTCGATGACTTGGTTGTGAAAACGCGCAACCAAGAGACCTTGCTCTCGGATTTAGCGGAGACTTTCGAAAGTCTTCGCTCCGCGCGCATAAAACAGAACCCCGAAAAGTGTGTGTTCGGTGTGCCTGCGGGCAAGCTTCTCGGGTTCTTGATCTCTGCCCGAGGCATTGAGGCCAACCCCGAAAAGATACGAGCTATAGAGCGGATGTGCCCCCCAGCAAGCTTAAGGACGTGCAATGCGTCACCGGATGCATGGCCGCCTTAAGCCGATTCATATCGAGGCTGGGAGAGAAGACGTTGCCCCTATTTAAGCTCCTTAAGCGCTCCGGGCCGTCACTCAGTTGAAGGCATACCTCAGTTCCCCCCCGATCCTGGTCGTCCCGGAGCCCGATGAACCGTTGCTACTCTACTTGGCGGCAACCCCGCAAGTAGTCAGCGCGGCGTTAGTTGTGGAGCGCGACGAGGACAGCCCTCGCCCCGCGCACTCCCACCCTGTGTCGACCCGACCCGGGACAGAGAAGGAAGGAGAGGCCTCCGAGCCGGACGGCGGCCTAAGGCCCCTAACGACTAGATGTGGCCCTCTGCCCGCTCGTCCGATGGCGCCGAATGCCCCCGACCCCCAGGAAGGCCCCGGGGCCACTACGGGAAGGCCGCACCCGATGCCCTCCGACCCCGAGGTCGTCGGCACAGAAACCGAGTGGGCCTGGCAAGGCCCCTCGGACGACGAGGGCCCCGGGAATGGTGCCCTCAACGGAGAGGACAGGCCCCACCGGAAGGTGCAGCGGCCCGTCTACTTCGTTAGCGAGGCGCTGCGGGACGCCAAAACCCGATACCGTCAGGCTCAGAAGATGCTCTACGCAATTCTAATGGCCTTGAGGAAGCTGCGCCATTATTTCCAGGCGCATCGGGTCACGGTGGTCACGTCCTACCCCCTCGGCCAAATCCTACGCAACCGATAGGGTACTGGACGGGTGGTAAAATGGGCAATCGAACTCTCCGAATTTGACTTGCGCTTTGAGCCACGCCATGCGATTAAGTGCCAGGCCCTCGCCGACTTCGTGGCGGAATGGACCCCGGCTCCCGAGCCAGATCTCGAACTCTCCGCCCCCGAGGCCAACATGAGCCCCTCGCAGCTGCCTCACGCCACCTACTGGGTGATGCAGTTCGATGGCTCCCTGGCCCTTCAGGGCGCCGGCACGGGGGTCACCTTGACCTCGCCGAGCGGAGACGTCCTTAGATATTTGGTTCGCCTAGATTTCCAGGCAACCAACAACATGGCGGAGTACGAGGGACTTCTTGCGGGACTCAGAGTGGCGGCCGGAATGGGGATCCGCCGCCTCCTGGTTCTAGGCGACTCCCAGTTGGTCGTTAACCAGGTCTCCAAGGAGTACCGGTGCTTCGACTCGCAGATGGACGCCTACGTTCGCGAGGTGCAGCGTATGGAGCGTCATTTCGACGGGTTAGAACTTCGGCACGTGCCCAGACGGGATAACGCGGTCGCCGACAAACTCTCGAGGCTCGCTTCGTCGCGAGCCCCGACCCCACCGGGCGCCTTTGAAGAAAGGCTGGCCCAGCCGTCGGCGCGACCCGACCCCTAAGGGAGACGGACGCGCCTGTGCGGCCCCCGAGGCCCGTCGGAGTCCAGGCCTTGGGACCCGGGAGGGCCGAGCCCGGCCCCCCAAGATTGATCGCCTAGATGGCTGAGATCCAGGCGTTCCTCAAAGATCAGACTCTACCCGAGGACCGCGAAGGGAGTGAACGCGTCAATCGCATCTCCAAGCGCTACGTGCTGGTGGAAGGGGCCCTCTACCAGCGCGGGGCCAACGGAGTCCTCCTGAAGTGCATTCCTCGGGAACAGGGCGTCGAGCTTCTTGTTGATGTCCATGAAGGCGAGTGCGGAGTCCACTCCGCCTCGCGCACCTTGGTCGGCAAGGCCTTACGCCAGGGTTTCTATTGGCCGATGGCACTCCACGACGCAGCGGACCTGGTCCGACGATGCAGGGCGTGCCAGTTTCACGCCAAGCAAACGCATCAGCCGGCTCAGGCCCTGCAGACCATACCTCTTTCATAGTCGTTTGTCGTCTGGGGGTTGGATATCCTGGGTCCCTTCAGGAAGGCCCCGGGCGGGTTCGAGTATCTGTATGTCGCAATCGACAAGTTTACTAAGTGGCCCGAGGCTTATCCGGTCATCAAGATCGACAAGCACTCGGCGCTAAAATTCATAAAGGGCATCACTGCTCGGTTCGGGGTGCCTAACCGTATCATTATGGACAACGGCACCCAGTTCACCAGTGAGCTTTTCGGCGACTACTGCGAAGACATGGGCATCAAGCTCTGTTTCGCCTCACCCGCCCACCCCAGAAGCAACGGCCAGGTGGAGCGCGCTAATGCGGAAATCCTCAAGGGCCTCAAAACCAAGACCTTCAACATCCTCAAGAAGCATGGCGATTCGTGGATCGAGGAGCTGCCAGCGGTGCTCTGGGCGAACCGAACCACCCCAAGCCGAGCGACCGGGGAAACGCCTTTCTTCCTCGTCTACGGCGCGGAGGCGGTCCTCCCATCCGAGCTCACCCTGAGGTCCCCTCGGACCACCATGTATTGCGAGGCTGATCAAGATTAGCTTCGCCGAGACGACCTCGACTACCTGGAAGAGCGAAGGCGGCGTGCGGCCCTCCGAGCCGCGCGCTACCAGCAAAGCCTGCGGCGCTACCATCAGCGCCATGTTCGGGCCCGATCACTCTGCGTCGACGATCTTGTCCTACGCCGCGTCCAAACGCGTGCTGGACTGAGCAAACTCTCACCAATGAGGGAGGGTCCGTATTGAGTGGTCGGCGTCCCCCGGCCGAGCTCGGTTCGATTGGCCACGGGCGACGGCACAGAACTGCCTAACCCGTGGAACATTAAGCATCTTCGCCGCTTCTACCCATAAGGGGGTCGGGTGTCGTACCTCGGGCTCAGGCCAACCTCGCGTCCCCCTCGGGCACGCAGGGTTGGCCAAGGGCTCCCACATGCACATACTTGTTTAATTTTTTCCTAGCATTTCAGTAACAAGCATTTTCAATTTCCTAAGGACTGCGCCTGTGTTATCGTTTCCTTTTGAAAGGTCTTGACTTGAGTCAGTCTGCTCGTGCT